>OZ022257.1:47210193-47737910 GCA_963978905.1 Trichostrongylus colubriformis | reverse complement strand
GATAGAGCTCTTTTTGCTCTACAAAATGATGCCTTTCTTCTTTTGTATCTTCTCATATTTTAGCATGTGGGAGTAAGTCTCCACGTGTTTTTCAATTCAAAATTGCGTAATGAAAACAAATTTTTTTGGCAGACTGTTTTGTATCGTTCGATAGAGCTCTTTTCGCTCTACAAGATAGTAATTACGGTTTTTGTTCAAACTGATTTTTGACATTTTTTAGATCATTTAAAAGTCGACGAAATCGAGCATTTTTGTCACATGGTGTCGAAAATGCTCGATTTCGTCGACTTTTAAATGATCTAAAAAATGTCAAAAATCAGTTTGAACAAAAACCGTAATTACTATCTTGTAGAGCGAAAAGAGCTCTATCGAACGATACAAAACAGTCTGCCAAAAAAATTTGTTTTCATTACGCAATTTTGAATTGAAAAACACGTGGAGACTTACTCCCACATGCTAAAATATGAGAAGATACAAAAGAAGAAAGGCATCATTTTGTAGAGCAAAAAGAGCTCTATCGAATGCATGTATGCACACCCTCTCCAATCTCGATGGTAGGCGAGGAAAAGGAGATAACGAAAAAGCACACTTTTGCTAGTACTGCATTTGTAAGTCTTAAAAACAGCAAAAACTTGAACGATTTGAATAAGGAGTGGTAGCATTTTGTAGAGCTGAAAAAGCTCTATCGAAAACATATGCACATACATTCTTTGATTATGATGGCAGACGAGAAAGATGAGGTGCGCAAGTGCCACTTTTTTGCCTTCAGCTCACTTCATTTCCAAACCTCATAAATATTAGGTTGTCGAAGATATCGAAAAACAGATAGTAGCATTCTGTAGAGCAAGAAAAGCTCTATCGAAAACATATATTGGCTTTGTCGAAAGATGGAGGGAACAATGTGAAAAACGGGGTTGAAAAAAACGGCGGGGACTTATTCCCCAACCCAATATTTACGCTCTTGTTTTTACCAAAAATGGCTGTAAAGCATGACCCAAAACAAAAATGAGCTTTTTAAAAAATAAGATAGGGGTGCATGACCATAAAAAAGCGAAAAATATGACTATACTAGAATACCTAGGATTTTCCCTTACAACAACCACAAAACTTTTGAGAATATAAATATGTAGCGTTTGTGAAGAAGTGCCATAATGTATATGCCCATGGATAGGTAAATACAAAATCACATGCATAAATACCAATAACGGCGTCGTGCACTTTTTCCGTCGACAAGAGTGGATCGTCAAAAAATACAAGCAAAATTTGAAAAAATGAACAACACGAAAATGGTTACAAAAAACTCACATCAGAACCGATGGACTCGAAAATGTCGCTCATTATCTGTGTGGAAAGAATGGCTGCCGATATGTTGTCACACGTCGGTTCGAAAAGAAAATCACCAACTTGGGAGATCACCTTTACGAACACATCGTCGTTAAAATTGGCAAGCAAAAATCTGAAAAAAAATAAAAGTCAATCAAATCAAAATAGAAATAAATCTACATTGAATCAATCGGCACGTAAACATGCGAAAATTATACCGAAGGAGACGCTCAAATAACGGAGAGCAGCGAAGGAATTACACGAGACCACATCTATCACCGTCTTCTGGGTTATGGGTTATACCATGAGGTGTGAGAAGACAGAAAGAACGAATTCATTCAACCACAATGCGAGTTATCAGTGAATGAAGTATAAGGAAGAATAGGATTGTGAAAATTTTGCAGAAAAAAAACCAAGATAATCAAAAATAATGAATGATTAATAATACGACAAGGTTGCTGTAAGAGATAGAGTACATAAATGATTAGCAATAACCAACGATTGTTGGAAGTATTAGGAAGAAATAAAAGGAAGGAATTTGAAAGGGAAAGAAAAGTCTAATAGGGGCAACACGAATACACGAATGTGAAGACAGTGAGAAAAAAAAAAGAGAAATATTTTTTTAAAAAAGTGGAATTCAGTGAATTATTTAAAATACAAGCTAGTCTAGTATATGGAAAGGTACTAAAGACGAGATAAGGAAACATAAAGAAGCTCGAACGGGATCGTAGATGAAAATGCCAAATCATAAAAAATAAACTTGAAATTACTGAATATGTTGAGTACTTCGCAATCACAAGTGAAGCACGATTCAGCTGCGTTTTCCTAGCAGCTTTGGTAATGGGTCACACTATAGTCCGAATCTGACGATGAGACAATTATTCAGGAAGGGGGTGGGGGAGGGATGAGGAGCCAGAGAGGAATGAATTTTCCCAGAAATTTTTGCTTCACACTTACACGGATTCCTTTCAAAAGATGGCGGCTAGTTTTGAGTATGAAAATAATAAAAAACAAAAAGAACTAATTCAGACAGAAGGGTAAAATAAAATTAAACAAAGCCACGAAAATAATGAAAAAACGTGAAAATTTGAAGCAGGGATTATGTAGCCTACTTTGTAAGGTACAGTTCACGATGGTGCAATTTGCGTTTTCAGGGAAATATGAAGTTAGTGGAAAAATGATAAAGATGTGTACCGCTTAAGGGAATCGCGGAATTTGCGTTTTCGTTAGACTGCAGTAAAGTGGAATGCGAGAAAAAGGTTTAAATACGTATCGGTTCCACACTTCACCTAGTTGGAAGAATCAAAGAAAGAGAGATTTCACAATTCCCATTTCCATAAAAACGCGATTCCGTGCTTATTCCAATCAATACGTACCTAGCCATTCCGCAGATTCTACCACTATGGTCGCTGCCCCACACTTCGTGCACTAGAATGGTTAATAAAATACTGTATCCTAGTGAGCAAGATTCGCAGCGCGCTCATATGTATCAACCGATGCATTACGCCACACATCTCAGATCTGGTGGCTCCGATCGTTACATCAGTGCCACAGTGCTTATCGAGATAGATAGCCTCTTTCATTTTGTTCATAATTCAAATGTCACATCATATTATTGTGCCAACTAAGATCATTATTGTGCTGCTCTCGTACCATGTGAATATTATTCATTCGTTCAATTTTTTTGCAGATTTTATGGGACACATGACTCTGGAAGCGTTACGCGACTCTCACATTCCTTTCACTTTTCGAACCGTCCACTCATTTTACAGCGAACTAATCTCGTTTCACTTGCCATTGCTTCACTTCCGGCGATTCCTTCAAGTTTTACGACATTGGGCTAATGTAAGGAAAGGGAAGACGATGAAAAAAGGTTGGCATCTTGAGTTTTTGAGCACAACAAAGAAATCTATCCTGGAGTTGAACTAATTCGGTGACGGTGTTATCGCAATGAGGGGTGGTCGGATTGGAGGGAGCGAGGGGGAAGCGGGGGGAGGGGGGGGGGGGGGGGGGGGGTGAGGGGCATATCTGAGTATCTTTGAAGGATCTTAGTGGGGTTATTCATTCAAAGATGTATTTTTGCCTGAGTTTCAAAGAAGGAAGAGAGGGGTTCTTACCTTTTCGGCTTAGGTAAAATAGCACCCCTACGGGGATGCCCCCTCCCCCTTCCTTCCTCATCATTGTGATAGCACCTCATAATGCAATGAAAGAACGACGCAAAAGTGAAGAAAGCGAAATCAAAAAGACATTCGACCAGAAATGACTACACACAACCCTGAAATTCATATAAACCCTCAAAAAGAACGAAAAAATAACTGGCTCAGACACAAAATCAGAAAAAATATTTCTTATTACCGCCACAAAAATTTTTAGATAGATAGTGTTGGAGAAGTTATGTGCAAGTTAAAACAACTTCTATAAATCGGTACCGTGAAGTTACCTTCCCGTCAGTCTATTTTTACATAAGGCAGTGTTTAGAGTTTGCGACCGCATCTACGGAATAGGCGATTAGGCTATTAGGTAAAATGAATAAGATACAAATCGATAAAGCGACCAGGCGATCAGATGATCACGCTATTAGCGACTAGGCGGAAAGGGACATCGATTATATGAATGATACGCCTAACCGCCTCATTTCCAAATCGACCAATCGCTTGGTAGCTTAGTTGCTTAATCACTTGATCGATATGTATCTTTTCCTCTCCGCCCAATCGTCTGATCAAAAAGTCTGTTGCCTAAAGTTTTGCCGTTCTAGCGTTTTATTTTACTCGGATATTTACAGCACTCTATACCTGGTCCCACCTGTCGAACCTCAACTTTTGAAGCACTGGGTCTGCCCACAGGTTAGATTTCTACAATATCTTGAAAATAATCCGAAAAGCAAGCCAAGCTCTAATGCAAAGGCAAGATATGTATAACAAACCAGTTCAGAAAAAAAGTAGAAACCAGAACAATAAAGTACATTAACAACAATAAAGCAATAAAATACAATAGCCTGAGATTCTCTGACGGCAATCGACGACTAGCCTAACGTCACAACCGGTATGAAAAGAAGCTGAACCACTTCTTAGTGATAGAAGGGCGTCAAAGGATGTCGACCGGTTGACTTGTAAACAGACATGATAAAGGATAGGGAAATAAGGCTTAATCCATTACGCCTTGAGATGAGTGTACATTTGAGTCTCATTTGGAAACGTAGAAGCGTTTTGAATATTTCATGTTATTGCAATTTTCTCAATATTTCAAGTGCGTTTACACATAGCTAGTGATCCTGGATAGTGGGAACATTGCGCGTCCTTAGCGGGTGTTGATTAGCGGTTTACTACAAGTAATATGATTTATTTTTACTTTATTTGTTTTATTTGAATTTTTAGGGTAATTTTAACCGATGAGACACCCCTCTCAATAAAAGGTATTTTGCAAAACGGTTTCCTAAAGTTCTGGGATGTGATTATGACAAAAAAGATGAAGGATAAAGCTTTTGGGTTAATCAATGCCTTCTGTGGGATGCGCCACGCATTCTGGTCCCATTCAAAATATTGATGGCAGATGAATGCGATTTAGCCTATACAATAGCTTGTGGGACTAGACGATGCGCAAACTAGTGCTTTCATCCTCTAGGACGATTCTGATATCGATACACCGAATGCATGGAAGACGGGTGTATATCGTTAGGACAGAAACGTCGCGTGGCCGTGTTTGGCGCGCGACGAGATGGTGCGAGCTATGCGCGCCGTATCGGATGGGTCTTGAAGCGATGACGGTGCTCTACGCCTCATTCTAGGCGTAATCGCTTCAGGACTCAACTAATACGGCGCGCATAGCTCGCACTATCCCGTCGCGTGCCGAACACGGCCACGCGACGTTTCTGTCCTAACTATATACACCCCTGTCACTACTCCATCTCGGCCCTGTGGATCTGAAAGGACTAGTTTCTAGAGGAAACATGGAAAACAAGAAGGTAGAACTCTAAAGCGGATAATTATGGTTTGAAACAGGAAAACAGTAGACGTGACGATTGCTAACTCCCCGAACCGCATGCGCATTTTGCAATCGCCACTTCCGATGCAAATCAGCCTTTCATGACCGGACTCAACCACACCCATCTGACTGTTCCGATTTTTCCTAAGCCGATTATGCCGAGGAATTTAAAGAATTCCCAATTGGGAAAAAACGAGTGATGCTGCCCGCAGTTGTCTTCAATCGGCTGATAATGAAAACTTGTGATGATTGCCATGGGAACCGAGTACCACACACTGACATGTGAGAATCGTCACCATTTTAATCGATAAAGTAACCTGAAACCAGCAAACAAGTGGAAAGGACTATGGTAAAGGAGACCAAAAGAGGGGTGCTCTAAGAAAAGAGAAATGAAAATAAAATGGATGACCACGGAAAGTAATTCAGTGCTTGGAGGGGAGCATACTCGACGATATTCTGATATTTCGACACACAGCCACGCTCATCTTTGGGAAGTGAAAAAGACTTTCCACTTTCAGCATGAATGGAAGTTGTAGAATGTTATGGTGGCCTTATTGCTGGTTGATTTCGTCTAAATTTGTATTCTTTATAAAGCAAATATGTAGAATAGAATGAAGCTCATGAGAAGATTCGAAAAAAGAAGGGGAAGGGTCCACAAATGAAATAAAGTAGGTAGAAATGAATAGGAACCAATTCAAGACATATGGGGGGCTTGACTTCTGTGACGATAAGCAGCTGTAAAGCTGACGGACTAATAGAGTCACGTGAATAAGCGGAAAAACATGTCACGCAGTGGCGTCTTATGAATGATGTGATAACTTAAAGGAACCGGGGGAGAAGGAGGACGATGGGAGAACATGATCGTTTCGAAACGCACATTCGAAGTTACAAGCGGACTGGTAAAGAAACCCGGATTGAAAAGCGCGACGTTATGGTCTGCATTCCCATCTCCCGCGCATCTCTTCGAGCTGCAGCATCACCTTTCCGAGTTGCATGCTGGCGGAGATGTCATTTGTTGTCTCGTAAGGGGTATTTCATTAATTCATGATGGTATCAAGTAAGTGAAACAGCAAATAGCAGCAATCAAGTGAAACAATGAATGGGAGAGTAAGCGAAAGTGTAAAAAAGGTGTTCGTGATTAAAAAAAATCCATTAACTTCACACTCGATGTATTAGCAAGACGTCGTGCAATGCCTGCAACCTACGAACTGCAAGCGTTACGATAGGTTTCACCGTAGGCCTAAATTGCCACCCTCAGCAGTTGCCTGTTTGAGACGGGATCGCAATGGACTATCCACGGAATGTGTAGCGCGCGGCGTCTCGCGCGTCAGACTGCTTCTGTGTGGTGTGCCTACCGTATGTGAACAGGTGATGAACCACGAATTTTACCCGGAACCTGATCTTCTATGGTTGCTATTTGTTTTATAATATTATGCACTTTTAAATTTTCCATTAGACTAACACTTAACATTATATTTGCTTGCTTATCATACCACCCACATTCCTTTACCACTCGAATCCAAATAGGGGGCAACTAATACTTACAATGCGTAAAGTCCCGACACGTCCATTAATCAGGCTATTGGCCGTAATGTTCCTCGTCCGTCGCGATCTTCCATCCTCAGTCACGACGAACAGAATGAAAATGTGCTATAAACGGAACTTTGGTCAAACCTTTTTTGCGCAAAGCACCTAACTTCCATTGAGGATCACAATGACTTTTGAATGGTACATACTTATGCCTAATGATCAGAGGAGGGATCTGCAAGTAAACGCGTTTACTCATGCGTGATTTGAATCGTCTCACTCCAGAGATCCTTCAGGCTTAGGCTAGACTTGATCTCCCAACCTTCTTGTACTCTTGCAGTGCAGAACA
The DNA here is from genome assembly GCA_963978905.1 of Trichostrongylus colubriformis. Lineage (NCBI taxonomy): Eukaryota > Metazoa > Nematoda > Chromadorea > Rhabditida > Trichostrongylidae > Trichostrongylus > Trichostrongylus colubriformis. The sequence continues at coordinate 47,730,730 of OZ022257.1, read as the reverse complement.
GTGCCAGTTTTCACTGCACCAGGCCACCTTCAACCGGATACTGAGAAATGAACTAACGAATGCGCATTTTTAACTTTTCAGTAAAATATGTCAGTCAAATAAATAATCTTCGAGATGAACAACAATCTTTTGTCTTCTCAATACCTAGGCAGAGAAGATTAGCACAGATGCCTTTCCATTGCGAACTGTGGAAAGCAGAATTTGGCGGTCTGGAACCCTCTGAGATCTCCTTTTCATAACTTGTCGAATGACCTGATCATGAAAAAGCGAGGACGAATCGATGACGAGTACAAGGTGACAGAAATCGATGCAAAAGAGGACAATACTTCAGCAACAAGACTATAAATTATTTTTTTTACTTTTTAAATACCATCAGTATGACTCACCACACCTTCCTATCAGTTTAATGACTCGGATGACTCGGAGTATGTATGACTGAAAGGTCTTATCACAACGAATCTTATCGGAAGCAGTATGACGCTTTATTGAGCCTCCGAGAATGTTATTATATTTATTCGACTGACGTTTCGGCACAATCGCCTTCTTCAGAGCCTGTAATGAGTCGAGACATTGTTGATGGTATTATCCCTGGGGGGTGTATATCGCTAGGACAGAAACCTCGCGTGGCCGTGTTCGGCACGCGACGAAATGGTGCGAGCTATGCGCGCCGTATGGGATAGGTCTTGAAGCGATGACAGCGCTCTACGCCTCATTCTATGCGTAATCGCATCAGGACTCAACTAATACGGCGCGCATAGCTCGCACCATCCCGTCGCGTGCCGAACCGGCCACGCGACGTTTCTGTGCTAGCGATATACACCCATCCCTGAGGGGGGGGGGTCCCATAGGAAACCTAACCTAACCTTGTGAGCTTTGAAAACACATATATAAACACCTCCGCAAAAATCATTGCTAAAGGTGCCAATTTACAGCTCCATATATCCAAAAGGTTAGCGGGTTTCACTGTCTCTCAAAATTTATTAGCCTTTAGTTTTCTTTTGTAATTTGAAAAAGGGTATTCGACGTGTTGGACCACTGATATGTTTCGGCTCAATATAGGCTCTGAAAAGGGTGATTATGCCGAAACGTTAGTCGAATAAATATAATAACAATCTTGGAGGCCCAACAAAGCGTCATACTGATTGTGGTCAAAATGACGAGATTAATGGAGAGTCGAACATGGACTCTTCTTATCGAAAGCATCTGCGTTTCCTGCACTGATATGTCAAGGATGTAACGGGAAAAAAAACATGTGATGTCGATACAAGTTAGGGGTAGAGTCACTGATGTCCTATCTGTAGCACATAGCGAATGCTGTAGACCATTACGAGGAATTCGGTGCGGTCTATTCGAAGGCATTGGTGAGAAAAATCCTTTCTCATAACTAGTAACCGCTGAAATTCATGTAGGGGTACCAAAGGTTTCAGAGGAGAAAAAAGTAAAACAAACCCACAAGATTCAGCGAAATTGGAAACTCATCCAGCAAGTGGTTTTCTAAGGTGGACGAGTTCACCAATGTCGAATTCCAAGAAGATACACAGAGACACGAGTTGCGGTCGTTTGGGTGTTCAGAAAAGCGATTAGGTTACATTCCTGTGAAGGGAGGGTCGCATGGAACAGTGTGTGAGGCTAGTAGCTGTGAAAGATACTTTCCAAATGACATATCTCTACGGCTGTCAGGACATTCTCTGTGGCCCAGCTCCTCCTACGATAAAGTGCATTACGCGCATCATATAAGTGCCACACATCACAGATCCATCAGACCCTAATCGATACTCAGTACTCAAATTAACTTCGCTTAAGAATTGTAGGGGAGAACAGGAGTCCCATTATTAGGATTCATAACCATTTAATAATATTTATTCTTCCCTGCTTAGCATTTCTACTTCCATCTTCAGCGGTCACTAAAATAAAGTCATTTGAGGAGTTACACAACTGTTACCAAACCGAACTAACGTAACTAAAGGAGTACCTGACAATAACTAAAGTGGTTAGGTAAAGAGTTACCCAGCCGGTATAGGCAAACCAGTAGAAGTCTTTCAGAGATATCTATGTCGTCACCGTTTGTGGTGAATGCCTTGAATTCTTCGCAATGAAAACAAAAAAAGCTCGTGCGTTCAGAGAGATGGAATTTGAGAGACACAGAGAACAGTGAGAACAAAAGACGGGTAAGACAGCTGCATTACCATAGGTTTAAGTCATTTCGAAGCGCATCAACTGAAAGCATTGAAACGGATCTGTGATAATTAATTAGTGCCGAAAAAACACTGCCCCCGCAGCAGATTCACTGTCAGTCGCTCTTTGCGAAAAATATTGCCGAAAAATTTGAAAAATGCTGTCTTGAACGAAATTAAAACAACAGTGCTATAATCAATTAAATGAAACGTATGATGTTGTGCTAATAATAGAATGAAAATGATGCGAAGGGAGAACAGAGTGAGTTGGTAAAATTTTTAATGAATGACGATCAATAAAAATTGAAGCGCAGCTCGAATTTCCGCGCGCAATGTTGGTTTGCTTTTCGCTCTGGATCTCTGACCCCGTAAGTGTTACCTCTGTGCTCCTTAGTTCTCTAGGGTCTACGCCCACTCGGACGCTCCACCCCGTCGGCCTCCACTTTGAGGCGCTCTGTCTCAGCCAGATTCTTGTTTTTTACGTGGAACTTTGCATATGGCCGTAATAGGCGGACATAACATAAATATCTGGGTAGCAGAAGAATCCAAATTCTGTGGACGATCCCTTCAAGGCACAAAAAGCAACCCAACGTGAAGAAGAAAAGGAATGTGGCCCAAGCCTAGCCTCCAGAACATCAAAGAACTAGAGCCTCGAACAGAGCTACTAGTTCCCAGGCATGTGCTCACCGCTGCATCGGTGATGCATTTCTTCAAGACTCTTTCAACAATGCAAGGACTGAAAAGATTACATCCACTTATCCCACTGTCAAGTGGAATAAGCGTCATACCCACGTAATCACATAGACCACTGATCACTTATGAAGATCGGACGAGGCGATTGCAAGCTCCAATTTCATCACGATGAAATACCGTAGACAAATTGGTTACTAATCAACAATCTTAAACCAGAATTAAATTTGATACTCCTGATATATGCGGTCAAAAAACTACGTTTAAAAAAAAGGAATAAGAGACCGCAGGGTCTGATCGGGCCTCGCATGCACTTATAGACACTACATGTTATTCTCCAATGTTGACTATCAGATGCTCACTGGTGATTACGGTATACCATTGCGACAGATGCAGGATATATAATCTTGAGATTTCGATGCGTGAATTAATGCTTTTTCTCCCGTGAATATACGTTTCTCGAGAATGCACGAAAAAGCTGAATCCGCCAAGACAGACCATAAATAGATGAATAAATAAATAAATAAATAAATAAATAAATAAATAAATAAATAAATAAATAATTAAAAGTAAAAGGTAAAAGTTAGGCTCCTGACACGACTCGAACCCAAACCTATGCTCTGCAAGCACATATCGATATCCAAAGATACTGAAAAATAGAAAAATAAAGAAAAATGATTAAATTACAAAGTAATGAAAATAAAACGACAGAGTAATGAAATATCAAGATAGCATCATCCAATAACAGAAACTGAAAGCAAGCATGAGGATAAAAATGATAAAATAAAAAACTGTATCAAATATCATGAATCAGAGGTAGGGGATGCTATGTATATCCGCAAAACTTAAGCAAACGCATGAAAAACCATCTTTTAGTTGTCAGATCAGACTATTCATAAAAAATCAGAGCAAATATAAATTCAGAAAAATGCAACTCTCTTTATAGATATGTACAGTTTAGGGAAAGGAGGGACAAGTAGTATGCTTGGCTCACTGGCGAATGCAATATTTAGCAAACAGGATTTGCGCCCGGTTTCTATATCCTACGCCGAGCGATAAGGATTTTTTCAAAGTGTGCACCGTGACGATAACGAAGGACCCCCTGCAGCAATGGGGGCAATCACGAAAGAAAAACCACTTTTCAATTGAAATGCAATTGATGCGTCGTCCACTGCTCGTCTATTAGTAGGATCTACGGCCTTGGAGAAAACCCAATATTTGCATTCAAGATCGGCTTGCGACTCAACCCCCTCCACCCTCCGCACTCACTCAGCCCCAGCTGCCGCCGCAAGCTCTTCAAGGTGTGAAATCGCCGATCAATAAATATGGACCGTTACTGATTCCCCTGGAGGTGATTCCAAGACTCGTTTTCGAAACAAAGATAATAGAGAGCAGTATGGAGATAGGACCGGCTACAACCGATTTCGAAACAAGATGACGGCCAAACCAATGACGTGCAGTTGTTTTAAGGCAATAAACAATAAATAATAAATGACGCAAATAAAGAGTACTACTGTAGCGTAAGTAGGTGTAGGATGCACGAACGAATTATGAGGTACAGAGGTAAGTAAAAACCTACTGAGATGTGTATAATCGTAGAGCCGGCTCAAAGCCGTCTCAATGGACCAATTCAGTGGATCATGAAGGGTAGTTAAGCGCGCACAAGTGGCTCAGTAATGGCCTGAATAGAATAGGAGTAGAACAATAGCAGAGAGCTTGAGAACTGGCGAGAGCGCGGGATGCAATCAGAAGGAAGAGCATTGAGGCATGAAATCAGAGATTATCGGTTAATTAATTTTCAATTTCGAGTTTGTTACTAACGATAAGCAGATTCTCACTCGAAAAATTTTGCCCAGTCCTAACCCATTCCCAACAACCTAGCTCTTTGTTTGCCCTTTACCATAACCGCGGCCTTCACTTTATTCGATATTGCAAGTTCCTGGCAATTGGCTGAGCTCCTTGATAACACACAATTAGGTAATTCTGACCGCTTATACAGTATGAAAGTTGAAGTGCCAAGTAGTACAACAGTAGAGAAAAAAGGAACGAAATGGTCAATATTTCAAGAAATAAGACCCCGTTCCACCGTCGAAAACGCATTTCTACGCCTTGGGTGTGCGCAGATATGACAGCGAATCGCGTAGCCGCCCACGGCGAGAGGCGCGGCGGGTGCGAGTGCCAGTGGCAGGGCAACGCAGCTTTCAAGCAAGGCAGTGTGGCATGAGTGGAAACGCAGACGTGACGCAGTCACGCTCGGCCGGCTCCCGAAGGCAATCGATACGGCGAGTCGTACTGGTGGCGCCGCGAGTGAAACGCCGCGAAGCGATTCGCTGTCATATCTGCACACACCCCTAGGCCTTCTCCGCCTTCTTCATCACAGACAGCGGTGACGCGACAGACGGCGAGTGGGAATCTGACCTTGCACTGCTACTTCGCCATCGGCACCCACCGCACAAAAGCACACTAAAGCGATAACGGTCTTAAAAGGCCCAAAGCCCACTATCGGTTTCATCACAGATCACCTGTTTGGAGTCCCCGGTAGAAAACGTTTTCCCCCAGTTCTGATGTCTCTTACCAATCCTCAAGGTGTCTTCCACTAGTTTCACCTCACATTATTGTCCTCATCACAGAAGTGGCATGGAAGGGGACGTGGGGATACAGCTTGGGCTTTGGGTGGGAAGAGTGCCGGCTAAGAGCTTCCCTCAGAAGCAGTTCACCTTTCCCATCCCCACCTTCCAACACCCGCAACGCCCAGGGGTGATGTTTCAACGTGCCGAACGTCCTCCCTTGTTCCTACCCATCACACCACCGCGCCGTGACCTCAAATGCTTACCCTTGATTTTTCAAAGATTTTTTCAATTCATCTTTTTAGCTGCCTTTCTGTTGTAATTCTATACCACACTATTTGAGCATACCGTCTTTACATATTTTATTACCGTTATTTTCAAACTTCATCATTCCGAAATTATCAGCAATTAACTGCTGAAATCCATGAATAACTTCCCAAAGTTTTTTTTTTTTTGATCGTTCGATCTCCAAAGCGGTGAAGACTGAACAAATAGAGGAAAAAGAAAACAAAAATCAGCTGTGGGGTGAATCCGCTCAGTGATATCACAAAGCAAACATTCGAAAATTACCCTTCAACAGGTCTCTGGAATAATAAACAAAAACAAAAAATCATGCAAAAGCCCATCTGTACAAATAGTTTCCATTTAAAGCCAATTACATTTGAACTGCAATCATTCGATTTGGATTTTCTACCGTCTACTGAAAGAAGTGAAAAGGGTCATATGTTTTACATCTAAAACAATCTGCAAAAGATGAACAAATGCAAATAATTCGAATGGAAATATGGGTAATATCATTTAGATCACTTCTTAAATGTTTTTAATCGTTTGAACAGCAAAATCGAGTAATCCAAAAATCAAATAAAATAGAAGAAAATAAACGCAGAACAAATCATACAAATATGATCGAAGTCCAGCAATGGCTTTTCGTAATCACTGACGGAAATAGGGTGTGTGCCATTAGGACACACCCTCTTTCCGTTTCCGACATTAGGACAGAAAACTCGCGTTGCGGCGTTCGTCATGCGTCGCGATGGTGTGTGCCATGCGTGCTGCACTGGATGGGTCCTGAAGCGATGACGGTGCTCTAAGCCTGATTGATGTACGTTTCAGTTCTCAACTAGTACGACATCCCTATCCCACACCATTTCCCCGCTTGTCAAACGCAGAGAATTTTCTGTCCTGATGGCACGCACCGTAGAAACATTACCAATAAATAAATGAAAAAATCAGTCTGAGTAAGAAATATTATAATCGAATTTATTCTATAAATATCTGGAGAGGACTGTGAAATAGCGGGAATATTCGGCTGCGGGCCATGACACGCGAGTTGGGTCAAGTCTGCAGCGGGCACGTCTCTTGACGCCTTGCAGGCTCGACGATCAAACTTGTGCAGCAGTGACCCGACTCGAGTGTTTTGGCCTACATGCGAAATACTCGACATTCAATCTGACTTTTACATTGCCTTACGATGCTAGCTGGCCTTGAAAACTTTTATTTTTCAAATAGATATTCAAATCATTCTGGGACTAATTAGTTAGAAAGAGGAGGAAGATTATAATGAATCGGCGTACGAAGAGGATCTCCTGGCTACGCCGCTATTCCCGCCTGGAATAGGCTGATTTTCATGAGAAGAAAAAGTTTTCGGGGGATATTGCAACTTTACGCATTTCAAAATGTCGAAAACATGTAGACGAGGAGTACGATGAGATTTTTCGAGTCCATTCTTCGGTGTAAAATTCGGAGCCTTCACGTCTACGACTGATGTAAGCCAAATCACGAAAAAAGCTATCGAATAGCTACCGAAATCATTTTGAATTTATTAATAGACGAGTGTCCGGTTCACAAATCGATTTCGGATCGGGCAAGATTGCTTCTTTAATTTTTGCCGTTGCGCTTGAATTTTTCTTTCATTTTGGTTTAAAACTAAACTTTACGCCTGATATTTAGTATTGTTGTTTTGCGCCAGTAGCACACCTTCAGCAAACTGAGTGGTTAAATAAATAATTAGATTAAATTACAGTAAAACTCCGATGGAATTGAGTGATTGGTCGCCCCGTTCTCTTCTTATCGCGATGTTTTCCATTGCAAATTCTTAAGTGTGTACATGTTTTGTGTCAATACTTTCTATCAGATTGTTTTGACTCGGCGAGCAGCCGCCGCCTGCTGATAAGCCCAGCTCTAACTGTGAGAATCCTAGAGGTCAATCACTTATGTTCGACGGAGTTTGATAAAGCGGCGGTTCCAACGAGCCACCACATGAGAAGAAACTCGGGGCAGCTGTAGAAACATCAATAGTCACGGCGTAATACATTGCAGCTCTCGAGGGACTATATAAATAAAGGAAAGCTATACAATAAATAAAATTTGACGAAAAACTAAAATGTTACATCACATCAGATGTAAACAAGGGTTAGTATGGTTTATATGACTATTAATGACTAAAATGGACTCGAAAATGGCGCATTTATTTATTTATTTATTTATTTATTTATTTATATGCACCAGAAGACGCGCCAGAGAACAGGAAAAAGAAAGATAAACCAAGCAATAAAAATTAAGGTCGGTCACGAAGACCGACGCCCAATTTCTGTGCAAAAAAGTACATAGTCTCTAGTCGTTTAACCATCGGGTCAGGGCAGAACTCAATAACCGAAAAAACATGAGGATTATGCTCGATGGGAAACAGACCCTCCTTTCGAACCAGACGCAACCACGAGTAGGATCCAAGTCCTATACCTGCACCAGTCGGCAATGGTGCCCTTACGCCACCATAGGGGGTCATGGGAGTTTGTCTGAACTGCGAAACACGAGTATACCGACAGCCCTCGTGGAACAGACAGACCAGGTAAAAGCTGGATACTCAGACTCGTGGACGTCAGGAGCGAACGGCATGTTCAGAAGGGGGATGAGGGTCCCCTTAGTCAGTAAGTTCCGCCCTTCTGGACATGATTTCCTAATTCGAAAATCCACCCCATCGACACGAGGGATACCTTTACTAATTTCCAACTCTTTTTTGCTTCTTGTCTCTTTCGATAAAGATATGCGGACTTCATTTTCGACCATCGAAACATATTCGACTTATACGAAGGTATCAAAACATCCATCTCTTCCCCCTTTCTTTTGTCGTCTCCACTATTCAATTGATAATGTCTAGCGATGGCCACGAATACCAAATATAAAGCCCACTCTGTTCGGTAAACTTTGGCCGATTTCATGCTCTTCTGGCCGCAATGGCCGGAAGTGCATCCAACTTTACTGCACACAACCTCGTAAAACGAGTTTTCCTACCACTTACTTCTTTTAGAAACCCATTTTTCCTCCTTTCACCTTTTCTTTTTTCCTGCATTACTCCTTTTTTTCACAGCCATACATTTGACTACGATTTCATTCATTCATTGGAAATTGTAGGCTTGACAAGCATCCAATTCGAGATGAATGATGTGAGAAGCGCGTATTGTGATGAAAAATGACATCGCTCATTCATCCGATACTACGGTAAATGTCTTATCAAAGGACGAGAAGAAATGGCTATAAAGAACCGGCAATGTACCGGATTTCAAGGTTCCAGGTAGTTTTTGCGATCGGCACGACTCTCCCCTTAAAACTGGTCCTGGCTAACAAACAACGTCGGCACGAACGGACACAGACAGACAGATACATAGAAATTATCGTGACCATGGATTAAAATCGTGACGAGGTGAGAAGTGGAGGTGCAAAGAGATTTGCGACAGCTGTACGGATCTTTGGATAATTAATGCTCCATTTTAAAATCGTGCAGGAGGGCAACCTCAGTATGTAATTCAGACATTTTTGTGACAGTTGTCCTGAGTTGCAGACAACTGTCACAAAAACAGTTGCAGACAAGAGCTGTACATATGTCATTCCTTAACTTTGCAGCAACTTATGGAATACTGAAACATATATGTAAGTAAAAACAAATGAATAATCATAACAACCGACAAATAAGTATACAAATAAATATGGCAGTTGTTTGGTAATATTGCGTACGAAAGCTGCGCCTTTGTTCGCAGTCAACATTTTTCCGCATGGTAAACAGTGAGCAAACAAGGAAATAAACCCACTGCGACCATTTCTTTCTATAAATCTGATAGATAATGGAATAAAAGAGCGCGTTAACCGTTATTTTTGAAATTTTTGTGTGTTGTCAGATGCTCTTTAACGAGCTGTTGCACTTTTTCATTGGATAGCTGCCAGAAATCTGGCAGTTGTTGATTTGCGAAAAGGGAATGACGAATTAAAGCTGTCAGGCAAACTCAGATGTATCATGTCCAGCACAAACGGTCATTCATCTTTACACCGAGAAAGACGTGGTGTAGGAACAAATGGTGCCGCTCCTACTCGCATGATCCATGGATCATATCTTGGATCGGATTCTAATCATGCCATTTGAACCATTCATTCATACAGAATCGATGACCAAGGTGTCTTTGAGGATAACAATGTGTTCATCAGCTGATCATCCAAACGTCATTCAAATGCCACTACGAAGTCGAATGCATGGCACATACCGTAACGGGATCGCTGAGTGCCTTATTTTTAACTGCGTGTTTACTACTGTGTGCCTGTAAACAGTCCTGTACCCTATAGTGAATGTGTTGTTGTGATATGAAGCAGGGGTAATCCAGGGTAAGGGAACAAGTAGGAGGACGTAAAGACCAAACGGTCATCCATGGTTTCTACATTTTTACGTAGGAATCGGTTTCGTAGTGTGTCCTTCGAAGAGGGAGTCCATCGAAGAGGGATTAAACAGGATCGAGTCCGTTACCAATATTGACTATAATTTGACGGGAAAAATTCATAAGAGGAACAAGGAAAGGCGTATCAAGAAAACTGGCGAAGCCACAGAAATGGATGGCACGAGGTGTAAAAAATTATTATAAATGTTTCTTCAAACGAATTCAATAGTAATCATCAAGTCATATCATATATTATTCTGTATCTTATAATATCACATTGTATCAAATCGTATCATGTCGTATCACATCACCGTAAACACCTCTTTGCATGAAGGGCTAATCTGAATAAAATGGGACCAGAGTAGCATTGTCGTTCAAGGATGCCATGTGCCAATTCAAAAATCAAGAGCTATCCCGGGTAAAAAAAACGCAGATCATCAGGCTTAGTCAATAAGGGTCGTCGCGATGCCCAAGTTCACAGAAATAACTTCACAATCATAACTGATCCCATATCCCATTTCATGGATGTTACACTACTATCAACTTCTGCAGCTCCTCTTGAATTAAAGTGCATGGCGCATTCTGGCGAGGCCTATCAACAACGATGGTTGATCATTCTACCCATTATTCTCTCATTTCAATGGCTCCTTTTTCACACCAATCTTGAGAGCTTTTTTTTATTTTTGCATAATTTAATACATCCAAAAATCGGTCTGCAAAGCGATGGATCGTCCAAAGTGAATGTGATTTTCTGTAATTATGCGAAATTTCAATGGATGGGAGAGAACATGACAGGCGAAAAAATGAAATTCGAAATCACAAGATCGTTTAAAAATCACATCGAAACAAATTAACAAAAGGAGAGAAAGGAACATAAATAAAGAAAAAAGTCTCTCTTTGCTCCAGTGATCACTGGACGATAAAAACTGATTGATTACTGTTCAAAGGAAGCCAATGAAAACAGTGCGAAATCAATCGATCGACGACCGTTGAAATGAAAATGCATGCTGCTGGCCGACATACGCGCACAACACTGCACCGAAAATGCACGATCATACATGAAGGGGGAGCAGGTTGTGTGTGGCTGGATGGCTAGCTAGTTGGACAAACGGACACCGAGGTTGTTGGTTGCCAGGCGACCAACCATAGCAAACAGGGATGGTGACTGAGTGGAACATTCTCATATGGGGAAGGATGACACGTCTACCGCCCCAAAAACATCTATCCAGCGAATTAGGCGGGGAGTGAAATCAGGAACCGGAAAGTCACATGAAAACAGGTTTCCCAAAAGAATAGAAAGAGGACAATCAAAGTTGGTTACTGGATCAGTTACGATGTACCTCTGATGGTTCATGTGAAATTTCGAATGTACAATTGTTATATCAGCCGGTTCCAGCCGGGGATATTCTGTGAGAACCGGTCTGACAATGAGATGCCTAAAGGGAATGCTTCTATCCCACTACATCACTCTATATTTTAATTACTTTTCAACACTTATTTTGATCGCTATAATGTCCCATCTGCTCTGTATTATAATACTCAACCATAATAAAATGATAGAAGGTTTGAAAGGTAATTTTGCGCTAATTACTTCGATAGGATGCGCCGCTCATTCCAGAATTATGGTGGTAGCTGCATGCGATTTGGTCTGTCTGATGGTTTTTGGGGGTCAGCCGATGTGCGAGTTATTGCTTTTATCCTTGCAGACGAGTCTGGTACCAGTTCACCTACCTACCCCAGAGGGATGGGACTTAGTTGGCCTGAGCAAGTATTGATGCGGGATTTGATTCCTGCACTATGAAAGTGGAAGCGCACGCCACCTGTCACAGCACCACTTCCATATAAGGATAAAGTTGAACAATTACAAAAAATAGACGTATCAAATGATGTTAATAGACGATACTGCTGCTATGCCAACTCTCTTGAGCGCGCTATGCATTCAGCTTTTGCTCAACATCGTAAAGGTGTTTGTTTAGAAACACATGGCACGTTCCCAGGAAGGAGAAAGCGTCCTCTGAACTATCAGCTGTGAGATACGTGATCACCCCCCCCCCCTCCGCCCCGACCGCCTCCCCTCTCCTTTGCATACCAGGGTGTGGCAGAAACTGAAACACCACCTTACACTACTGAGGAATGTCGCCCTACTTCAAGTGCGGAATACTTCTCTGAATGTTATACCTACCCTATGTTGTAAAATCCAGGTTGAAGTTCAGGATAATGTTTTGAAAGTCAGATTACAGGTTAAGGCAATGGTAGGGACAGTTCGGGCCTAATATGCATGAGCAAAGCTTAACTGTACGAAAGTGGAGAAAAACTGAATAAAACGGTCGAAAACCCGAGAGATGAAACCCATTTCTCACCGTTGATCGACTGTAGGCGTCAAACCGTCAAACAAAAAGCTCCAGTAAAAAACAGGTGTCAGTCGTCGAAAAGGGGCCCTCTTGAAGCAGTGGGTGTTCATTTCACCAGAGATTTCGCAATGAATACTATTCCTAGACCCATCGCTTTCATTACCCCTACTCCTCTCATTACCCAACCCTCGGCTCAACAAAAAACAGGATTCGCTCAGCTAGTACGGGAGGTCGCATGGGTTATACAAGTGTAATGACATTCCCTTAACCATTAAATGAATTTTGCTAACTTCCAACGGGGAAAATTTAAATCAAATTATCATCTCTGGCTGCATTTAAACTACACATTAGTTTCATGTAATAATTAACGATAGTTGAAGATACCTGAGTCATAAAGCATCGGGACGAAGATTTAATGAGAAAAAGTTAAAATCTCAGAGGAAATTCGAAGAATGCATTGTTTAGAACCCCGTACCGCATTTAATCGCCCACGTTTTGTTTTTTTTTGAGGTACTAGAATCTTGAACTCAACGGGTGAAGTGCAAACATTGACTGACTCATCACCCAGGCTGCACAGCTGATTGCTCAGCTGTGTCGTAAGCAGCAATCATTCGAGCCATTGCCATCATTCATTCCACCTTCTGCTAGAAATAAGGTGTAATGCTCTAATAGCACATGCGAAACATCCTGAAACCCTAAAATTGTGATGTTTTTTAAGCCCCTAAAATCGAATTTGGCCTCAGAAAGATGGGTCCATAAAACTATCACTAATTTCCAAATATCAACTTGGTTCGCGGCTCACTTCGACAAGGCCTACAAAACAGAGGGTAATGGAAGAAATGGAAGTTTTCATTAGGGTGAAATATTTCTGAAATGTTCCTCTCAAAGCAGGATTAAGCTGTGGCTCACTACTTTCACGTCACAAAAATATGGAGTCTTTAGTCAGCACAGTCGGGCTATAGAGCACGGCATTGAGTCCGCCCAAAACAGCAGAGCCGGCATCCATGGGAAGTCTCTAGCGGGAAGCTTTCCGAGGACTGACCCATCGGTTCGTATAAGTTACAGTGCTCTCGCTGCTTGAACAACGCTGCGATGACCGGAAGTGCCATTTTTCATGCCTCAAACCCATCTCTGTAGGGGTTTCAATGGTAATGGCACGTTCTGATTCTTGGGAACGGAGGCGTTATAAATGGGGAAAAACAGAATTTTCAAGAACACCACCCAATAAGAATCCCCTCAGGTACCCAGAGTGAACGGAGCTCAGCAAGGTTGTGAACGGGAGGGGCGAAACCACGGATATTGCCGAGTTGAGGAGACCCGTCATGTACACGCAGAACAAGCTCCGATCCTGCTCGTGCAGAAGGCTGTCACGGAGTCTAGTGATACTGTGAGGTGTGTTCTTGAATTGGGCATGGAAAAACCTTGTCAGATTTTGTCGAAGCTCGACTAATGTGGCGTTGAAAATGAAGGGAAAAAATTATTTTTTTGGCAGCCCCTGTAGCCGAAGCATCGCAGTTCAGCCCTCTGTCAACCAATGACTATTGGGCTGCCGAGCGCCTTATAAGCATGGAAAGTCCTTCTCCAGTGCTCCGATAACGACCCACTTCATAGTGAAGGTACGGGGAAAAGCCATAGATTTCATAGCTAAGTCATAAAGGGATTGGGTGGAACAACGTTTCGATTGCTGAACCAAATTACCGGCTTAGACGCTGTGATCATGACGAAGTTGACTGGCCCAGGCCATGTCGGGCCATGGTGGCACGGGGAACTTCCATCTAGCTCAAAAGAAATAGACAGATTCGGAAAAAACCTTTTTCACCTGTGGAGAATATGGGGTAATATAGAGACGCTAGCAGGGAACGAGCTGTGAAATCGATCATCCATAAGCAGGAGAACGGCCATCTCATCGAGAATGCATAGTGTTATGCATGAATTTTCGAGTAGATAATACAAGTGCAAACCAGGTGAGAGAGAATAAATATTCTTACCAAAGGTCTATGGAAATTACGGGTATCGATCGAATTACCTGGTGGAAATGTGATTTGCGGTGATGGTCCGAGTCATTCAGGGATAGGCACATGTACCGCATCCCCAAAACAATGCCCATTTCGGAAAACTCGACGGTGGTGATCAATTATGCCATGACACTGCGCACTGCACTCTCCAGGTGAACGAAGCGGAACAACGCCTGAAAGGCTTGAAGCGATTCTATGGCAGTCACTATTACACTACCCCAGACAATATCAGCAGAGAGGAGGAGGTGAAAAGATTTTCTCAGATGGATTACGGTGTACGAAAAACCCTCGGTGGGAGGTTAGGTCCCATTTATGAGACTGTGCTGAAACAGGAGGGCAATCAGTAAAGGGAGACAAATGTTTGGTTGAGATTTGCAAGAACTTGGAAAGATTTCAAAGGAAGAGGTAGGGATGATGTGATTAGTGAGATCTTCTAAAATCCAAATGGGGGCTACATATCAAAGAAAAATATATGTGACGATGTTCTCGGTGAAGAAAACAACGACCCCAGATTTTTTCCCACAGCCACCACCTGCTTTAACATAGCCCGCCCCTTTCGTTGTCTCGGCCCGACCCCTTTCGGCATCAATGGTGGGACATCTTATTTTTCGGTTTTTGACCGTTTCACTCTGTTTTTCTTCACCTTCGTATAGATACGCTCGTTTATTCATATTCAACAATCATTTTACCAAGTAACCTGTACCACTGTCTCGGGCGGTGACCTTCCTACTCGCTCGACAGGCTTTCTCTACGTGAGAGGGTCGTATAGCGACATCTCCGGCGAGAAGTCTACCGTGTAGGGATCGTAGTAGTATTGCCAAATCTCGCACAGAATCACCAAACCCCTGCACATGCTATCTCCTCCTACTACTCTGGAAGTGGCCAATGCTCCCTGTTGGAGCCACGGAATGTTGCAGGTGATCGAAGGGTTTCTGACCTTTTTGGAGTACGCTAATCCAAGCATTCAGCGTAAATAGTCCACCGGATTTATGCGGACATATGTATACAGAATCTGACTGAAACGAACTAATAAATAATGGACAGTAATCTGTCGCGATTCTGCGTACTCATGACCCTATTATTAGGCAAACAAATGGTTGAAGAAACGGATTTTTGCGGACCTAATTATGTTGTATGATGCACGTACGATGTGCGTAACGATTCTTTGGTTGTTCCGGCGCAAAATTGCAGACCACACAATGAGAATTATTAGGGAATAATTTGCAGAAATTGGTGCAATAAAGTGCAAGAATACGAAGAAATGACGCAATTTCGTGGTGCTATTAAATAGGAGTTTTGCACGAATTTGAGACGACTTCGCGAATAATATGATTGACAGCGCATCGATTATTCAACTAATGGCCGATCGATTGATTGAGAAGGTCCGTTGGGATCAGGTGCAAATGCGCGACGGACATTCCGATTAATCGCGCCTTTCTGTTGCTGCTGCTGCTTATCACACATTTCGCATTCCAGTGACGTCATTACTGTCAGGTTTCATATCGATCGATCGGTAATCAATCGTTGCTTGAATTATTTTGCCAACAAACATATCACACAAGCGATAGGTGTTACAGAAAACGCTGATAAAAGGATGCAAAAAAGACCAAAAAGTTAGCTTTGACAAAAAATCGATAAAAACATGAAGAAATTGTTGAGAAACGTGGTAACATTACAATGAGATGAGAGAAACCGATTTCCATCATCATTCGGAATACGCCATGCATTTGGCTCCCTTTCAATATTGAGGAATAATTCCAAAGCAGAAACTTTCAAACTAGGCAGTGCTGTAGAACAACTTATAGATAGGCACTGTTACACAAAACCTCTATCCTTCAATAGGTATACCATTTCTTACACAATATCCTGAAGAAAAAGTGGGCTAAACCTTGAAGGAATTCCATCCTTGGACCATGTGCATAATAGGATCGCTAACACCAGCTTATCCAGCAAACAAATGAGGCTTTTACGCATTTTGATTCTCACTACAAGGATGCTGACTTTATGGACAAAAGCTTCGGTGTCGGACGGGACTCCAACCCGCACTTCATGCTTTCCGGGCATATGTGCTAATCCATTACACTACCGACACCCCTTTCACCTTAACTCAACTTCTGAATGGTAAGCTATGGTAAATATACCATTCAGAGGCTGAGTTAAGGTGAAAGGGGCGTCGGTAATGTAATGGATCAGCACATATGTCCGAAAGGCATGAAGTGCGGGTTCGAGTCCCGTCCACCGAAGCTTTTGCCCACAACTCAGCATCCTAATAGTATTAGGTTGTTGCAAAATTAATTGCGGTTTCAAGGTATGTATAAATAAGTAGATTTTTTACCCTGAACTATTCCATCCCAAGGAACGCCAGGCATACCATTTGGTGGGTTTTTTCTGCTCTTTCAGGAACTTCTTTGAATGTCGCTCTAAGTTTTCCAGCCGGCCTTTTCTAGGGCTGCGTATAATCATGAACCGACGCGACTATCGAGTCATCATGCTTTATGAGTTTATATTGGAACACTCCGCAGCGGAGGCGGCTCGTAATCTCAGCAGTGTTTTTGGGACGAATTGTCCTTGCGAACGAACAGTGGAGCTCTGGTTTAAAAAATTTGCTTCTGGCGATTTTGATCTCGAAGAGAAGTCGGGTCGCGGCCGCAGGTCATCGCTTAATGATGAAGATTTAAGGAAAGCCGTCGAAGCAAATCCGGAGACGAATACTCGTACGTTAGCAGAAGACCTAGGCGTACATTACTCTACAGTGGCCAGACATTTGCTGACAAACGGCAAGGTGAAGAAGATGTCGAAGTGGGTGCCTCATGACCTGACCGATGAGCAGCGTCTGGCACGTTTCGACACCTGCTCTAATCCCCTAGTTCGCCATAAAAATGAGCCATTTGTAAACCGTATTATAACTGTAGATAAAAAATGGGTTCTTTATGATAACAGGAAGCGGGGACTAGTCTGGGTAGATAAGGATGCTCCTCCAAAAACTTTTCCTAAACCCGATTCACCCTAAAAGGGTTATGATTACTGTGTGGTGGTGTTGTAAAGGTGTAATCCATTACAGTTTCTTGCAACCTGGTCAGCCAGTCACAGCAGAGTCTTACTGTTGTGATCGGAGCAAATGTACAGGGGGTGCCAAAAAAAAAAAGTAATTTTGCCCACGGCTCACATCTGCCAATTTTACAAAACGTAGAGAAACGAAAGAGATAAAAGTATTGGGGCAAAACATTCCCGAAATGTTCCTCTAAAAGCAGGAACAAGCTGTGGCTCCTCACGTTCATGTTCCTAAAAATATGGAGGTTTCATTCGGCGCAGTCGGGCTTCGGAGTACCTACATTTAAAAATTCGCTAAAAATAGTGAAGCCAAGCTCCGTGGTAGGTCTTTTGTGGGAAGCTTCCTGAGGGTTGGCCCTTCGGTTCTTGGAAGTCATAGAGCCCCTGCTTCTTGGACAAGGCTGCTATGATCCAAAGTATCATTTTCATGCCTCAAATCCACCTCCGGAGGGGTTTCAGTGGTAGGGGAACGTTTTGGCTCTTGGAAACGAAGGGCGCTGGGAACCCGGGAAAAACGCAATGTTAAAGAACACATCCGGTATGAATCCCCTTAGGTACCCAGATTGAACGGACGTCAGCAAGGTTGTGAAAGAGGGCGAAGAAATTTCGGATTTTGCCCAGTTGAGGTGATACATCTTGTTCAGTCTTTCCTTGCTCCCGTTCCTGCTCGTGCAGGAGGCTGCCACGGAGTATAGTGATAGAGTTAGGTCTGCTCTTGATTCTGGGGATGAGAATACCTCAATAGAATTTACTGTAGTTTGGCTAAATGAGGTCGAAAGTGGAGGAGACAAAATTACTTTTTTTTTTTGGCACCCCCTGTATAAAAAGTTGCAAAAATTGTGGCCGGCGGTGGTGAATAGAGGAGGGCCGATCCTGTTGCAGGACAACGCAAGGCCACACACCTCACAAATCACTCGGCAAAAATTGACCCACTTAGGTATAGAAGTTCTCCCTCACCCAGCGTATTCTCCCGATCTTTCCCCCACAGACTATCACTTTTTTCGAGCCCTCCATTCTCATCTGCGTCAAAAACAATCCACTTATTTAGACGATGTTGAATGTGCCTTCCTTGACTTCGTTGATTCTCGTGATAGTAGTTTTTATAGTGAAGGCTTAGATTTATTGCCTGTTCGTTGGCAAAAGTGTGTAGATTCTGATGGTTTTTACTTCGATTAATAAACTTGTGTTTAAGCTGAGTTATAGTAGTTTGAAGTATGCGGTCCATTCCCGAAATTAATTTTGCAACAACCTAATAATTTTCGCGTCGCGGGCTGCGGCGATAATCATCAGCTATCAAAAATCGAAACCATCATGATTCCATTCAATATAGGAAGCATATTCCAAAGTGCCCTATAGAACGAATACGCAAAGTGAGATGATCGTTCGTACTATGTGTTGGTTGCGTTCAGTTTGAATTCCTTGTCAACAAAGTCTATTTTCGTCTTAATTTTGACTGTTTGACGTAAGAGAACCAGTGAGAAGGATTCTATTTGAGTATGACTCACTGAATTAACAACACAATGATAATCTTTAATCCAGAGCATAGCTCCTTTGGAGTTACCCAGTGGTTTCACATTTAGATGGTTTTCCTTGGTATCTGATAATTTTGGGTGTCGTAGGAAATTTATTTCATTTTTTTCTTCGCTATCGGGCCATTTTGCATAACGGTGTTCGTTATCGAGCATTATCATCTACATAGTTGTCATATAAAGTGCGTTCAAAACAGAGAAATTTAACATTGAATATGCTCGATTGTGTTAAAACTAGTCTCCAACGAATAGCAAAACGATGAAAGTGATAATTTCATGGAACAATAGCAACGATCGGGCATTAGGAGACGAACGCGAGTCACAGTTTATGTGGCCTTGAATCAAACCAGTTTCTCATCAGCATTAGTGCTTACAAATACAATACTAATCAATGCAGAATCGAATTCGCCCGATGAATAGATGCTTGCAGACTTGCGAACCCAGTCAGCAATCGAACATTGGAACTCGATTCCAATATTCGATTGCTGACTAGGTGGTCGTGGAATGACTTTGCGATTTTGTGGCGCCGCACTTTCGCACGCGAAGTTTCAGCATTGCACAATCTCAAAGTCGTGGTATCGCATGAGAAAATGCGACGCCGCCAAATCGCAAAAATCGCGGCCTCAAATACTTATCAGAGGTTTGAAGATCAGATCGGGTACAAACGTCTTGCGATGGGCTAGTGCTCTCACTCATTTGGATCCTCCGAACCGTTAAAGGAACTCCAGAAAACCGGCAGCGAGATAGTAGAGTAGCCTTCATATTGTGTGAAGGTGCTGTTGGGGGCATGGCGTGGTTGCGCTCAAAGGGCAGCGAGATAGAGTGGCGCAGGTGGAGACGGAGAGACGACGAAGCTACGCCCCACCACCGGCATCGCAGAGTATGAAGACGACTCAACCCTCTTTTCGAAAGAAACAACGAGACGAGATGCTGTGTACCCCTGGAACTGAAGGGGTACACGGGAATACTCTGGCTGTCGACAGGGACAGAAGGGATAGTTGGTAATGGAACGTTACAAAACTCGATGATCAACTGGAAATGGGAAACACAGGTGACTCGAGTATGTACCATGCGACAAACTTGAATCAAATTATAAATTATTTGGGATTACTGGGCTCATGCAGACCCATCTGAAATGACCAGACACTATAGAAGTCAGTGACTCGATCTTCCCGGACAAATCTTGCAGCACTGGACTCCACATTGATGAGAACTGGTCTAGTCTGGAGCTGAATCCATCTGCTAACCGAAGTGTGCGTTGCATTGCTTTCTTCGTAACGTCGAGCCCAAAAAAAATAGATACTTGGCTTTTTTGTAACGAAGAGAATACCGGTTGTTGAATTTTTCGAAGTCTTGAATTTCAAAAACAATAAAGGATTGGATCGAGTTCATTAGTTCCAATATGACTGTTGAACTGGAGGTCAAGTTGTATTTTTATATAACCTTTACATGAGGGCTTATAACAAAAAGTCAGTTTGATTCCCGTTTTTTAACGGACCCTGAGACGGCTATATTCCTTCTATGAAAGAATATAATTTCGATAAAAATGAAAGAAAAAGCAACAGAGGAGGATTAAATATGTGTAAATCAACAAACAAGCTAAAAAATAAAAAGTGAACCAAGTTACTATCTCCAAGTATCTTTCCGAACCATGCTGTCGATGAGAAAAAGAGGACTTAAAGTTCAGATTCAGAAGCTGTCAACCATTATCATCTTACGTATCCTAGACTGAGCACATTTTAGCCTTATATGGAATTAAATTCATTTCACTTACGTATACTGATCATGATCGACCAAAATTTCGGAAAAGCAAATTAATCAACCCTTGATAGAATATTTCACCTTATCTAGAGGATTTAATACAGAGTAAAGTTTAAGTGCTGAAGTTTTTGGTGTGAATCAATCCCTTCTGTGAGTTGCGCCGCGCATTCTAGTTCCATTCAGAATCGTGGTGGCAGCTGAATGTGGTTTGGCCTATACAATGTGTTGTGAAACCCAGCCATGTACAGTTCAGTGCTTGTATCCTCCCAGATGAGTCCGGTACAACTCACCTACCTCGGAAGGATGGTAAGCTTGGTTGTCCTGAGCGAGCGTTGATGCGGCCTTTGATCCCTGCACCATGAGAGTGGGAGTGCGCGCCACCTGTCACTACACCCCCTCCGCCAAAAGGATTAAATATAAATGCTGAACATCAGCGTCCAATCAGTGCCAAGGGAATGCAAGAGCTTGTTTTTTAGTGATTTATCAGCGAGCTGGGAACTATACTGGAGGCGATGACTCATTCTTCGGCCTTGAGTCGCTGGAGACAGAAAAAGCGCCAAACCGCAGATTTTCTGCTTTTGAGGCATAAACTGGAACCCTTAAGAAAGATAAAAAAAAGTAATTAAACAGAAGAATTTTCGCTGTCTTGCAAGGACAGTCAGAGCGGTAGAACTGGTATTCTTAGTAGCGCCATTTAAGTAAAAAATTGATTAAAAATGAAGTAAATAAACAAGAAAGGCACAATACACTCCTTGATTTGCATTGCTTCGCTTCAAATGAGCGTGTCGTGAAGAGTGTGACCGCCACACATCACAGATGCAAGAGGTTCGATCTATAGATAAGTGAAGCAGTACGTCAGAAAACATGCCAGCAATCGAAAGCATGAGGTAGAAAAAAGGTCTGTAGCTGCTCCATACTCTATCTAGGTGAGCCACATTTATATCCGATATCGATCTACAATCACTAACCATTCACCTTGGTTTATGTATTTGCAATAGATCATGGCACCCAATAACTAAATCATAACCCATGGGGAATCCCGTACCATTCAAAGAACGACCTTCAGATCCTCTACCAAAGATGGATGAAGGTTTTCCATTACAAAACACGATAGATTTACGCCGGAAAAAAAAGCGTGGATGGAAATTCCATTGAAGGACAAGACAGTTTGTGCTCCATTTAACTTCCTACAAAAAGTGACCATAGCGATGAAGGCCATCGGATGGCACATTGCAGCTTTGTGGAAATACTAACGAACTACCACGATGAACCACATCGAATTTCATTCAGTAACTTTTTTTAAAATAAAGGGATAAATGGACTAAATTTCTGCCGTCAGCTAATTCCTTCTGTGGGATGCACCGCGCACTTAATTTCCATACAGAATCGTAGTGGCAGATGAATGCGATATGGTCAATACAATGACATGCTGAAACCAGCCGATGTTCGAGCCACTGCGTTTACCCTCCCAGGCGAGTCTGGTACCAATCCACCTACCCAGAGGGATGAAAACTTAATTGGCCTGAGTGGACACTATCCGGGACTCGATCTCTGGACCAGATGGGGTGGCGTCACCTGTCACTGCATCATCTGTGCAAATGAAATCGTAATCTCAAAAAAAAAAGCTAACGAGCCCATAACTGCAGGTTTCAGAAAGAATAATAGCATGAATCGCTAGAATATCGGACGCGGTAAAATTCTGAGAGTCATGAAAACATGATACTACAACCGGTTTGACAAATGACTCTTTGAATAATTAGATTGAATTTTCTGGAGAAGGAGCTAGAGAATAAGAAGGAGGTGGCGAGCCACGTAAAGAACAACCGTATGAATCACGACAACTGCCGATTGCGAAACGGTTCTACGCTATGTCAATATTTATTACTAAACCGATTCAATATGGTCACACAGTCTAAACTAGCAAATGAGGTCATTTTCATAATGTTATACGGCAAGTATGTGCAGCAGAAAGATTACAAGATATCGAGACTGAATTCGATACGTGGCCATGGCGATGGAAACAAAGAGGACTCAATAAATTATGTGATTTGAACAGAAGCAACCGTTCCAAGAAAAAGGGTCTCAGCGGAGTGGTCAGCCATCGACCCTTTTCCTCGTCGCACATTCCTTCTCATGGTTTACCCCTTATCCACGCATACAAATCCATTTTCTCATTGTATACTCACCACCGTTCCACTAAGTTATTTATTTGTTTGCTTGTTATTTCATTCAAATTTTTTTTTTGATCTACGTCGCATCAAAACGCCAAGAAGGACTCAACTGAAAAGCGGTCAAGGTTAGTGCGACCGTGATTCATATTTGGATTTTGGAGAAACGGATAAAAGGATTCGCATTAAATGAGTAATTCCCGGTTCGCATCCAATGAAGTGTGGTGGTTAATTATTTATTTTGTTTTAATATGTAATTAGGACTTATCATTTAGCTGCTTCCTGCAGCATGACAGTTGCCCTCCGCAACTTCTCCGCTTGACGATCTAAAGCATCTTGATTTCATAGGCACGAAGAATGTATAAAAACACAATTTTTGAATTTTTACATTTTTCATGCGTTTTTTTCCACACACAACACACAAATTAATTTTAATAGAAAGATCAATAAAAAGCAGAAATCGAAGCGTAGGATTAATTTCCAAGAATGCTTCCAGTCATTCGAAAGGAAAGCGTTATTTTAATTCTTTCTCATACTCAGATCAACGAAGAGAATTCCAAAGAGGAAAATCTGCCAATTCATTAACTTTCACCGCATTCTTGAGTGACTATACTTATAGGGTTCTCTTCGCTCCAAATAATTTTTATTTTCTCTTTAAAAATCTTTCAAGCAATACTTTCCCGTCCGTCATAAGCTTGGCAGTTCACAAAGTAGACAATTTTTATGTGAAGAATAAATAAAGAATAAATAAGGAGTCATGGCTGAGGATAATTAGCGAGAAAGTAGAATGCGTCGGGAGTATCGCAACAAAGATTTATGACCTGACAGCCGCCGACTGAAACGCTTCTTCTCTTTGCTTTGAACTGAGAAATAACGGAGAATCGCATATGTGTGGGAGAGAAATGGCGGCGCACATACGTATGGGACATCCGATCCCTGTCCGTACGTGGCCGCGACGACGGAGTTCGATGACATCTCCCTTCGCCGATAATCTCCGTGAACGACCGTCTAACACTCGAAAATCTTGACCGCATAAATCTCACAAAGCTACATAGGGACATATTATAGAAGTAATTGGGGAAGAGAAATAAGGACGGAGGATGAAGGATACAAAAATGATGAGTACGAATCAAAGCCATTGAGAAATTCACGAGGAATTGGCTGAAAAAAAGGGATGAACATGAGAGGTACCCTGGTTGCAGGACTTTTTCGATCCCTCTTCAATTAAAGAGTAACACGCAAGTTCACAACTTAGCTGAACCGCAATCGTTGGTATTACGGAGGGCTCTCCTCACTACATACATAGTATCATCAGTATGGTAGTATCACTCGGTATCAGTAATACGAGCTACCACCATCAGAGCCACACCTCTAGTTACAATGTTTAAATCGTGCCTTTCTTGGATCTCTTTGTGCCACAGCAGTGAGAACGATGCTGGGAGAAGCTCAGCTCGCGACGGTAAAAGGCATAGTACCTGGCGGTACGAGTGGGATCGAATTGCGCAACAGCTGGTTGCGTGGTGATTGTGGCCAGCTAAACAACTTCGTAATGGCATGACGTTTTCATAAACGACGTCAATGTCGCCATATGGTCGGGCGCCATCACAAATCGAACCGGAAGTACATATTCCCTCAACAAAACTGCATAGATTCCTGGCCAAAAACTCACCACTGAGAACCTTCGCGAAGTAATCGATCGTCACATCAGGCAAATGTGGAATTTTCTCTACTCGTGAAGGAATACCTTAGAATATTTCACCGTGGACCCTACAAGTAGCCCATCAGTCTGCACGAAGTCTACTGGAGATAGATGTCATGAGGGACGTTATCTTGAGCTCCGTAACGGCTAGAGGCAAGGCATGCTCTGGTGTCGAGGTAACTAAATGATTCAATACGACCCTCCCCCCTTTACAGAGACCAAAAACGAACCCCCTTTCTTTGAACTCTGCAAGAACAGTGACTGGTGGCGCATTGTTTCTACGTACTCGTATTCTTACCTTGAGCGGAAATATAATTATTTCACATTTCCTCACACGGATTCGCTGTAAAGTACCTTCGCTTATCACCTGCCTACTCAAAGCTTATTGTTAGATTCCGGTGCTTATACATACATAGCTGTCCTCTGTAAGTATGACCCCCTCCTGTCCGATCAAATACGACACCCGTGTCGAGGAAACCTCGACTCCCGGTGTGCCCTGATCAGACGCCGCTTATAAACCAGGACATATGACATGGGGTGAAATGACGCATTATAGAGCGTCTACGTGTATAGGTAGTGACAGCATGTGATAACAACAGGTGTAGTATTTGTGAAGCTTTGGTAAACAGTCAGTGAAAATAAACATTCAGGGTGTTTAGCGACCATGAAAAACATGAAAAGCAGCAGAACGCATTGCGTTTTCGTCGAGAGTCGATAAGGTGCAGAACAGGGACTAAAGCCTAGAAAAAGGAAAAACCTCACCGTGGAGCTATATTTATGGAGAAAAGTCTTTGCATTGTTGGATTTGGAAGAGAATCAGCATCTCATCTAAGGTCTTTACAGACCGCTTTGAAACCCCTTACATATTTTGTAGCACCAGCGCTAGCACTGTTGCATAGTGCCGAACTGTGCCGAGATTTGCGTGATTTATCGCCACATTCAGCATACAGTAGTATAGTACGGTAGAGCGTTATAAATAGAGCACTTCGCAGCAGTGCCGGCCTTGGTGTCGCAAAGTATGAAGCGGCTTAAGCAATATCGTGACCATCTGAATAAAGTCGCCGGAGCTTGCAGCGGCCAAGTACTTTTGCACGCAACTAACGTACAGTGGAAGCAGCAAAGCATATGCTGAGCACTGTGATTCATTTCGAAGGTCCTGATCTACACCGTGTGGCTTGGAGGCGCAGCTTTCGACAGCGCTGACTTCTATACTTGTAGGGAGGATTTGGGTGGGCCATCCGAGTGAAGTGCAGTGTTCGCCCTGTTCGCATAGATAGCGAACGATAACAGTCGACTTACAGCGGCACTACAATGCAACCTGTTGCTAGTTACAAACCATTACTACACTGAAATAGTCACGAACATGGTGCTTGAATGAAACGACGGCAACAGTAGGCGACAGTAGGCGACATACAGCAACAAAGAGCGACAAATGGCGACAGCAGAACCATGTACCGACGATTCACGCACCAACAATCTTAAATGAACAAGCAAGTGCACAATGTAATTAGGATGTGTGTGAAAATGACTTGTTCAAAAAATCAATGATTAGTACATAGCAAGCAAATTCTGAGCGATAAATGCTTTCCAAGGACACGAATAAGCCCTTGTATACGAATGACTAATAGAGCATTCACGACGACATTGTAGCTTGAGTCATCGTACGGGTAGGTTCATGGTAATAACACCGATAGAGAGAATTTGTGATCATTCGTTCAATAAAAATCACTGAGGGTAGTGCAACTGAATAGAAGAATTTCATCGAAGTCAGTCTCTGCGATCTGCCCTCTGAGGACCGCTAAAACGTTGCTCGGCAGGAATTCAAACGAGTTACTGTTCTTTCAGTTTTTCGATTTTTGCATTGCAGAACAAGGGTCCTGCTACTGGTTGTCATCATAGTGCGGTAGCGGATTTCCCGCTCAATAGGTGGAACCTCAGGGCCTCCGAAGACGACGATTCAGTCGAACAAACAATGCCGGGGCTGAAAGAAGAGAGCAGCTGGAGAAAAAAGGAAATTTTTCTCTTATTTCGTGTTTCTGTTTATAAAACTGGATTTTGAGCAATTTGGGACATTTCTGCCCATGAACCCCAAGTATCGCAGTCGTTCACAACACCCATTCCTTCCAGGCTTAGATTGTTCACCACTGTTCACTTAAAAGGAGAAGAAGTGAGGTGGACTAGCACAACCTTATTCACCCAGTCCGCTAAGGGAACGGCACTCGGAGTCCCGCAAAGCAATTCATCGCCTAGTGGAAATCAACAGTGTGCTGCTGCTGGACCTCCCTACATATTTACCTGATTTCGAGCATGCAGTGGGGTATGGACACAGCTCACATAACTACGAATTACCAGAAAATTATTGAATGTTCTTAATGATGATGTTGGAATATATTTTAAAAATCAAAGGGATAAAGGATAAAGTTTTTGGCGTTAATCAATCCCTTCTGTGGGATGCGCCACACATTCTAGTTCCATTCAGATCGTGATGGCTGGTGAATGTGATGTGGCCTATACAATGACTTGCGGTGGCCAGCCGATGTACAAGTCAGTGCTTTTATCCTCCCAGACGAGTCTGGTACCAATTTACCGACCCCGGAGGGATGGAAAGCTTGGCTGGCCTGGGCGGGCGTTGATGCAGGATTTGATTCCCGCACCATGAGAGTGGGGTGCGCGCCACCTGTCACTACACTACCTCCGCCCATTTTAAAAATTGTTAATCTATTATTCGTTTTCTACATACCTCCCCCTCTCAGCGCATTCGTCCTAACCAATCGAACCGTCCAACAGCTCCTTCACTGACACTTCTTCGACTGACACATCACCACGGTGCTGGGAGGTTGTGATGGTCACGGAAAGGGTGTTCTGAACTACACAACACTGTTGTCTGGGGGTAACGCTATCTGGGTCCTAACTCAACGTCATGACTATTGCTCACAATACCTAAAAAATACAACGATCTAAAGAATATATGAGTTCGGTTATGGAAGCATCATAGCAAAGTTCTTCTGAGTTCCTATTTTTCCAGCTTTTCTGCGAGTTTATACCAGGACCTATCATGAAGATCCTATTGAAACTGGTCTGGATGCTCACTGAAAAACCTGTCCGCAGTGTTAAAAAACTGGCAGCAGTTCTATTGAATTATATTCGAGGGGGAAATCTGCAGTTGTTCAACTAGACCCTTTAACAAGACCAGACTTCAGGAACTTTGTGATTGCAAGTAGGAGATATTAATAATACGAAAAAGCGGTTGAAACGGCGGAGAAATCTGCAGTGAAAGCTTTATTAATCGATCTCAGACTAGAAACAGATGGTTTGGTATTTATTGAATAAAAGAGTTAGAAAAAAGTTAGATACAAGAAGTTTCAGAAGTTTCCAATGCAACTGGGTAACCATATCGGAATACTCGTTTGTGTACAGAAAATACCACTTTTTTGTGAAATTTAGCCGGAACAAATTAGCACCATCGGAGCGCGCCAGACATTTATCACAGTCTAGGATCAAAGGTGGAAACAGGGTCCAGATTCCGATCGGTGCTTAGATAGCCAAAGGGGTCAGAAAAACCTTCCATTGTACAATTTTCTCTAAACTTCCACTTCACTTTGTTCCATCTTTCCCGATTTTTAGACAATTCAAAACGCATGTATTTCAAAATGACATCGTTCAGATATTTGCACAGATTCTGAAAGGTAACTTTTCCAAGATGACATTACACAAATATTTCTTAATAAAAGGAACTTCAAAAAAAACATCGAGGGATCAATAATTAGTACCAGAAATGAGCTGTTAGGGTGTTCCAAACTGCAACTCTGAATTTTGTAAAGTGAACAGTAAACAGACAAGTTAACAGTCACCGTCAGCCACGCCCACTAGCCCGCCTTGACCACGCCCGTCGATGACCCTAATTATACACGGACAGTTGCCCTCATCATAATGACAAATCCCATCTGGTCGTTGGAAAAACACGTCATAAATGATGGTGATGATGTATCGTCGAGGTCAAGATGCATGACGGATGAGCATCTCTCACGCAATAGGATAACTACACATGCGGTACGATAGCAAAGTAGACACTGACTGGAAAGAAAAGAACTAAGTTGGACCGACAAGTAGATTTTGGGAAATTATATAACGATCGGATCTTATGATTGGCATGGTTGGAATCAAACCAGCAAGTGACCTTGAATACACTAGCACTAAATATGCGTTTCAACAAGGATCACCTTAAAGGCACCGGGAGGGGGGCAAGGGCGGAATAACGTTTACAAAGAAATGGCGTTTGAAAACAAACATATGGGTTCGGTAGATATAATGTGTAACGAAACCGGCCTTGAAAAACGCGCCATAGGACGCTATTTGCCCCCAGGGCGCGCTTCCGTCCGAACTGCAAGCTTCCATGGCCGCAGGAGTCCCTTCTAGTCTACTGGAAGTTTTTATTACTGATTTGTAAAACTTTTATCCTTTAGTGTTCTCAGCTATAGTACACTAAATGTTGCATTCCATAGTAAACAGGAAATTTCGAAATCTGTTTCATTTCCCTGAAATCCTATTCATCAATATGTATATACAACAGTCGTTACCAAGTTGCCAGACCGATGGTACCTGTCCTGCGACCTCTTTTTCAGTATTTACGACATTACCACGAACGCGGTTAGTTGAAATTTTATGAGATTCCACGAATCCGATAATCAATGCGCTGCGAAATGCTGTTACGAAATTTCTAGAAATCCCTCGAAATTTCGCACACTCCTTACTATCGCATCAAGCGAAGATTGACGTGATAGTGTGACCATCAATTTCAGTCGTTCCTTTTTTTTCGTTTGGAAGGACACTTCGGGGAAGCAAAGAACGCTTGTCAGAGTTACAGCCGTCATATGTCCCAAATAGAGTCACTTACTGCAAACAGGGTCGAGCACTTGGGTTGCGAAAAGTTTCTGCGCACCCTTCCATTTTAAAAGCGGCCTACAATACGACCCCTTGCTCTAGAAATCAGATTTTTAGAATGGGTGGTGTGAGAGGAATGGGAAGTCAACCCAGCAGGTTCTTCATAAGAACCGATGAATACATAAGAGTCATACCAAATGGGAACCCCATTTCGACCAGCCAAGTTACCGATTTTCTCCTCAACGTAAGCTGTCGCTGGGTACTGCATAAGGCCCGAATTCATGCCCTCAATGACCCCGGAATAGAAAATTTGTATGTTAAACAACTAGCTATTCTAAAATTGGAGTCTCAGCAGTGCAACGGTAGCGAAAGAACAAGATACAGCGGCGAAAACCCCGAGAAATAGCAACCTAAACACCTCTTCCCACTTTTCTCTTTCTCGCCCCTCGGCATCACTAGCCAATGGGGTAGATGCGGCTAAGTCGACCGTTCGCGAATTTTGTCCCTCCTTCGCCGAACTCCTCCAACGGATGCGTGGCAGTGCAACTCGCAGTGATGAGACCCAATGCAGCGCTTTTTCAATGCGAGTTCCGCTAGAGGTCACCTCTTCTAACTTTAAATGCTTGCTTTCAGCGGACATATTCCCCAGTTCTTGCTTCCTTTTTATCCGAGGCGGCGCCTTTAAATGCTCCCGAGTAAGGTTGCCACCCTTAACATCGTAGAGATTCCCTGCAGTGCTCTACTGAGCTTCAGTGACCGGTGGAACAAGGAAAGCCTGGCGACTGCACTACAAAGGCAATGGTCAACCGAACGGACAGTAAACTGCGGCCTTCTAAGCCTACTTCCAGGACTTGTTCACTGGAATGAACAGACCACCCTGGAAAAGTCAGCAAGCGCACCTTTCAAAGACAATGGTAGGGGTATTGGAGTGGTAAGAGCTCCTGAAGTGGGTCATCAAATCGAACGCTACCGGTGAAGACTATACGTGGCGAAATTTCCGATGGAAAGGAGAACCCGGAGCTTTATAAGAACCGTCTTTTTTAAAAGCCGCCACTTGTTTCAACAGAGTCCGCCCATTTCCCTAACAGAGCCCGCCTCCTTCCTGAGTCAGAGGTGGGTGATGGGTTTATTAGTCGGGTTTTTGAGAGTTCTTTTCTGTTTTTTCCATATCTTTCGTACTATTAGCACCTGGACTTTCGTACTCCATAATCTTTTGATAATCTACCTTGACTACACCTGCCACTGCCATCAATGATACACTATACAAGCCAACAAAAACAACAGAGCGCATGCGCTTCCAACTAAGTGATCACAGAACAATACGGGATTTTCTGCGCTCTGACACCACAACAAGTCCATTTCAGCTCTGTTCGCGCAATTTTTGTGACCACTTGGGGCTAGTCGGGGGCCACAACTCAATTGTCATGCATCCATTTACCCTCGGTCATCAATAATGCTACGAAAACAAATAACACTCGGTGCTCCTCGCCGTCCGTCACCCTTTGCTGTTGGCCTCCTGTTGTGGAATATGACGACCTCGAACAATTAGCACAAGAGGGCCACGGCGCCGCTGACACCAGCGCCGAGGTTGTTTTTAGTGTGAAACGAGCTGAAGTGTTGCGTTCATAAACGATCGGCCACGTGTGAAAAATGAGGGGGGGGGGGGGGGTAAGCCCACTGAGCGGCAAGGTGTGGGGAACTAATGTAAGCCCGGAACTAGCCTTTATCAGCACCTTGCGATGGTTAGGCTTTAATAGGCTTTAATAGAGACCAAAGGGTTAACAAAAACGAAAAAATAAGATCTTGGGACCCATAATGATAAGTTACTGGAAAACATTATCAAGTGAATATTGATTATACTTCCTCTTTAATACGTAAAACCATGAAGAGATCATATGAATTTTCTTTCGAATTGTTTTCCTACTGTCAAAGCGTCAAAATTAGCCAAAATAAAGAGGTAAATAAAATAATAAAACAAAAATAGTAATTAAAAATTTTAAAGGGAATGCAAAGGCGACTCACCAGGATGTTTTGGGCTATGAGAAATTAACTAGATTCATTTCGGTGAACTATAATAGTTTACACTGTAAAATGTAAATATTTGCCGAAACGGAAATTCACACTCTGCTTGTAAACCATATTTTGTGATATATTTTGAGTTCTTTGTTGTGAGGTACAGTTTCGGGTTGACTGGATCACTGAGACACGTCACAGAGCCGACCATCATCCCAAATATCTAAATCGATTGTTCCAGGACGCGAATATTAATCAGCCATTTCAAGCGAATCATCGCTTAAAAGAGGCAGAGATGGTGTAGCGACAAGCAGCGCTGCCTACATGAGCACAATCAACGGCTCAAAACTGGTTTCAGTGCCCAAACCAACCGAAGCCCTATATCGCTTCACAGTGCCGAATCGGTGCCGTAAGATTGGTAGCATCAGAAAACTGGTTCATTTACTCATCGCCCAGTTCCGGCATGTCATTTTAATGACCATACCATACTACAAGGTACTGTGCACGAAAAATGAAATCCTTTGATGCCCAATTTATGTTGTATTTGCTTAGTGAGAGCGCATGCAAAGATTCACGCGAAAAAGTGAGGATTCGGCCAAAATACAGCTCCTCAAACTAGCGGTCGAGAGGGCGAAGTCTCCGAGTAAATGCCCGCTACGTTGTCCGCCGCGGTTTGGGACGAAGAGTGGGACTGTCTACGTATGTTTTGTTCCCACTATGCCTCTCGTAGCGAGGTGGACGACGGGGCGGGCATTCACTCTGAGGCCAGACCTCTAGGCCACCACTCTGGGGAGCAGTGTCTTAGCCGGATTCTCACATTTTCGCGTAAAATTATGCATGCGATCCTTATTAGGCGAATTCAACATAAATTTATGGGTTACAGACAAGCTCATTTTTCTAGGCACGATTTTTTTAAATGCCACTGAAATTGAAGAGAAGTTAAGAGGCAGGCGCAAACCAAAAAGGCATTAGTAAACATTGGTTGTTGCTTTCCTTAAATACTGCTCCATCTTTTCCAGTACTCAAACACTGGCTCGCATTAATAATTGACCATCGCTTAAGATTCATGAGATACGCTGCGCAACATAGTGGATGTGCCATTAAATGCCGAGAAGACGGAGTTTTTACGTGATCGTAAGCAGGGAGTGTCTCGTACAGCACTGTATCTCGTCGACAAGGACATCGACAAGTGTCATACGTGGGACGGACGTGTAAAAAAGACGGACGTTGCCTTGAACTAATTCTTTTCCATGAACCGGACTCTTCTTCAGCGATGTGTAAATAGAGTGTGAGTGAACGACGTTCCTAGCGTATACTATTGCAAGGCATACAAAATGGTATCAAATGGATCGGTTTACATCATGCAGGATAGGAGCCATGAAGCTCAAACACGGTTCTATGGCAATGGGCTTAATCATCGTGATCTAACGAATTTAAAATTTGCACAAAAGAACTCCCACAGGAAAAGTCCATCACAATAGTGGAAAAAATTATTAGAGCAAGAATCTGAGTGAGGGGCCAGAGTCGTTCAAATTAAAAATAAACCAAGTCAAATCAATCAGAGAAAGTAAAATAAAAATAATAAAACTTCAAATTTTCTTTGTTTATCTCTTCTCACGATTTTCATTTTGTCATGGTCTGTATTCCAAAATTTTTGAACTGCTTTTGAGCGTACCACTTGGCGTACTACATAAATAAACAAATAAATAAGTAGACAAATAAATAAAGGGGACACCTTCTAAATACGGTCAATTTCTCGTGGAAATAGAACAGCTCATGAGAGAAGGCTAAAAATTTAGAGAAGAGGGGCAGAAAAACCTTCCGTGAAAGGCGACATGAACATGAAGGGAAATTCGAAGGGCTCTTGAAGGACATTTGATGCACCTGAGCCATGTCCAAATAATGAATGCGAAGGTTAGGTAAACGGTTAGTACACCTACTGAATGCAAGGCACCGTATGACTAAATCCATAGTGCATGTAATAGTGAGGACGACAGGGTCAGCTTAGATCGAACAAACACAAAACCTCCTCTCCCACTTGGCAACCCGAAAAGAATCCTCAAGGGAGTCGTACTTTCAGTTACTAAAGAAGAGAAA
Source organism: Trichostrongylus colubriformis (assembly GCA_963978905.1). Classification (NCBI taxonomy): domain Eukaryota; kingdom Metazoa; phylum Nematoda; class Chromadorea; order Rhabditida; family Trichostrongylidae; genus Trichostrongylus; species Trichostrongylus colubriformis. Next base: position 47,697,034 of record OZ022257.1, on the reverse strand, counting down.
TTTTATTTCCCAAGAATTTTTCTCTACATGCTTCACTCTGGGGAATTTACGGTAACGGTAAGCATCCAACCGACTCTTTAAAACAATCGACTGGTATTATTTTATCTATTATTTTTATTATTTTATTATATTTTATTATTTGATTGCGAAACCCTCCTGATGACCTTCTTGTGTCAGTCTGACTGATCCAGGAGGAAAGAGGACCTGTTTGCCCTGAAAAAATGGATCCTCTTCATTGCCGTTTGTCGACGTCTATTATTACCGCTACCAATACTACTATTATTGCCATTATTATTACAATTGTGCTATTTTTATTGGTATGATTTTTATATTACTGTTATGTTATCTTCAATATCACAACTAACCCTTATTATTAATGTCATTATTACTGTTACGGTCACCATTACTACTATTATTACCACATCTTTTGCTATAATTATTATCGGTGCTATGTGGCTTGAACGTGGGTCAAGGGACACCTTAGGATAATGCGTCTCGACATTTCAGCACAATAAAAACAAGACAAAGGTAGGAAAAGAATTAACTTTTTAAATTTTTATTTTATTTGAAGGTACAAACATTGTTCGCGCGAAAGGAACTCACAACGAAATGCCAGTGAGTCAGGACTAGGGACTTTATATGAGTCTAAGAAAGTAAGGAGTTCAAGAGTAAAAGTTCTCCTCTGCCCCCATCTCCCTGCCCCGTATCCACATAGTGCCTTTTAGTATTTGTTATCGGTTAGCAACTTGGTAAAATGATAAGTGCTACAGTCCTTTGTCAAAAGTACAGCGCTCCAGAATTCATAGATGCTATTATGCAACATAATTAACATATTCGAGACGAATCCGAATTACTATTATGCGAATGTGGTAAAAAATCGGGAACGGAAACGATAATTCCTGGAAATTTCGAAGCTATCACAAGTATGTAATTAAATCCGACTCAGTGCACTTATCAGAGGATCTGCTACTGAATGAAAACGATGTGATCAACGCGTCCAATATTCAAAAGATACAGTCATTCAAAGAACTAATTGCACAAGGGCCAAAGAACTGCACTTTTAGACTAAAAAACCATTCAAAATGCAAATAAGGCGGCCAATTCGATGAATTTGAAGGCTTCATCAAGGCGAAGTGTTGAAGGAACATCTGATCCATTAAAATATGCATTTAAAACAACGTATGATATCGCAAATAAGACTACGGTACTGCCACGAATTGCCCTGGCACCCCTCAAAAGGAAGTTATAGCAAAATAGCCGATAACGACAACGCTAACACGGGGATGACAAGTGTTCGAAATGTCCAAAGAAATGGCGCGGATATCGAGCGATTAGGGCAGTTCGGCGTGGTTGTGGACGTAGGCGGTGGTGGCGCATGCGTGCGCCTGCATGCGGCGGGTCACCGCCGACCACCTGCGCAACTACCTCAATTAACCTCAGCGAGTAGACCGAAGTGTAGCGATGATGGCCAATTCCTCGCGTCACCACTACTTCGCGTCGAGATTATTGTCACTGGAAGGATTAGGTGAAAGATTATCGAAGAAATGAAAGAATCAAGGGAGTAGGACGAAGAGTTAGTTTAACCTCTGCTTCGCACATGTCCTTGGACGGTAAACCCATACGCTCAATATTACTTTGAAACTTCTTCTGTTATGCCAACGAGGTTGCTAGGTGGAATATTTATTATTGGCTTTTTTAATTATTGTTAGGCCCATGATAAATTTCCACCTAACAACCTCGCTGGCATTACAGAGGAAGCTTCAAAGTAATATCGATACCGAGGTTCTACGGACAGAAGTTGCAGTTTGCTATATGCTCAAGTTTTGTACGCGCTCTTGCTCATGAGCTCCTTAAAATAAGTCTTATTGCAGTGATTAACGTGCAGACCTTACTATAAAAAGATGATAAAGTAAATCTTTTTTCGATTTCCAGCACTGTAGGAATCATACCTTTCCCAAATTTGACTGAATAACTCCATCCAGGGTCAATAAGAACATAGATGTTATTCATATCAATAGTCAAGGAATTAGAGAATTGTTCGCTTCGCCTCTTTCTCATGCGAACCATTGCCTTTCGTCTACCTTGAGGTTCCCTCAGTGAGATGAAGTAGACGAAGCAAAAAAGTGGGTAATAGAAAAACAGAAAAGAATAGGAAGGGAGCACGTATGACGGAATAGTAATGTGTTGAAAATAGTGATGTATCGCTCGTGATGAACAAATTAAGAAAAGAACTATTAAAAACATGTTAAAATAATGGATATGTTATATAGCTGCCAAGAAAAACCGAGGTGAGACAGCCAATACTGGAGTCGAGGAAAACTTCCAGAAAATACGATCCCCCACTCGGTCGAAGCACCTGCGCCCATACCCAAACCGTCTGCCCCGAAAAGGTCATTTGTGAAGTTGATTATCATAACATTCTACATATTTCTAAGTATAATTATTAATTGACAAATTTCTTAAAAATCCGTAAACTGCTCCAAAATCTACTCGATAGTGCGTGCTTCTGGAGTATTAATCAAATAACGTCGAGGATCCTGGACCCAGTCCCCAATACGAGAAACACAAAAGAGGGCGGCGTTAATCGGCCTCATGGGGACAATCCCTTAATCCATAGGGAAGTAGGGTTTGAAAAATGAAAAGTTTTACCTAGAGACTGAAATCCACATTCATTCGTCAGCCACGATCGCTGGGGCGGCTGGCTGTTTCAGCTCTGAACTTGCTTATCTCAACTTATAAAAACGAACCTTACGCTGTGACCAGTCCTTTCTGAAAAAACTCATCCATAAATCCCAATCCGGGTCCGATTCCGATCATTTTTGGATGGAGATCAAACCGAGTCCACTTTTCTGCTTTCTTTGAAGTCTGCCGCATGGCTACAGTACTACAGTAGCGCTTCATCTGTTCTACGTCAGAAATGTCGCGATTTCGAATGCGATTCTGTAGAATATATCAAAGCTCGGGTGTGACGTCAAGTACCCCAATCTGAAAAATGCCTTATCAAAAGATTGGAACATTTTGGATTTTCTGTGACATATGGCTTCTGTGGGCCAGAAAATGAGGATTGGCACATAACAGCGAGATATAGTAAAACAGCAACGGCATAATGGGACCTAACGCCACATTCACAGTGGTACCATGACCAGGACACACCCAGGTGCCGAGGAAAATGGCCGCTTCAGTACAATTACACCCTCAGCGGGGACCGAAGTACAACCCCCTCCCACCATCCACACAACATCTCCACTATAAGGAACTTTTGCCGATTGCATAGTATTAGTATTTTATTACTGTAATTTTTGTGTTGATCGCTCTAATTCAATCATATTTTTCTGCATAATCGGGTCAGCTGACAGCGAGTTCCGCTTATTATCCAGCGCTGGACCATAGCTAACCTCTGCAACTACGACCCCTACTCCGCCCGTCCAATAGGACCCCCCTACCGAAGAATGCTCGACTCCCGTCGCGCTCTGACCATAACTCCGCAGTTGGTTGGTTTAGCGCTGAATTACCTGTTGTTTTCATTGGCTTAGGTACCGCGAGAGTTTCAAGTTCTCTCAGTTATGATAATATTTGAAGCAACGAGATGGAGCCCCTTCTTTTTATCCCAGTTTTCTTTGATCTGACCCTCTTGGCTCAGTATCCATAGGAGGCTTACACAGACCCTACCCGAGCAGAAGTCTATGTCCTCAAATTTTAAGAACTTCGATAAAATTAAGATCGCTGGTGCATCACTGTATCAACTATGACAGCAAAAAGTGAATAGTATGGTCTGTTAACCGTTTCCAGCCTTCTGTACAAAGCCAATATTATCAATCAATATCCGTTAGAGATCCCACCTACCGCGATCACTTGGTTTATTTTTGTCGCTAGCTGTTGCAAATTATTTCAAACTTTACCCGATCTTTGGAGCTTCTTGGAGAAGAATTATAATTTTTCATAAGCAGGTACGGTTTCGTCCATTGCACGCTCCACCTACCGTGGGCGGGTCTCCACTCATTTCGAATATGTTGAACGCAGCATAGAACTCCAGTTTAGATCCTTCCGAACACATTTTTCTCATTCTGTAGCTGCTCGGGAGTAGAGTTATGAACATTTGTGGTGAAACCCCTCGTTCATTCAGAGCACGCTCCGTCCACTGAGTGCGGTTCTCCCGCAACTGCTATAACCACCCTGAACTCATGCTAGCCTATCTTCTCCCCAAATTCGGGCAATTTTGATATATTTATGTGATGAGAATTATAGAACTTCAGCATTGAGCCGAGGTCCTTGCAGCGCACGCCCCGCCCGCTGTGGGTGGAGTTCCACATGGACCATGTGTGCTCCGTACATCTTGAACCATGCCCTAACCCACCCCAACTTGACCCTACCTTCCCCACTTGTTTATGTGGCAATACCGAGAATTGGACAGACAAACAGACACATTCAACTCCTGGTTTATATATAAATCATGATAACCGAACATAATCCACAGACAGAAGGAACATAATTAAAGATTAAAGACGTATAGACCGTAATAAAGCTATGAAACGTTACATTGGAAAGTTTAACAATTACAGACAATTTCCAAGCACAAGCAATTCTCAGACAATTGAGACGGGGAAGTCCGCGCCCGTTGGCAGAACAGTGCCGAAGGGCTCGCGTAGATGAAATATCGCGTCGCATTCCCACGAGACCATGAAGGCGACACATTCACCCCGCGACAATGTCAACCGATTCGGTCTGGGGCAAGACAATTTAAGTGTATGGAAACCACAAGTCAGAGAAGAGATGGGAGAGAATAAGAAGAGGCAATCACCACAATTCTTCAACTCTTTTTCCAACAAGAGTAATTCTTCTAAAAGGGACATGGAACTTTCTGGACGGGCAGTAAAAATCACATGAAATACGAGCAATACACTTGAGAATTTCATTAAGTGAAACGTGATTATTTGAAGTTGAGCATATTTTCATACATGTATTAAGACGATAGCAATGATAGCGATGATAACAAATAAGCTGATCACAACGAACATTTACAGGTTCTTCTACGACGTTTTACAAACATTTAATATGAAATTTCGAAGCTGAGTAATCGTTCACTTCACAATCTGAAAAAAAAATGAGATTAGACAATTGTTGAAACCCTTGCAAGAAATCCTAAAAGCTTTGTTCAGGTTGGAACGAGAACGCCAACAAATGAATACAAAGGAACGAAATAGGTATCACTTCTACTTGGAAACTATTTCTCAGTCATCATGATTCATAAAACGTGTATGTATAAGCATAACATTTGTAAAATATTCACTTAAATATGCTATACGGATACTGATACTTGAGTCCTGGTGCATTAGCGGATTGGAAGGCAGCAAGAGTGATAAATCGATCGCCTACTGGAATGAATTATGAACGAAATTGGAGGTGCCATGGTAGCGCAGCAGCGAAAAAAAAAACGAAATGAAATGAACAAAACCCAAGAACTCAAGGAGGGAGACCCTGTCCTCCCATTGATTTTGGCTCAAAATATACTGCTGCACGGCGCAAAACTTACTTTTGGTGGGAGCCACGCGTATCTGTGATGCGTTGCAGTGGTCCGCAGCACATCAGGAGCCATAGCGCCATGCACTTCGCATTGAGCCTTGCAGCATCCTTGCTATCCTTTCCGCTGATTTAAAGACACCGGGATAGACAATTTTGTCCAAAAGTATCGCAGTTCGTTCAGCTCCTGCCGTTGCCACAACCTCCCAAGATTTAGTGAGCTCATTGGGTTTTTTATAGACACTTTTTTCTTACTAGTTCGCTTATTCCTCCTACCATTGTTTTGCTTGTTTATTTCTGGTATTTGTGTTACTTGCTTCACATCATCTTGAGCGAATGAAATATACCCTACGAGAAACAAATGACTTCCCGTGCAGCAAGTAACTCGAAAAGATGATGTGTGCAGTTGGCGGTGATGCGCAGGAGACGCCAACAAAGAGCACAGTGTCGCCCTTTCAATCCGAACTTTCGCTACCGATTCTCGTTTTAGGATCAATTGTTCGCCTTTCTCTTTTTCTCCCGACCTCTCCCAATGTCTTTGAAATCAACATGTTTCACCTTACTGCATATCTAATTATCGCTCCAGCTGCTTTTAAAAAAATTGCGGACACTGTGTCGTTACCATCGACCTGAACGTTATCAAAATTCAACGTGATTAGAGAGCCTATCAAGGAATTTACTAGTACGAATTCAACTCTTCAGGGATACGCCATGCATCAGCTTTCCAGCGGAAAGTACCGGTATTAGATAAGGATGAGGATGAAAAGCATGGAATGGAGTATTAGGTCTGTGCAGAATAAATGTCCAAAACGGAACACTTTTTTCAAAACGCCATAACTTCGCTCAGACACAACTTTATTCGTCGAAATAAAAAGCATTCGAATCTACACAACCTTGCCAACGATCTGGTAAAGAAAATATGCCATCATGATCAAATTCAGGATTGCGAAAATTAATGAAGTCAACGATGGCATTTTCAACATGCATCGTTTCGCCGAACTCCTTCTGACCCAGGTTTGCATCGAGAACCGGGAAAAAGTGGTAATTCGTCAGAGATAGGTCTGAGGAAGAAGGGGGTGAGGGAGAGTCTCGATCAGTTTCTGCCGGGTGACTTGCGAACTGTGGGGTTTTGCGTTGTTTTGCGCACCCAGTAAAAAAAATGATGCAGTTAGGCATCGAGCCTCTCCCTCACCCCCCTTATTCCCCAGACATATCCCTGACGGATTACCACTTTTTCCGGGTTCCCGATGCAAACCTGCGGCAGAAAAGTTATGCACGGTAAAAATGCCATTCTTGACTTTATTGATTCTAGCAATCCAGAATTTGATCATGGTGACATATTTTCTTCAACAGATCGTTGGCGAAATTCTGTAGATTCGAATGGTTTGTCGCGGCCAACGCGACCCTTCATCAGCCTCCTCGCGGCGCCCCGCCTCCTTATGCTTAGCTTTTCTGCTCATGTAGTTACCGCGATCGGCGGTCAATAAATCGGCTTGTCATTCCCACTGAACCGCATCGTATCATCGTAAAAGTGCCGAAGCTGGCACATGGTTCTTATTTCAACAAGTAAGCTTGTGTCTGAGCGAAGTTATGGCCAGTTATGCTTTGGCCATTTAATCTGCACAGACCTAATATTATTAGGTTGATTCATAATAAATCGGACAAATGGTAGTGATGATTTCTAGAAATCATAACTCAGCAACGAGTTAACGAAAATGGGCGCACGAGGTACCGTTGGAATGAGTATGAAAAGCACTTTAAAGTACCGCAAAATAATCACTCCAAAGTAAATTCATTCCGCCACAATGCCGCACGATTTCAAGCGGTCCAGAGACCACATCCGCAACGTCATACTATTTATATCGCTATCTGGCCAGGAACCCGCGGATATCGGCAGACGTCCGAAAGAAGTTTACAAGGAGCATGCCCCCGCCAGAAGTACAGTGTACCTGTGGCATTCGAAGTTTGCGTCAGGCGACTATTCCATCGAAGACAAAAACCGCGGTTGGTGGAGCGTACACGGCGTAGAGTAATGGGAGCTGCTCGATGAAGGTACAACAGCATCCGCCGACGTCTACGTTCGTCAATTACGAGAATTGAAGGCAAATGTCCAAAGTTTGCAACGGCGGCGGTCACATGTCCACTTCCAGCACGACAACGCGAGACCGCACATTGCAAGATCGACCAACGCCGAGCTGCTGTCGTACAGTTGGACCGTGCTTCCACACCCACCGTACTCCCCAGACCTGGCCCCTTCAGATTTCCACTTTTTCTCCCACAGCCAACGCTACCTGGACGGCCAAGACTTCAAAACTCGCGACGACGTCAAGACGGCACTCGGCAACTTCTTCGAGCTCCAGCCTCCGGCCTTCTGGAGCAAGGGCATCCATGATCTGCCTAACCCGTGGCAGAAGGTCAGCGATAAAGATGGAGCATATTTCAAGTGAATCCCAATTGTCGTTAAAAAGTTGTACGACAATGATTAAAATCTGTCAATTTGTCCGATTTATTATGAATCAACCTAATACATATGGACTGGGCACACGAGTGAGATTCGATGATTAGTCAGATCGAAGCTTTCGCGCTACTAACTGGACAAAAAGTTGGCGATAAAAATGGTGTAGAAGGGCGCTATTCTTATGACTGCATCTGTAGAAGCGATACCTACCTAGTGTGATTGCGCTCTACCCACAGCCACAAAATTGTCAAAAGTCGGACATGATAAAATCTCTCTTCAACCATCTTTATTTTCCTTAGACCACGTCTTGTTCCTTCAACGCGATGCCGAATTTCACAGATCTTTGAAACCAAAAAAAAATTGATCATGATCCCTTACGGCTACCTCATTCGTTAGACTTCCTGCCACCGATGACTTCACTATCGGATCCACTCCCCGTTCCTTCAAGGGGATTGGTGGTATACGCGAGGCAATTTTTGTTTTGCAAAATATTGAAGTGAACCTTTGGTCTCAAGCTACGAGAAAAAACACTCAAAAAACAAAGTCAAGTGAGGGGGGGGGGCAAGCTCGCAACACCGCCAAAGCAACGACAAAAAAGCTCTGAGTGCATCATTCTCATACAAAGCCGATGATTTTTGATCAGATTTCGGAAGGTAGATAAAAACGAGGAAAACAAGGCATCTCTGACATACCTGCAATCGGCTTCACCAGGGTTCTTCAACAAGCGGAATCAGCACGTCGACCTCATTGAACTCATGCACGAATTGTTCTTGATAACGCCTATTCAGGTTGGCAAGCTGTTCACCTACGACTGGCTGCATCAAATAAAAATTATCGAACAAAGGCCATTCTTCTCCAATGGCACCGTGCGTTTCTCGAAGGTGCCCGTATATTTTCGACTGAGTTGTGTCCTAAAAATTAGTGGATTGTTATTGAGTAACTAAATTACGAGAAGCAAAGAGCAGATTTCTGAATGAAATTTTTTCATAGGTATTTGATTTGCTTACCGAAAATCCACATAGCCAGCAGAAGTGCATGTTGCACACTGTACAATGCATATGATTGCATCCTTCGCCTTTCTCAATCAACGCACCACAACCAATTGTTGGACATTCACGGACTTTTCCTTTCTGATCTTGTAGGTAGACTTGTAGGGATGCTCTTTCGTCGGCTATAAAACCACTTATAGATACAACTAACAACATCAGCTAAAAGCGGAAAACAGAGGAGAGATCTTTGAAAACCCACATCGAAGGGTTGCATACATTTCACAAGATATTCCCTCGTGAGGCTCCATCATACAAGAGCTGCAGCGCGATCGCTTACAACACTTGCACTCAATCACTGGCCTTTCAGAAAGAGTTTCGGTCTGTAAAATATCGCTGGTCAAAACAAACAACTAGCGTATACATGTAAACAACGAAGCGTCTGTTGGTGTGTGTCCCTGTGTTTGACCGGGAATTTTCAACTCACATACGAGCAATTGCAGAATCACAATTTTTTAAGTGCTAAGGGGGTGGTAGGGGAACATGAGTAGTGGGTGACCAGAACTGGTAATGTCTGTCAATAAGACCGCGTTCATAGCCATCGCTATTGAGGCATCAGCGTTCCGGCGTCTAACTAGTTGCTGAAACGCGCGGATATCGATTATTGCGCGCAATGATCGCCGGCCGTGATTGCGTAACCCTGCGTCTATGTCGTCCTTTGCCGTCTGGGTCTGTCCGAAGAAAAGCCAGCTGTCTAAGCCGGTACGCAATCACGGCCGGGCGCTCAGTGCGCGCTATAATTTATACCAAATGCGCGCGCCGGGACGTACGGCGTGGCATGGTGATCAATATGTATCTTGTGCTCATTCATCGATGCGCCAATGCATCCAAAACGTCGAGAGTACGTGGCCAGCCGATCGATAAGTATGTTTAACTAAATTCGTCGATGTGCGCTGGCTATAAACGCGGTCTTCGAGATCTGCAGCAAACTTTGTATGAGAAGGAATAGTCTGCCGTGCTTTGAGCGTGTTTGCTGCATCTTTTTCAAAACCAGGAAGAAGAGACTGCTAGGATGCTGAGTAATGGGCAAAAGCTTCGGTGTCGGACGGGACCAGCCCGCACTTCATCCTTTCCGGGGATATGTGCTAATCCATTACACTACCGACACCCCTTTCACCTTAAAGACACCAGAAGGGGGTATTTTTGGCTTACGGTAGAACAGACGTAGTGTGAACGAGTTCAAGTGGCCGCTATTGCACAACCACTCGCCAATTTGACGCCTTGGCATGGTGCCAAAAGATGTTTCTATTATAATTTTGTTTTTCCTTTACTTTTTACTTTGTTCTTTCTTATATTGTTTCTAGATGTACCTTCATGAATGCTAATGTAGTTAGGAATGGCCACTCCACTGTGCTGGGAGTCAGGTGCTACAACTAACGTTGGCCCACGGCCCGTCTCCTACAGCGGACAAATCGGAATGGATGCGCTGATGCGAATGGTATGCGAATACACACCGCAGCGTCGCGCTTTTGAGTCCGGGTTTTTTCGCCTATTATCGCTTCTAACCTTGAGTGTTCGTTACAAAATGCTTATTTCTTTGCATCTTCCTCTTGTTTCGGACCCCCTTTCGGTTCCTTTAACTCAGCTTTTGAGTAGTATATTTACCATAGCTTATCAGCACTCACACGTATAACGTGTTGAGCCGGTTGAGCTCATAAGCAGCAGTTATCAAAAACCAAAAATATTAAAATCAGGAAGAAGAGATTTTTAAGAGTGTACTCTCATTCAATTACTCTAGCTACAAATACTTGACTATTTTTAACAATTTCTAGGGTTTCTAAAATTTGTCTCAAATTCCGTTTTTTTCAATGCTTTTGTGTGGATTATTATCTTGACGTTATCACTGACTTACTCATTTTACCCAGCTTTGCTGGCGCATAAACGCATGGATTACACAGGCTAATATGTAGTAATGCGACGTGGGCTCGATCTATGCCACAGCGGTTTGTATCGAGCCCTTTTCGCAGTTTCGGTGTGATACACGCAACGCGATGCGCCAGCAAAGCTATTTAGAAAACAAACAAACGGAAACAGAGAAAAAGAACTAGGGTGAAAAGGAGTGTAAACAAGTTGACACAATATCTTCGTTCTTTCTAGTATCTTCGTTCTAGTCGACATAACAACCTATTACCTTGAAGATAACCTTTTAGAGTATCGAGCACCAACAACAGAACCATGAAAAAAAAAGGAGAATTGGGCCGCACTTTCGGGGTAGATATGATGGGAGTCGTTCATCGAGGAGATGTTATGGGAGTCGTATTTTTCAAAAGTTTACCCTCAACGCAATGCTTGACCCAACTGCACACTGCATTCATATTGACCATTTATTACGATCTCTTAGAAGGGTTGGATGCGCCAGGCACATGAATGCAATAGCTGAGACGCCTTATAGAGAGCGACTCTCGGCTCGCCGCTTAAGCGGCGAGCCGATTTTCGCGGGTGTTGGAGCATATCTCCCCCTCAGGCCGGCACAAGTCGCTTTGTTTTTTGACCCACTGACGACGGGTCTTCTTCAGCTGCTCCTGTAACTACCTGTTTACCATAGCATATCTATCCCTTAGATTTTCTGATTTTCAGCACGCGCCCCGCCCACTGTGGGCAGGGCGTACCATTGTATATGTGCGCCCCTTCTTCGCTCATGTTTACCTATCCCATACTTGTAGTATATTATACGAGATTATTACGAGATATGAATTTCCCCTGTTCGCCTTTCCAGGCTCCTTATCAGCTCTTATCAGTTGCTATCACTTCCGTTCCCTCACCGTTGATGTCCCCTTACTACCCTCTATATTATCAGTTGCTATCACTTCCGTTCCCTCACCGTTGATGTCCCCTTACTGCCCCCTATATCACTTTAAAAATCCAGGGTCCCAACTTTGCTGCGACGCGAGATATGATTTTCCCCCCATTCGCCTTCCGAGGCGCCTTATCAGCCCTTATCAGTTGCTATCACTTCCGTTCCCTCACCGTTGATGTCCCCTTACTGCCCCCTATATCACTTTAAAAATTCAGGGTCCCAGCTTTGCTGCGACGCGAGATATGAATTTCCCCCATTCGCCTTCCGAAGCTCCTTATCAGCCCTTATCAGTTGCTATCACTTCCGTTCCCTCACCGTTGATGTCCCCTTACTACCCTCTATATTATCAGTTGCTATCACTTCCGTTCCCTCACCGTTGATGTCCCCTTACTACCCTCTATATCACTTTAAAAATCCAGGGTCCCAACTTTGCTGCGACGCGAGATATGATTTTCCCCCCATTCGCCTTCCGAGGCTCCTTATCAGCCCTTATCAGTTGCTATCACTTCCGATTCCTCACCATTGATGTCCCCTTCCTACCCCCTATATCACTTTAAAAATTCAGAGTCCCAGCTCTACTGCGACGCGAGATATGAATTTCGTGACAGACAGACAGACAGACAGACAGACAGACAGACAGACAGACAGACAGACAGACAGACAGACAGACGGACAGACAGACTAAGCCGATTATATATAGTAGTGATTAGTCAATGGAATATCAAAGATCCATTAACTACCTGACCCCCATAAAGTTCCTTTCGGTATTTCAGTTGCCGTCAATGAAGCACTGAATGTTCATAAAGCAAAATTTCATAATTCTGAAGAAGCCTCGCCATCGAACCCCAATACTGGCTACAGCTTCCCCACAGGCATTCTCCAAGAATGCTTCGGGCAGACCCGATGCTTCAACCAAGTACTAAGCATGTGCTCAGCATGCTGTACCTTATAACACACTTAAACGGTGGGAAGACTCAGTAGGGAACTGGACCTTCACATTTAATTGAACAGCAGTCAGTAATGGCGTGGTCTTCGAGCCTTAATGAAAAAACCAGATGTGGCATGAGGCAAAGACACTAGGGAAACATTCGTTGGCTTTCGATCACTTTGATTTCCACTCCATTTGGAACCACACTCGTTTTTTTTTGTGAGTAATGCGTATGTGACTTTCTTCCATGAATAGTGATATCAAAAGAGCTCTTCGTGTCGACTAGGTGTCGGCCCACAAAATAAGCCCAAAGAACGGACCCTAGTGAATAGTTTATTATAGGAAATTACTAATAAACCGGGGAACCGGTCTACCAGCCGTCTTGATGCTGAGTAGGGTTCCAGCTGTGTGGCCGAATAAGAATTTCCGAAGGCGAACTCTTCAGAGAAAGCCCGTATCGATAATATTCAACCCCCCCCCCCCCTCTATTGTCTTCTATCTACCCCACAGCACGATAAACGATTGCTACAAAAACTACAAAATCTCTGACTACCTTCCAAAAGACATTAAGGTCAGGATACTAAACCTCTTGAATAGCTGAACCAACCATATGCGATCATCAACCGGATAACTGGGAGTTGGGGAGCCCCCTTTACTGCTCTGTAAACCCAAATGACCTATCTAAGCCTGAACGTGAAATTTGAAAAAAAAGCTTAGTTGAGCCAATCTTATTTCACAACATCATGAGACTGGGTTTTGTGCAAAAGGAAGCCTCCCGGTCCCTGTCGACCCTATCAAGGGAAACCGTTCAGTTTTGAAAAGAGAACAAGAATTCTAATGAGCATGAGACGTCGACATTCGACCATAAAAAGCCATCAAAACATAAAAACAACATAAAAAAAGAACAAAAAGCCTCGAAAGCCACCACTAACCATGAAAAGGCCGAAGCAATCGGGCGTTGGACAACGCGATAGCGACTTATCCTTTCGCAGTAGACAGTCAATAGAGCTGTCAATCAGAGCATGCATTTTCTTCGCATTCAACCATGGCAAACGATTATCACCAAGAAGTAGACACTGAAAAAGAAACCACAATTCACAAAAGAATGTGAGCCCTGGAAATTGGCAAGCTTATCCTCGTATTGCATTAGCGGATACTAAACATATTCCGAGCCACAAAATATTCGAAAAATCAGTACAGAGAAATTATTGCTTCCATGACTGCCATATAACAAAACATAAAAAAAGAACCTTCAGATCATTTATGGAGAACAGCTGTCCACAATCCATGTGATAACATCGCAACGGTAATTCGCGATTTCTTATTAGCGTTTTGACCTGAAATGGTCTCAAAAAGAATATACCCTGTAGAAAATTGAGCAAGTCCTTGGTAAGTTTGAAAAGAGAGATAAGAGCTTTTACCTGGTGAATAATGCATTTCAAGCAGTAGTAATGGCCGCAGTCGAGGCAATAAAATGCATTGCTGACTGGTGACAAGCAGATGGGACAATCCGGCTTAGACGACGTGTTGATCTTCGAGCTTGTTGTGACTAACTGCAATGCATCACATGAAACAATATGAGTTCGTCTGAAGATTATACACCAAACTCCTCCAAATTGGAGCACCAGTGTGACCCTTTTTTAATACCAAATGACAAGGGTATAAGTGAACTCGAAGCTTTGTTAACGCCCGCCAGAAAAAGAGCTATGCCGGTAAACTTCACTGACAGAGGGGCATCGAGCGGTGGGCCAACCACTGGCATGCCAAAGGGAGATCAATTAGGCGATTAGGCGGAAAGAATAAGATGCGTATCGATCGGATGGATGACGCCTGACCGATTGGCCGAATCGCGAACTCTGAGCAATACATCACCTAGAAGTTGGTTTCTCCCGGTGATAGCACTTCTATCCCGAAACACAGCAAATATGAGGAGCATTGTGGTATAGGAATGACCTGTTCTCATTGTTCAATCATTATCCACATTAACACTCACCTTTTCGTCTACCTCTTGCAGAAAGTCCATTAACAGATCATATTGCTGAACAGTACCATGAAAATCCATGTGTTCCATATCAACAAAACTGATCTGCGCTCCACCACATATTGCTCTAAATGTGCTCACCCTTCTCTCAAGTTACTAACATTCGGGTCCGATGCACCAAAACCCGCACCACTCGACATTCCAAAATAAATCACTGCGTGATGCCGTTCTTATTACATGATATGGCTAAAAATATGAGCGCAAATGGGTGTAGCCAGCACCTATAGATCTGCGATCTCTTTTTAGGCTTCAGCCATTTTATTATTATCCGCTTACTGCATTCAAATGTAATCTTTATATGTTTAACTATTCCTCTAGCTTCTCTTTCTCTATCGTTCTTCTTCACTGTCTCACTGATGAGTCATTTCTGTAAGCGTTCCTAAGCTAATCAGTTGGCTGATCAGTAGCATGAGCTTCCAACATAGTGCATTATCTGTAGCTTCATCAAATGCCAGCTCGGGATCCGCCCCCCTTTCCCGCGCATAAATAGGGGCGGAGCTGTTCATCTGTACCGTTTTTTCGATTTCAGCTTTAATACTGTCATCTGGACTGTCACTGAAGGTACAATCACCCAAGTTTGAGGTAATCGACGCCTCGAACGACACAAGCTGAACCACCGAAATTGCTTATGGTGCATCTGCCGACCAAAGGAATGGAGGATCGACCTAAAGTGAGCAGATACACGACGACCTTCGCTTTCCATGCAGTTACGCCTTTGACGTCTGACGAGCTTCTGCTTGCACACTGTTCCACGCTACACCGCACCGCGCACTGTTTTCACTAGACTGGACCATCTGAACTGATTTTTTCACATCTTGCTGACTGATCATGACTTGACGCTCATAACTCGCTCACTGATACGTCCAAGAACCAAACAGCTTCTCTAGCAGCACAACTTCCAAAAGCTCTCCCTTGAGATCAACCTACTCCAGGGATGCTCTGATGCCATGGACGATCGACTCTCTCGCTTGACAGCCGAAAGAACGCACAAAAAAGTCGCATACGCCGCGGTGCGAAAGTCACTGAATCGGAGCTAGCAAAGGTTGGGAGCGACACGAAGGAAATAGCAGCTGAAATCAAGGAACAACAGTCGGCCGAGGGACCACCGTCCGCTAGAATCGCGCGAGTTAGACGAGCTCAAAGAGAGGCGTGGTCGACTTCGTAACCGTGAAGCAGTTTGGAAAGAAGGCTACGTAATGATACAAGAGAAACCCGATCAGCGCAGAACCGCCGTCGAGAACGAGCACAGGAAAACGATCACCGACGCGACGATCGTCATCACCGAGAAGACAGCGTACGTGCAGATTGTGATCGTAGCGACCCCAGACGAGCTCGAGACGACAACCAACGTCCTTCAGAGCGCCATCGCTCCCAACACGAGGACGAGAGCCGCTACGATGAAGTGCAACGCCAAGTTCCAGCATCGTTGTTCGCCCGGCGGAAGTGTAGAAGATCTGCGATCAATATTTTATAAAAAAAAAAGGTCTACAAAAATAGCAAAAGCACCTCAACAGCCCAAGCCTTAATGTCCTCACTTCTCTATGCACAATTCGGAAGAAAAGCTAAAAAGGGAATTGATCACCCTGGATAATCTCAGTGATGAACTCGTTTAAAGCAGGGGTAATTATGGTGGGTGAGAACCATTTGCATCGATATGGTCAGCGTGAGCTCCCAAAAGTTCCCATAAAATGATTTTGGGATAAATTCAGTACTATTTTCAGCGAACTTGAAGTGAAATTGAGGTCTTCCAACAAACAGCATTTTGGGCGACGACCATACTTTTAGCCATTCTGGACATGTCATTAGGATAGGCCGGCGGCCATAATGCTTAACCTGGTATCTCGGGTGACGTGGTGCATCAGAGCCCTAGTTATACAGGGAGAAACTCAGAGCATACCTGAGCTTCTCTAGGCCCACGAAGCGGAGAGCATTTCTCATGAAATGAAGATATCGTGGAGGCTCAATGGCTAGTCGTTGCGTTATAACAAATGCATGACTGCAATACAAGTGGTAAAGAAGTATTAGACTGGAGTCCATGTAAAGCAGACTTTTAGGGAATGCATTTGGATTTAAACAACAGTAAGATAAGCCCAATCTGGCCAATAATGAGATGTCGGTCAAGAAGATATAAGTACCCACCTATTTGCTACGAAATATTCCAGCTTTTTTCTCGCCGTTTCCGCCTCCTCACCGACCAGCGTTATACGTTCTTGCAACAGATCCACATCAATGACGACCTTTCCACGTAACTTCGAACGAACTAGCTCGACATAGCTCGCTCCATGGCTGAAAAAAAATTTTACCCAGAGTTGTGACTCGAAAGACAATGAAGGGCAATAGAAGATGCCTCGCTGAAAATATTGCAATTGTTCTCTATATTTCAAAACTCACGTTTCCGTGAAAAAAGGGCTAATTCGAAGTAGTTTAAGCGTTTTTAAGAGAAATCATGCCCCCCACCCACCCTAACCGGTTTATCGTTCAATCCATTTCACAGTGGCTTCAAAGGGATCCAAATTTCTCAAAAACGATATTCACGCAATTCAGTTCCCAAACTGTCCATGATAATGAGGCATGGTCAAGATGAACAGAACACTTGTGAAATGGGCAAGAGGGCAATATGGAAAACTTTGGAATACTCACCCATACAACAGTTTTCCGTTCTCCTCGCCACTGCAATCGATGTGAGTACCTTCGAAATACGAAATGAGTCGCATTGCAACTTCCTCCACATGCCTGCAACTCAGTTTTACTCAGCTGAAACACAGTATTGGCTTTCAACACCAAACAAACTTCAAGCACAACCCCATTTCCCCACGTAGCAGAGCCGATCAAATAACATAACAGTTACAAACAAGTACGCACTCGCGTGGCCATCCTTGCACACTGAGTTCACCTTCGCTGGTATCGGAGTCGTCCGTGGCTTGATAGTCGGCCGTCCATGTCTTGTCCACAATCTCCAAAGAGTGGATCGGGTCATCAGCAACCGACTCTTCTTCATTTACTCTCCTATTATCACAGACATATTACGAAAACGATTTTTAAAAAAGGAGAAATTTTAACAAGTCTGGTAATCACATGCGATGAATGAAAAACAAAAGTACCTTATGAACGAATCACACGCTACCCGCACCTCCTTGGTCACGCTAACTCCGAAGCAGTAGATCGGTTTCATGACTATCTAAACTTCACTAATCGTCAAACATATTTAAGAAATCAGCTGATGAGAGAGAAGGCAAACTCACTCGTTGAGGTGTATCGAAGCCATTCGAGAAATTGAGCTCTTTTTCATCCGTTGTTAACAAAGTCATCATGCGCAAACCACAACCCAGATCCTTGAAAATCAGTTCGGCCTCTCTGGCGGATTCGTCCTCCTTTTGCGAATCTTCATTTTTATCGAGAAGTCGCCAACTCCATGGAAGATTCCAGCTCAACAGCTGAAATTGAAATATGAACTTGCATCGCTGGCAACGCATACCCCTCACGAGCACACCTTTCTGCATGATCTCACGTGCTCAGAAAATGAGATTTATACTGTTGGGGCAGTGTCGTTAGGACAGAGAATTCGCGTGGTCGCTCTGGTGTAGCGACGAAATGAAGCCAGACAGAGCGTCGTACTACTTCAATCCTCAAGCGATTTCGCCTATGAATGCGTAGAGCACCTTCACCGCTTTAGGACCCATCCAGTACGGCGCGTAAGGCTTGCAACACCGCGTCACTTCCCGGACGCAGCAACGGGAGTTTTCTATCCTTATAGCATATACCCATTTTTGTAAACTGAGAAATCACATTATATTATCTTGTGGTAGTTGAAATGAATTGCGTAATAGTATCAGCATCTACTCCTCGTGAAACCAGCAGGCATGGATTCAAGCTTCATTTCGCTCAGCCCTCTCTTAACATAAAAACATGAAATTTGAAGGTGGCAGAGATGAACTCTTCAGTCACCTCGTGCAGCTCCAAAAAGGGCCATAAAATAGGCGCCAACTTGCAAGACTCCCCAACACATTTTAGACTTATACAGAATCGACAAAGTCAAAAAAAGTTTTCGGTTCAACTTTGCAGATATATTATCCAAATAGCCATCTTTTTCTCACAAATCAAAAAAATTGAAAAAAAAAACTAATGCCCCATGCGAGCTCACCTCGTTCCACTCATATATAGACAACGGGTAAGGGTGATGCCATTCATGATTCCTTATCAAATAATCAATGATTGCACGATAGACAGTTCTTCTAGCCGTTTCATTGACCCTGTATGAAAGTGATGCAGAGGTTCAGAGGTGAATATCCGAATGAAATTCGAAAAAAAAAATAGAATATAAGACAACATACTCGTGCATCCTTCTATAGGAGCGATGCAAGTAAACACGTTTCACTCCAACACCATTTACTTGCAACATCTCACGGATACACTTCTCAAACAATGAATCATGTTGAAAGCTATCCGGAATGCATCCTATATTGATCTGAAATCACAGTTCAACAAAATCCTTCGAATAATGAAACAAAAAAATTAGTAAAAACCACCCGTTCACAGGAAAATGTAAACTAATGAGCTATACCATTGTATTTGTGTCATCGTTCTTCTCTTGCAGCTCGGCAAAATACCCGTGTTCTATGAGGATTCTCTTAGCAAGCACTTGATCCCGCGCATCCTTGAGCTAAAAATTGCTGAATCATACAGAAGCAGACCTTCACGCTGCTTCAGAGCCGTTTAGTAGCTTACAATGACTACGCCAGTTTTCTTCGATGGTGAAACGAACCATTTCGCACGATACGTCATCGTTGCATTCTCTTCACTGTTCCAATCAGACTTCCCAATAATGAAAGCATGAGGAAACAACTTAAAATACTAAACGAGTGTATGAAGGGAATAAATGTCAAAAAATTGAAACTGACAACAATCTACATAAATCAGTTGAAGAACGAACATACCCTAGCTATACGGTGATCTTTATTCTCCAGAGCAGAACGACACTCTGCCCAAGACTTGAAGTATACCCGTACTGCATTATCAAACTTTTCCGCCTTGTTTCTATCTATATACTTGGAGAGTTTCAACCGTTCAGTCGTCGTTAATCGTACAGCCTAAATAACAATCATGTTTATTGACCTTCTATTTGACCGCGTAGGACAACATCAACTCAAAATAAAGCATAACGCAAAATAAGCTCAAATGCATATCGACCCGAAACCATCACCCAATCTCAGCCTTCTTGGAATACTTGGCAATTAGAGACAGTTTTGTGGAGCCACAACCATAGTATGTCTATGACGAATGTAAAAGTATATATGTTCTTATAGGGAACGGTTAATAAACACCTGCTACACGTGCGTATAGTTACTCACTGGTCACAAAAGAGAGACAGTGAATAGGATACGCTGAATGGGTAGACTTGCCCTGCGGCCTGACTATCCTCCCTATCTCCTAACAGCGATTTCATCCCATAATCAGCCAGGGACAATCAAACGAGGAAAAACAAAAACCTTAAGACACGCGGGGATCCCGCCACTCACAGGCCACGCCTTCACCGGTGCGGGTAAATAGTAGTTCCAACTGAGAACTCATCAAGACTTCTATACAAAACGGAACTGCCACGTGAAATGGAAGGGATCAGTAGAGCTCGGGTGAACTAACATTCACCGCTGTGTTCAACTTGAATGCTCCCTTCTAATGGCTTTTTTAGCTTTTGGTTCAAAATAGTCTAACACCTACACAGGAACAAGCTGGTCATGGGGCTGAAATCGTGAAACCAGACGGTCCACATGCAGGCACTGGACACACGATGTTTGCGAGAGTCACGTATACAAAAAATTTGATACATCACCCAATGTACTCACGTCGATTGCTTGCCGGAAAAACCATCTCACATACTCCCTTATGTCTTGATTCACAGAGACGTCAATTAGAATAGAATGGGTCATTTCTCCCCACAAAATTTCACATGATCCTCCTTCTTCGACAGCTATCTGAAAAAAAAACTCGTAAAAGCGTATCCAAGATACAGTTGTCGACAGAACTAAAGGCAAAGTGGAAAACCACAAAGGAGGCACTAATTTCTCAACAAAAAAAAATACAGCGACAGTACAACGCCTTGACTGGAAGATATTGTTTTCGTGGAAAGTCTGCCATTACTGGGGTAACAGAAACCACAGAAAACATACAAGGGATCACATACCGCGTACGGCGATTTCGGCACAGCAACTTCCAACTTGTGCCGGTTTGGCAAGCGAGAGTTCAGTTTCGACAAAAGGACATCTCGAAGTGCTGACGACTCCCTCTGGTAATTCACGTCCGGATAGTAGACCTAACAAACAAATGCTAAGCTGATAAATAAACTGAGCAGGTTTAGAGCCTCACAAGCTTTTGGACTCGCTGTCTGCTGTGAAATCTGTCAGCGATGAAGAACCCGTCGTTAGGACTAATACCGTTGCAAGGAAACACTGAGGCGAAATAACCTCCCCCCCCCCACGCTAAATAGGGAGAAAAGTGGAAAGTGTATTGATACGATGATTGTGAGGGGCTATAACATGCTCGCCCACATCGCTTGCTTAGACCACGCAAAAACAACGTACGACGCGAGGTGAGGCAACTTGCGGTATCTCCTCAAGACTCTTCTATGACATACAGAACCACTGCCATTTTTGCTCTTGTACTTGACTGGAGTAGCATACTATACTTTTGGGACTCGTCCGATGGTCGGTGACGGGCACAACGACTGGTCCTTCACTATCGACGATTACAGAAATAGCCTGAGGCCAAAATTCACTCACACTCACAGAGCACTGTTTGAAAACATCACTATCGGAAGTTGCGATATCTGCACGAGCGAAATAGTCCAAGTTATCGACCTGTAAGTATGACTTAAATTGACTATGCAATTCATCCATAAAAGAGATGAGAGTAGAGGCAGGGAACAAAATGAGAAGATAAGAAAAGAACTGCGTAAAAAGAGACCAGAAACTAGTGTTGATCCCACACCTACCTTATAGCTGCCGTTTGCGGAAGTTTTATGGTGTCTGGGCAAGTAATCGTACAAACGACGCCGCAAAGTCGGACCGAATGGAATATCTGTCCTTACTCGATTTTCCCTCATCTGAAATTATCTTAGTATCGCAGGAACTCATCAGACCAACAGCAACGCTTACAACGTTAAAGGAAAACATAAAAGTCATATATAACTAACGCATAAGAACCAAGACAGACAGAAGTCATAAAAACATTACCATGTCCGGCCAACACTGTATTTTCACTACACGGTAAAAAAGTTGGATTAAGTAGGAAGGCATAAAATCGCAGAGATTAATTCAGTAGTTTCCTTGAGCGGCGTTCCGAAATATCAGAAGGCGACGGCGTTTTCATGACTGGGATAGGGTCCAGAGAAAAGGTTACTCAAGCGCGCGCCTTATGAAACACAAGTCTATCCGACCTCTAGGAAAGTTCGCCTTTTGAAGGCTTTTCCCCACAATGCGTTTTCACTGTCTAATCAGTTCCTCTCGTCAACAGCTGGAAGACCCCATCCCTCTCATCACATTTTCTTTTTCAGTCACGTAGATGCATGCGTATTGAGTAGTTCGCAAATTAATCTCGCCACAAAGCAAAGTTTTTCGATATAGCACATATGGCATCTATAAGTACAATACCTATCTGCGGTTCACTGTGCAAACTTAATAAAACGGCAGTTATATGACTGCCTACCTTTACTTCTTCTACTACATCCCTTTCAGGTAACACGATGCTCCATTGGATACCGTCCGCTACTTCACGGCTTTTCGAGATCACTGATGAGGTCAGTTGTGGGGGAGAATACCCAGCCTTTGAGATCTTTTTTGGTGTGGTTGAAGGATACCACATTCGGAAAGGACGATCTTCGTCCACCTGTAAATATCGTGTAATCTGGTAGTACGAAGAGGAATGCCTATGAACAAACCATACCTGTACTGGCTTCGTGCCTTCTAGGGTGACTGTATGAAGGTGATACACCTTAGTAGTTGCAGTACGAGCCCGTTCAGCTTCTTTTTCAAATAAGGAAGACGATATATGACAAATTTCTTGACCAACGCAATGCTGGGTACGAAGGAACTGCAAGATTTATTTTAACTGCATCCGCATTGTAATCATGTGATCACTTACTTTTATCTCGCGCTTTCTCTCTTCGTTCCCGTAATCCCACTCATCATCATCATCACTGCTTTGACGAAACTGAAAAGGCAGACAGATCTTCCTAGTAAACACATATAAGTGATATAGCAGAAAGCTTACCAGTGTTCCTCTAGATGGCCATGCACTCCACCTATTCGCCATTGCTTAATTAGCATATTTAAAACACGACCGGAAAACACTCAAGCCTTCAACATACCTTATAAACGATCATCTAAGCGAACTAATCCGAGTGACACTGAAATCATATACATCTCTATACGTATACATATCGAGGCAAAATCACAGCAAATATCATATTTGAAGACACCAAATTTTCGACAGATGAATATGAAAGTAGAGACAACACAAAAAACAAAACAACGTGAGGTAGTGAAGAAGGAATGAAATGGCTAAAACCCCGAGAAATAAGAACTCTTCCCTTGATCCTCTTCGAGGATTCGCACTCGCAGCACCACTCGAAGATTGAGCTGACCAGCAAATTTCTCCAAATACATCTCCCTAGTAGATGGTGTAAAGACAGAGGTTATTTAGCAGCTTTTTGAGAGACGCATGAGTCACAATAACATTGTCATGCTTGATGGAATCCATATCACCCTTCATAAACTGCTCTTGTCACTCCCCCAAACAAGAGGAAAAGAAAAGCGCTGCAAAAAACGATAACACGAGCTCTGCTAAGTGGAATCCCTTCGAACGGCACACAGGACACAACCATGCCGCCATTAAGCATCACGATTCGCAATATACGATTTTCCGTAGGCGACGTTGCAGCATAGCAAAACCTTAAAGGGTCGCAAAATCGCGTGCCAAAGTGTGACACTGCAAATCACGGAATAGTAGAATTGCTAAATCGCGAAGTCTGACAATGACCCAACATGGGCTTCAATCCATGCGTAAGAATTACTTACATGCACAAATTCAAAGTAAGGCAAGGGTTCCAAAATCATATATCGCCAACACGCGGTGCCGTGAGTACCAAATATACGTCTATACAGAGACGTTGAAGATGCAAGACTCCCCGTTGTAGCCCACTATCTATATTTAAATCTCCGATACGAGATACCGACGGCGCTATGCTTACGATGCAGCCCATGGTATTCCGAATGTAGTACTCCAGATACATTTTTAATCGATTATCCGTAGTTCAAACAAAAAAGTTGTCGTCGCCATTCTAGTGAGGGGCGGCACTGTAGAACAGTGACAAGCCTACAAATGACTGATGTGTCATAATGCACTGGGTGTCAATATACGTGAGATATTCCATTAAGTTTATGTTGCTTCTCAACTTTAAGGCAAATTTATGTCAATATTCAATAGCTGCCCCTCCTCGTTGCTACGGACCAAGGTACCCTACTAACCCATCGAAAATGTATTTTTTGAACGGTCGGTTGAAATCTTGTTTAACCTAATGGACTCGAACCAAACAATACAGCAACGCAAACATTCAAAAAATAGCAACAACCTACCGAACAACAATTTAAGCTCAACAGAAAGAGTAACCATAAAATTCTGCTATTATGAGATTGATGTAGCTTACCCTTACTCAGGGAAGATGATCGACGGCTTTCAGAATGCAGTGTAATTCGGCTACATTAACTGATTACAGCCGCCCGCGACCATCACACGGCAGACATTTCAAGGACGGTGATAGGAGAAATGCGTGTAATGAGGACTACTAAACTGAGTCACGCAAACGAAAGCTAGGAGTCTAAGAAGACCATGTGTGGCGGAATTTCGGATGGGAAAGTGACCCTGGGCTTTATGAGAGCTGTCTTTATCAACAGCTGTCACTTGTTCTGTCCCAGCCCGTCCTTCCTTTTCGACCCGATCCACCCCTTTCGAGAATAATTGGCGGGAAGGGGGTTTTACTTCTCGGGTTTTGATCGTTTTATTCCGCTTTCCTTTACTTTCGTACTTTAAAGCACGAGACCTTCATATGATCTGATCCTTCCACGTTCGGCCCGACTTACACCTATCACTCCTACAAACATTAAGAACATTAGGGCATTTGTGATTAGTCCTGCCGCGATCGAACGTGACGGGATACCTTCGGATAATAACGATCACCTACCGTAAATTTGCGAGAAATCAGCGTTAGAGCTCAACAGCGCAATATTTATTCTATTGCTATTTTACCCTACAGTGACAACATATCAAAGAATTAACAAGGCGGAATTCTTCTCTCCCTGTGAGGCAATGTGGCAGTTTGCGATCGCTCCTGCATTTTGCGTGATTGGGCAAAACGAATAAGATGTAAATCGATTGAGCGATTAGGTGATCAGGAGAAATGGAAAAGGATAAACATCTTTCATAGACCAAGCGATTAAGAGGAGAAGATAAGAGTCGTGTCGACCAGACGACTCCACAGCCACACGGAGAGGACATAATACTTATCGATAGGCGTATACTCTTGATCACCAGATCACCTAACCACCTGATCCCGTCGCCTGGTCGTTCGATATGCATCTTTTTCCTTCCGCCTGCTCACCTGAATTGCAAACTTTGAACAAAGCCTCATCTCACTTCACTGCGATGGAAATGCAGAGCCTGATGTATAGGTTGTGTTCTAATCAAAACTTCTGAGCTCTGCGCCGGGGTTTGAATCCGAGGTAAGCGAACCTCGATCCCGCTGGTGATACATGTAGCACCAGCTTCAGCTATGCGATGTATCGAGCATCACATGACACGTGAGAAGCGAGTTCGGCGTAAGATAATCCGAACTTGTGTTGCTCAGTGTTCAGCAGAGGTAGCGTATAGCTGTAGTGAATTCACAATTGGAATTCCTTAATGGGGTAGCTCATTATCCGTTTCTCGTCTTCTGCGCACAATCTCATAACTGTACCGTCTTTGACTTGCTAGAAAGCTTTCATTCGCTTTCATTTACTCAGTTTCCAGCAACTTTTAGCCGGCCTAGTCTAAGCCGAACTCTTTTCCCAGAGGCCTTCATATCTGCACACTTCCACCCGCGCTCGCAAAGGCCGCAAGTTGATTATCCGCAGAATGGTTGTGAGTTTACCTAGTAGGCATTTATAGTAGGAATGCTATCACAACGATAACGTGGTCTCATATGAACTCCAACACTAATAGATTGCCCGCACCCCACCTTAAGCGGTAGCGTGCCTTGAAAAACATCGCACCGGGGAACCTATCTTACCTAAGCCTAGAAGGGGAAAGAAACTCCCTTCTTTCTCCAATGAAGCCAAGGCAAAATACGCTGAGCAGATAGACGACAGATCCCTCAGAGAAGTGTAGGTGTGCACTAGTTCATAAGAAGCCCCCACCCCTTCTACGATAGCGCCAGCGGTAGATTTCCTCCATGACCCCATGTCATAATCACTTACTGACGAGCAGACAAACAGACGGACCGACAGCACACAAATTGAATGGGTCATATAATGATGAAATGATATCGTTTGACACACGCAGGCGCTACTAAATACTAAAAAGGTGTCGCTGTGGGATAAAAAAAAAATAACGATGACATAAATAGAAAATAAGGTGCTATCGCAATGAGGGGGGGGGGGGAGCATCTAATAAAAAGATTCTATCTGAGCATCCTGGAGAGATCCTTTAGGGTTCAATCTGCACATACAGGGGTACACTTTTGCCTGAGCCTTGGAGGAAGGGAGTGGCTCCTTTTCCCTTCTTGACTTGGGCAAAAATAGGGTCCACTAGTGGGATGCCCCTCCCCTCATTGCGATAGCACCGGAAAGAATTTTGCGAGAAAAAAGGAAAGAAGAAAGAGAGGACAAATATATAGAAAGAAAAGAGATAAGAAAATTGAGGCACACCTCCACTGATAAGGTTGCACTGTAGTATCTTAGCCGCCTTCTTCAGAGGAATGAGCTTAACAACTGAACCTTCACAATAGGACGCAGGTAAGTATCGAAAGGAATGTGAGCGACCACCAGCAAAAGATCTGAGGTAAAAACAAACATGTTCACTCGCAAGGCTATGCTCATTGCCGATCTCAAACATGTCAGAGGCTATCATCACCGCGAGTGCTTATTAGGCAATCATACCCAACTGCATGAGATTTCCCGCTTTCTGAGATCACGAAGCACGCATGGCAAAAAAGGACGTATTGATCGAAAAATGAGAGTATTTGCATATCCGCGATTTTGGATATTTGACGACAGACTACCGCGGTGGTTCGTAACAAAGCCATCGTGGATCCTACGAAAAGTCCATCCAGCCGAGTGTAAACACAACGTTTGGCCGCTTTCAGACTTTGCGGCAACGACGTCGACAACGTAAATGGACGCTGGCACCAGCGGCACTTTGGCCACGCGCGAAACTCTGGCAAAAGCTCGCGCGACTCTTACCTCAGTTTAGCATTATGCCAAGATTCTCGCTACACGATCATCGTTTTGTGCTTCGATTAGACATTATAAACAGAGCGTGTTGCCAGAGCGCCACCGTTCTCGTCGGCGAACACACAATTGCCGCCGTTACCGGCGCTCAGCAAACTACGGAAGAGTAAGGAGAGCCAACAATTTTGACATCCTCCAATAGAAGCGCTCAATTTTTCTCTACATCCTCTCTTACAATTAAAGCTTTGGCTTGCTAAAATTATGGCTTAAGTGAATCATGGCTGGAGGAGAGACAGGCAGAAAGGTGCATCACAGGGAAACGCCTCCTTTATAAAAGTAATGTTCACATTGATTCCAAAGAAATGGGTTACAACCATTACTCCGAATGGGTATGTGAAGCTTAGAGGATGTTTTGAGAGCTTAGAGGACGTGATTGGATTAAAGAGTTTAGCGAGGAGTCGCATTGCAGAATGTCGGTTGGAGTTTTGCGGATGTGTGAGAAGAGACTACAAGAGGGAGATGTCACTGGGTCTACGGAGCTGAGGGCGCGCAATCACCTCAACATAGCATTCATCTCAGAAGAACGTACTTTTGCGACCTGACTAAAGTTCACAAGAAAAAGATTCATAATTGAAAATTGAAATGTTAGAATCTCAACGACAACCACTATATCCCAAAGTCAAAACGAATTCACGAAAACGAGACAGTGTCTGTGAAAAATGCAACATTAATCGAACGGGGAATGACGCATAGACAGCTTATGTTCGGAGCAGCATACACCCAGGCGTCAGCCATGAAATCTGATGTAAGAACGAGCGCCAACGAATAACATTCCATATGAGAAGTGCGCAAAAATATTGTGCTGGTAGCATAGCAAACAATCAAACCTGTGTAAATACACGGACTCGTAATTTGAACAGCGTTCTCATTCACGGAGAAAAAGTGATTTTGGAGCAGAAATTTCAGTCCTAATCAAGGTTTCTCTATACATATGACGTTAGCTTCAATAAGCAAACTGCGCAGCGACGATATAAATTCAACATCCAGCGTTGAGAAATAACCCTCCCCCCATCAAAGATTTCCCAGCAATGCTTCCTGCTATTTTAGCTACGAATCACAGCAAAGAAGTGAGAAGGCCTATGGAAGACCGAGATAGAAGCGGAAATGCTTCGTGAATTCAGCAATCTGATTCAGAATCTCAAGCAGTCGATAGAGTTGGCGTTGCGACCGCTGTGGGACAACCGTGGAACCGAATCTTACAAAAGAATAAGACCAGCACGAGACCTTCGCAAGAAGTAAATAAAAAAGGCGCTGGTGTATGGGCAGAGACAGAGAACAGCTTGGCGGTTAGGTGTTGGCCTAAACCTATAGGGCAGGAGTCCTGATGCTGAGCGAACCAATTTCATTATGCAAGACCAGAGACTTGCACATCCACATTCGCAGTCACGTAGAAAGTGGCTTGCCCGCTCCGTAGCTCCCTCATTCTATTCCAGCGAATGTGCCGCTGATGGATGCACGGAAAGGCCGATGTCAGACTTCGCGATTTGCGGTGTCGCGGCTGCACACGCGAAGTTACGACATTTCACATTCTCAAGGTAGTAGTATCGCGTACGAAAGTGCGACACCGCAAAATCGCAAATGATGACGGCTACAGAGACTGTGGTGCTTTCGCAATGGGGTGGAGCATCCCACTATGGACATCATTTTTACCTAAGCCTAAAGGGAGAAGGAGCTTAGGCCAAAGTACACGCCTGAATGTGCAGATTGACCCCTTGACGATCTCTCCAGGATCCTCAGATAAGCAACTTTTATATGAGCAAGATTTTCATGATGCCCTCACCGATAGCACCTGGACTGCTGTAATTGTGACGGGTGCCAGTCGGGTGCAGTTACTGGCGACCTGCGGCGG
This sequence comes from Trichostrongylus colubriformis, assembly GCA_963978905.1. Taxonomy (NCBI): domain Eukaryota; kingdom Metazoa; phylum Nematoda; class Chromadorea; order Rhabditida; family Trichostrongylidae; genus Trichostrongylus; species Trichostrongylus colubriformis. The sequence goes on along the minus strand of OZ022257.1, from coordinate 47,667,865 downwards.
ACATATGCGTCGTATGACGCGGCCTCCTGCCCCATCTGCCGCGCCAAATGCCATTAAACGGGCGCGCTTCTTTACTTGAAGAAGTGTGACGAAGGCAGATTAGGAACTCAGTTCTCTAGCTTGTAATCATACATGGCGATTGCAAGAACACTTGCTCACCGCTGCTGACCCGTGATCAATAAATACAACACGGGTTTTCGGAGTATTCGGGCCTAAAGAGACGGCTATTGGATTTTGAAACGATATTATGCTGGCGAATGCTGCCCAAAAACCGCGAATGAAAATCACTGAATTACGAAAAAACCACTCAATGATGACTAAAAAGGCCACTCAAAGGACGGTGCATGCGTTCGTCAACATCAACTAGCGTCAGCTCTAACGAACATTCAGGCTGTGATCCTGCAATTTGGCGTGCGAAAGGGAACATGGCAAGTCGCGAAGTCGACATGGGCCGCCGTCAGACTTTGCGATTTTGCGTGTCGCGACTCCGTATGCGAAACTGCGGCATTCCACAATCTCGAGGTCCTAGTATCACGTGCAAAAGTGCGAAAACGCAAAGTCTGACCGCGGCCAAGCTATCCTTCTATTACGTGGCCTGCGTTGCGGTGCGCAGCGTCAAAAACAAAACGCGCGCTCGGTCACCTAAGGCCGCGGTCATACTTTGCGCAGCTGCGTTAGTTAACGCCGGTGCCGACGTCAACTCACGCAGACACCTGCGTGAATTGACGCCGACACCGGCGTCAACTAACGCAGCTGCGGAAAGTATGACCGCGGCCTAACTGAACGCGGCTTGAAGCGTGGGTACATTCAGACAGAAATCGCACGTACGTCGCGATGCGTGCGAGATATTGGCGCCGTGAGCAAGTGGATCTTTAAGCGATACCGTGTTCAGCTGTCCTGGGCCTTATTTTGGGCATAATCGCCCTAAACCAAACTACATTGACCGCTTTAGCTCGCACGCATCGCGAAATTGTGCCATAGCAATACGCATCGCCCTGTTAAAGAAAACGATGGAAAACAAACTACTCACTACAAGCACGGACACAGAGCGGACTCCTTCCTGTCATAAAGACAGCAACGCCCGCTACTGAACCATCGGGACAAGGTAATGTGTGAGCATAAATAAGTATTGGCCATCGATGACCTACTAAAAGTTATTTCCACAAAATAAACAAAACTTTCAGGATGAGAAATTTGAGCACAAAAAGGAAAAGAATTCCATCCCAACGCTTGTTCTGCGACTGAAATGTTACTGACCGTCAAAAGTCATCTGTAGGGGGACTCGCTAAGGTTAACTTTTAATGCAAAGCTTCCATATTCTGGGGTTTTTATTGAACACCACCACGTTTGCGTGAGTGAACCCTTAGGCTAACGGTAACTTAGAACTAGCAACTCAAATAACTTTGTATCCGTACGGCGTCATTGAGCACAAGAATGACAAACGTGGAGGCGCACCACACCAATTCCTACAGTCTAGAATTGTTCCTAGAAAAATATACTGTCCATTTAACGAAGCGGAAAACTCTAGCAAAGATGATTAAAGAGCAAATCTTTTCGAGAAACAACGAAAGCGTTCGCGTTCGTACTGACGAAATTCAAAATTCACAATGGAGCAAGGATTTATCGCGGAGCGTGCGATGTACATCAAAACGATCGTGGGGACTCAAACACATTCGTGGAAGCCAATCCAAGTCGTTTCAAACCTTCTCCCCATTTTCTTCTTCTTTTTAAATATCTGAACTTCAGTACATTCGCATTTTGTACCAGTTAAATTCGCTCATCAGGAAATCTCAAACGGTCGAATAGATAAGATTGATGAGATTGAAGCCTACATGGCAAAGCCAGTAGATTTCATGAGGATGCTTAGCGAATAGTAAATTCATAGGTGGAGGCGAAATCCAAAGCGGTACCCTATCAACCAAGCACCTTCCGTTTGACGTGGAATCTATGTTGTTGCAGAAGCATCCAAGTATTAGGTTGATTCATAATAAATCGGACAAATGGTAGTGATGATTTCTAGAGATCATAACTCAGCAACGAGTTAACGAAAATGGACGCGCGAGGTACCATTGGAATGAGTATGAAAAGCTCTTCAAAGTACCGCAAAATAATCACTCCAAAGTAGTTTCATTCCGCCACCATGCCGCACGATTTCAAGCGGTCCAGAGACCACATCCGCAACGTCATACTATTTATATCGCTATCTGGCCAGAAACCGTCTGAAAGAAGTTCACAAGGAGCATGCCCCCGCCAGAAGTACAGTGTACTTGTGGCATTCGAAGTTTGCGTCAGGCGACTATTCCATCGAAGACGAAAACCGCGGTTGGTGGAGCGTACACGGCGTAGAGTACTGGGAGCTGCTCGATGAAGGTACAACAGTATCTCCCGACGTCTACATTCATCAGTTACGAGAATCGGAGGCAAATGTCCAAAATTCGCGACGGCGACGGTCACATGTGTACTTCCAGCACGACCACGCGAGACCGCACATTGCGAGATTGAAGAAGGCCGAGCTGCTGTCGTACAGTTGGACCGTGCTTCTACACCCGCCGTACTCCCCAGACCTGGCCCCTCAGGTTTCCACCTTTTCTCCCACAGCCAACGCCACCTGGACGGCCAAGTCTTCAAAACTCGCGACGACGTCAAGACGGCACTCGGCAACTTCTTCGAGCTCCAGCCTCCGGCCTTCGGGAGCAAGGATCCATGATCTGCCTAACCCGTGGCAGAAGGTCATCGATAAAGATGGAGTATATCTCAAGTGAATCCCTGTTGTCGTTAAAAAGTTGTTCGACAATGATTAAAATTTGCCAATTTGTCCGATTTATTATGAATCAACCTAATACTATGCCTCCAGGAGGCACGCGGGAAAGAAGCCAACGAAAGGGTGATCAGAGGATGTGTCAAACTCTTCAACAACGGAGAAAATACGAAAGGGAACGGTGTAGCTACAGCTGTAGCCAGGGTACGCTGAGAGTCGAGAATTCCTCGACAGGGGGCTTGCACATATTTGACCGGTTAAGGGGGTCGTACCTTCAAAGAGCAGCGATACGCACTAAAATTTAACAATAAGTTTTCAGTAAGTAGATGAGAAGAGAAGGGTATTTCACCGCAAGGCCGTGTGACAAAACGTTAAATAAATATCTTTTTTACTGAAGCGGCTGTTTTCCTCGACACCTGAGGGTGCCCTGGCTGTAGCAGAGTCCATCAAGAACTGTTCTCTACAGTGGACAGGATCAACGACCGAATCATGCCTGTGAGAATAGGCACGGCTGAGCGGTACTGGACCATCATATCCGTATAAGCCTCGCATGATGAAGGAGGAGTTCTATATGAGCCTATATGAAAAGTAAGTACAGTAAGGCGATTACCTCACCGTAGCAGACAACCTGAACGACCATATTGACGACGACGAAGAGACCCAGAAGAGGGTTCATAGGAATTGGGATAAGTAGTGCTGAGGGGGAAGGGTTCTTGACCTGGCTACTCCGCGACTTAGCTTAGCGAAAAGAGAAGCTCAGAGGATTACCTACATCAGCAGTGGGGGTGGGCGACTCAGCCAGGCCCCTCCTTGGAGGCTTTGCCGTGGAGCTTCCTAAGGAAGCAAGGGCAAGAAATGAGCAATGAATACATACGATGATAGTAGCTGGACGAGGTGGCGAGGGAAAGACCTTAAGAAACACGATGGAGACTGGTTTTCCAGACCCATGCGCTGCGGTTCAGGAGACCTAGAAAAGGGTCGCTGAGGTCATTTTATGGTGGGCGAAGGAATCACTGGGTGTGTTCGAGGTGGCTCCAGAGGAGTTAAAGTGGCGTGGTCAAGAACGAGTAGATTCAGCGAGTGGTCCTGTACAGCAAAAGTTCAGGTGCGCAAGCCGAGAACGGGAGGTAGAAATCGAGAGACAAGCTGCATAAAGACAGTTCATGTGCTTGGTAAGTGGAGGCATCATTTACACGTTCGGCAAGGGATCGGTCAGTTTTCAGGCGTTCGTTTTCTGAGCTACTTTAGCACTCTAACGACCAACCGCCCTGTCGGGGGAGGAGAGGGTGCACCTTTATGTCAGGATTTTGCACCACGATGAGCAGCGTGCGACGCGGTGTGTGCGAGCGATGCGCGCCGCAAAAATTGGGTCTGATAGCGATTACTAGGTAGTGCTAAGGGAGCCATACGCAGATGAGTGGTAATCGCATTGGGCCTTTAGCTCATCTGCATCGCTTCGCTTGCGACACGCCGCGGTGCGAAATCCTGGGGTGTGTTCGCTTATGACGAATTTTCGCGCGGCCGCGAGCGGCCCGCGGATTTCTCTACGTGTGATTACGTACATTGCAACACCGCTTTAGAGATTTACGCCCGAATTGATTATTTCGTAATTAAGATGGTTATCATGTAATGCTATCGTTTATTTTACTTTTTATGCCACTATTTTGTCTTTTTAAGTAACAAAAGTTATTGTTTTTCAGATAATGATGAGATAAACAACTGTTCCTTGAAGGACCCCTATGGTTCCAGACTCCTGCGTCCTGAGCGGAATTCCAGCTGACCGCGGCGAGTTGTGCTAACGACGTCGTGAGTGTGACGTCGCAAAACGAGATCTTGTCATAAATGTACACACCAGAAACCTGACATAAGGGTACACACTCCTGTCGGGGTGTACACACATCGCTAAGTCAGAATTTCGCGCGGGCGCACGCGGCGAATGGCGCGGCAAGTGGGCGAGGATTCGATCGCGTGTTATTACTTACATCCTTCAAAGTTCTACGCCTGAGTGAACTATTTACTGATAGCTTACGGGACGTCACAAGACAGCCATTAGAGCAAGCCTATCGAATTTATGGATAGCTACTTTTTCCTACAGATGCCCAATGCTGAAAGTTGTATGGTGTTCCATTCTGTCGTGTTGGCTTCTCCACTATCTTCAAATTCACGATTTCATCTGCATTAAAAATGGTTAAAGTGTCGCTAACATGACATCAGAGTCATATTTGCCGTAGGGTCAAGGTGTGCGAAATCTGTTAACCTTATTTTCTGTAAGAAGAAGACTTACAATTAGCGCTAGCTTATTATGATGCTTACATTTCTAAAGGAAGTCCATGTGAATCAGGAAGTCGCTAATGACAGCGTGGCATACTTCGCTATGCATGCGTCCAGCAACATCAGATGGCTCCCGGGCGGTCTTTAGCTCACTCGGCTATCCTATCGTTCTGTAACTGTTGACTGAAAGCCTCCTTTAAGTTGATATGCATTGCATGCATTGCTGCAAAGGTAACTTCGAAAGCAAAGACCCCTTGCCTGCATGAGAATTCTTCTTTGTCGAGTGTCCACAAATTGAACTGTTTGAACATTTAAAGACACCGGGAGGGGGCAGTTTTGGCTACAGTATGAGTTACGGTGGCCTGCAGTTCGTTACGTTGCACAGACTACGTCTCACAGAGACATCAAGTAAGAATTCATCAGATTTTTTATTTCAGTCACACTTTTTTCACTCTCTCTTTCAATTATTCTCCTTTCCATTGTTTCACTTGTTTCACCTGTCTATTGCTGTGCTGTTTCACAAGTTTAACATCATAATAAATGAGATCAATTTCGCCCTACGTGACATCAAATGACAGTAGCGCCTGCCCGCCCGGAGATTCGAGGTGAAGAGCGCAAGATTCGCAATATCGTCTTTTAAAGGAGCGTCTTTTAACGTGATTTCCCCTACATAATAGTATCCTTCTCAGAATCGAGTGTTCGTTCAAGGAGGACCGTGTTTTATTTATCTATTTTAGAATATGCTTTTTCACCTTTTTCCCCTCTCGCTGCTTTCAAACAGATATTGAAACCTGAAATCGTTTTCTATCACCTTGTTCGACAATCGGGTCCCCGAGCTCGATTATGCCTTGTATTGCTGCTATTCAAATGAATGCCTTCAATCTGGCATGCTTGCCTGTACTTTATGAATACATACATTTATTTTACTTTGATTACTGAAAAACAGTTGTCAGAGACTGGGAGCTTTATTCCTTTCCACTTCCAATAAGGCTGATTCTTTACAAGAAATCGTGTATAAGGTGTATGCAGAATAAATGGCCGAAATATAAGTGGGCATAACTTCGCTCAGACACAACTTTATTTGTCGATATAAAAACCATTCGAATCTACAGAATTCTGCAAACGATCAAAGAAAATATGCCATCACGATTAAGTTCTGGATGGCGAGAATTAATAAAGTCGAGAATGGCATTTTTACCGTGCATAGTATCGGCGAATTTTTTCTGACGCAGGTTTGCATCGAGAACCCGGAAAACGTGGTAATCCGTCAGGGATGGGTCTGGGGTATAAGGGCGGTGGGGAAGAGTCTCAATGCTCAACTGCTTCAGTTTTTGCTGGGTGCGCAAAACAACGCAAAAACCCCACACTTCGCAAGTCACCCGGCAGAAACTGATGCAGGCATCGAGACTCCCTCACTCCCCTTATTTACCAGACCTATCCCTGACGGATTACCACTTTTTCCGGGTTCTCGATGCAAACCTGCGTCAGAAGGAGTTCGCCGAAACTATGCAGGTTGAAAATGCCATCGTTGACTTCATTAATTTTCGCAATCCAGAATTTTATCATGATTGCATATTTTCTTTACCAGATTTGACAAGGTTGTGTAGATGCGAATGGTTTTTATTTCAACAAATAAAGTTGTTTCTGTGCGAAATTATGGCGTTTTGAAAAAAGTGGTCTGTTTCGGACATTTATTCTGCATACCCCTATATGTATCCTCTGAGGGTGCATCACTGCATCAAGGACGGCCACCTCCCCTATACTTCTAATGGGGTAAAGATCCCAGTTTGAAGAGGCCATTTGCGATAGGCACGTATCACTCGACACTTCTGACGCTGTTATCAAATTTGTTCCAATCATATGTTATCGAATTCCAAAGTTGCCAAACGATTCTCTGAGTAGAGTTATGGAGATTTTTCTTGAGAGACACTACATAGTACATGGTATAGTCCGTGGAGTCAATGATTATGCACTTTTCCTGCTATCGTATTTTGCAACCACTCTGTAGGTGTGCAGCGTGTGTTTTGAACAACTGAATCTATACTCAGTACCCATTACCACATCAAGCCTCTACCGGGTTTTCACTCATTTTAAGGGTGTTTAAGGATAGCATGGACATTGCTCATTTCTTCTGATTTTTGCCTGGTCCAAGGCAGCGTTTGAACCGCGTTATGAATTTTGGATGTACTGATCCCCGCTCAGGGTGCGCTCCGCCCACTGTGCCCAGGCCTCTTTCATGACTTTAAAAACTCATTCCTGTTCTAGACTACCTTTCCTCAACCTAAGTGTAAGGATCATATTGGATCCCAATTTACAATTTTCGGTCTCAAAACGGAACATTCCAGTGCACGCCCCGCCCAATAAGGGCAGAGCTTAATTATGGTCCATGTGTGGTCTTTACTTCTTGTCCCACCCATTGCAATACCATTCCAAACCTGTTCCCATCTCCACAAGTCGTTTTCATATAATACCTATTTTCGTAATATTCATAATAATCTAGCTCGTGGGTCGGTAAGGTAATGCTTTTTCAAGATTAAACCCCAGTTGGCCTGAATACTTGAAACCCTAATAGTTGTCGATACGCGAGATTTTGTGCGGCAGTATATGCCAGAGAGTGCACGGCGCATCCGCTAGTACTGAAGCAAATGTATCATCGACTAACAATGAGATACTAAGTCCATAAGGATGATCGCTCTTTCATTTACACTTCTTATTGTCTAAGTATTGGGTCATTCCATAAGTAGTGTCGTTTTTTTTCAAGCGAAAATTTTTGCCATAAATCACAAATTTTTGCAGCATATTATATATCATTCGGAAGAGCATTCCCCGCTCTACAAAATGGCCTACTTAGTTTTTGAGTATGTTAGAATGGCGCCGACATTTAGGTCGGCGAAGAGGTAGGTCCAGCAAACAAAAATTGGCCAAACCGGCAATCAATTGAAACACAATATTTTACCTGAGGAAATCTAACCAATCATGTGTTCCGTACTTAGCCCCGACCTCTCCTGTAAGTTCCACCAGTCGGTTGCTTAAAAAGTCACGTCACTCTTTTTCCACATTTCGTTTTTCCGCCACAACTCGGTGATTTTAGACAATTTCTTCGAACGAAGGCAAGAAAATTTTCTCAACCAATCAGTTGAAAGAGTGGTGGAATGTTAAGAACGGGTGGTGCCTAGGAACAGGGAAATACCACTGACCGGATTCCTTAACTTTCTCATGGAAAAAATAAATTGTGAAAAATGTCAACTGGACCCATATCACATGGTATTAAAACTCAATCTGAATCGCAGCCAAAACAAACTAGAAAGATGTTTTCGATAGAGCAGAAAAAGTCCTCCGAAGTGGTTCATAAAGCAACTCTAATCAAAAAGTTTGAAAGAAAAAATTTCATTCTGAATAAATGTGGGTGCTTTCGAAAAAAAGATTTTAGAAAAATAACGACACGACTTCTTGATCAATTAAATATTGGAAATTGTAGAAGAGGTCAGGGCTAAGTACGCGACACATGACAGGTTGATTTTCCTTAATTAAAATATAGTGTTTCAATTGATTGCCGGTTTGGTCAATTTTTGTCGGCTGGACCTACCTCTTCGCCAGCCTAAATGTCGGCCCCATTCTAACGAACTCGAAAACTAAACATGTCATTTTGTAGAGCAGGAAAACCTCTTTCGAATGATATATGACATGCTGCGAAAACTTGTAACTTCATAGGAAAAATTTACGCTGGAAAAAAACGACATTACTTATGGAATGACCCAATAGTTTCTTCCCTCTATTTAAGACTTTTTATAATATTGCTGATGATGCAAGTCTTGGGGTGAAGCCATTAGGGACAAGGCTTTCTATGGTCATATCGAATATCCGTTCTTTATTCATGTTCGTTTTTATTACTTCGATATTTTTGATTTTTGATAGCTGCTCATTTCCGTCGCAACTCGCGATGCGAAAGTTGTTACAAGTGTCCTGAGTTATGGGCAAAAGCTTCGTCTCGGACGGGATTCGAACCCGCACTCCATGCTTTTCGGGCATATGTGCTAATCCATTACACTAACGAATCGAAATATAAAATTTGAGTAAATATCAAAACCAATATCTACTTGAACTTTCAGCTTCACGGTTCGATGCCGATATTGGGCAACCTGCTCAACACGTTGTACGTGAGTGCTGATAAGCTATGGTAAATAAACCATTCAGAAGCTGAGTTAGGGTGAAAGGAGTTCGGTAGTGAAATGGATGGGGTGCGAGTTCGAGTCCCGTCGGAGACTGAAGCTTCTGGCCACAACTCAGCTTTTAATGTTATTTCATATTTGCAAAAGGGCTCTCGACGGGACTGCCTGTGGACGACGCAGTCTGTGGGCTTTTTGAATCCATTCCGACAGATTGAATTGAACTGGACCACTATCAGGGTCAGAGTATCTCAAGTTGTGAGGAAAGCGAAAAAATAAGAAAAAATAATAAGAGAAATTTCGCTTCTGTACGACCACCCTCTGCGAAAGCCAAATATGACCTCTCCTCTTTCTCTACAATACCAGTAATACCTATTGCCGTATTGTATGGTTGCATGTGTTTTTATTGCTATGTATTTTTGCCTGAAGCAAATAAATATGTATATCACATTTCCTACCCGGAATCGCTATGGAATACCCTTCGCTCCTCGCTTGCTTATTGAAAGTTCAGTTTATCGCTGACCTCTGTTGGTACGACCTCCCCATCTTTTACGATCAAATCCGACCCTCACACCCTTCCCCTCCCCTCCCCTCCCCCCCCCCCTTTGCGTTCCCCGCAGTGGAGGAATCCTATCCCGGTGTACCCTGACCGCTACGACTTCGCATAACTGAAATGCCAGTTGGAAGACTTGTTAGATGCGACCTTTCCGGTTAGAATAAGAGGCAAAACTTTCGTATCTTGTTGGCAACGAGTTCGAGTGTGAGATTGCTTGAAAAGGCGTAATAACCGCAGCTCTACCAAGGCTTTCCCTTTCCCTTCGAGCCGTCACAACTAGTGAAGGGACTCCGTTAAAGAAAGGTATTGGGAAAGCATTGATTCACATGGCTTCAATCCTTCCAGGGTGTGGCTGTCACGAACAGGCATCACACATGCACCTGTGGGGAAACTCATTGATTAGGATAAGGAAATTAATTAACTACGATTATTGCAAGTTATCAACTGACTCACTTGTCTATTATGGAGATCAAAGGTTATAAACTTGGAGAAGTGTGCTTACTTGCTAAGAATAGGATCAAGTTTGTGCCGAGGTAATCTTATAGAGAGGTCGTGTTTCGGTTTCTTGAAGGATGGGTCCTATCTGATGCTCAAACTGTAGTTCGATCAATTATCGATTGGTTTGCAGGTGGGGGAATAGTGTGCCTAGTGTATCGAACACTGATTTATTCTTAAAAATAACTCGATGATGTACCCCATACCTTTTTATCTCCACTCCTCCCCCCCCCCCCCCCCCTCCACCTTCACGACGTCACTGGCAGAGTAGTAGAGGTCAAATGACGGACTTCTAGGGGGGGGGGGGGAGGGGGGGCGGAAGAGGGGGGGGGAGGGAAGGGCATGAAAAATTCGTGGACTCGCATGTATTGCCAAAACAAGTATGTAGTGTTGATAGCGATGTTACTGAAATAGTAATACCTGTTAATTTACTATGAAAATACCAATTTTAGCCCTTCTAAGCGGCCATTAGCCTCTGCTTATCCCGCACAAAAGATCCACGGCTGCAAATGCATTGTGCTCACGCGCCTGCAGAGGAACAACAGGATTTACGATGTTGATGGTAGAACTCAGACCTTGTCTAGTTGTCAGTTGAGAAAGTGCCTATTTTCCATCGAACGTCCCTTCTACAAGGGAAGTTCGTCATAAAGCCGAATGGCCAGTTCACGCTCACTCATTCAATTCTCCTTAATTTCCAGCGTGTCCGTTTTTGAAGGCTGTGGTCGCGATCATAGAGCGAGTCACTTTTGCACCAAAGTTTGAAGGAACCGCGAGGGTCGGGAGGAAGTGGAAGATGGGAGTAAATGATAGTTCGAAGCGAACATTCGAGGTTGAATCGGTAGAGAAACCCGGTTTTCCCGGTTTTAGAAGCGCGACGTTGTGGCCTCTCCTCTCGCATCTCCCGCGCATCTCTTGGATTCACAACATTACCTTTTCGGGTTGTTCGCTGTGGAAGATGTCATTTAATGCCTCGTAGGGTGTATTTTATTCATTCATGATGATGTGAAGTGAGTGAAACAACCAACAGCGCAAAAGTGAAACAACGAAGGGGAGAATAAGCGAGCTCGAAGTTTTAGCAATGCGTCGTGTGTCCAATGTCTACAACTTAGCGAACTGCAGACGTTACGGTACCGTTGGTCAAAATTGACACCTCCCAGTGTTCTCAAAGTCAGCTTTAGAAGTAATAGGCTTGATGAAAAATCCCTAAAAGAAGTCGGTCACAAATAAACTGGGAGCCTAAGAAACCCATTTATAGCGAAATCCCAGTCGAAAAGCGCGTTCCTAAACTTTAGGCGATCACCCCGCCTATAGGCGAGACTATAGGCGATCACCCCGCCTATAGGCGAGGTGATCCCTGATTGGCTACGGCGTGTGTGGATAAGGAGATACGACAGTGTTGTAGGTAGCCCGGCGCGCTTTCTCAGTTTTAGCCGGAAGCTCAATTCAGAGAATAGATGCTGTCGCATCCCAGGCCATCCCAAGCAATTCCTTGTGTTTACTCGGCAAGATGCCCATGGAACACTCGTCCGGACCAGCCGCCTTTTGATGGAAAGGTCGCCCGCGTCGACAACCAACGGTGGGATGGACTCCTATTTCTCTGACCTTTGCCTACTTCCTTTCGTTTTTTCTTTACTGTGGTATTGCTAAGCACCTCCACTCTTACATTCTATGAATTTTCGTGATTCCTCCAAGTGCCCCCTATCGCTGCCTTTAAAATATTGATACAGGTCAGTCTAGGTTTCAGAGATGGTATGTTGCGCTGTGCATCGTTACCTTCTTCACATGATCCCTCCAGTTGAAAGTGTGTTAGTAGCTAACTTGACACATCGCTCTTTTTTCAATATAAATGTACTTCTTTAGGTAGCAAATGGAGCCACTCCAAGCCGGGTATACCTGATCAGGGGTGGGATTTGTGTGTTGGGCGGGCCTTATGAGGTCAATAAGAGAGACTTTTGAGCTGCAAGTGCGACACAAACCGACATATATGTATGGAAAAAGTCGACCTCTGCATGCTGTTCACCCTATCTGTTATCCAGGGAGTCGGCACAATCATGAGAATTGAGGCTGTAGCTTCATGATCATCACAGTTATATTGTTTAGACCTCGCAGGTTTCCCTTTCTTACCACAGGTTCTATCAATTTGGATTGTCTGCTTTCTTCTTCGGATGCGCAATCGACTTTCCCTTTTTCAGCCGGTCAGTGAGAAAAACATGTCATGGGTTTTGATTGAAATATTCCAGGCTCCTATCTAACTGTGTTGAGACACCGGGAGGGGCGATTTCGGCTCACGGTAAGACGTACCGTAACGCTTGAAGTTCGTTAGGTTGAACACATTTCACACCCGACACTTTGCTAATACGTCGAGTATGACTTTGATGGATTTGTCATAAACACCTTTTTTACTCTATCGCTTATTTTACCATTCATTGTTTCACTTGGTTGCTCCTGCTTGTTGTTTCACTTATTTCACGAATGAATGAAATACACCCTACGAGACAACAAATGACATCTTCCAGGGTGAGCAACTCGGACTGGTGATGTAGCAGCCCAAAGGGATGCGCGAGAGATGCGAAGACAGGCCACATTGCGCTTTTGAACCTGGGTTTCTCTACCGATTACCGCTTCTAGCTTCGTTCCAGACCATCACTTCTTCTCAGCTTCCTCTTTCTGCCACCCTTCCCGCTTCCTCTTGAGACATTTGAAGAGGCAATTTAGGTCTACGGCACTCATTTGTAGTTCGGCTATTGCACACACGATATCTTGCCAAGACGTGGAGTGTGAATTCCTTGGACATTTTCTAACATAAATGCATGTTTTCATACTTCTTCGCTTCTTTAGCATTTCTCTGTGTCACTTGTTTGTTTTTGTTTGTTGTTTCATTCGTTTGATATCATCATCGACGAATTCCATGTTCACATTCGTCACGCAACTTGGCCACTGAAGCGTGCAGTTCGCAGTGAAGCGCGGTAGGATCGTAGTAGCAGCCCAAAGACGCGTCTTTTATTGCGGAGTTTCGTTACACACTATCTCTTTTGGGCTCAAATGTTCGATTACTGATAATAGTTTGTCCAATACGCTTCTCCTTCTTTCCGCCCTTCCGATGCCCCCTAGTACCCTCTTTAGGTCCCTCCAGGGGTGGTCCGATACTTCTGCTTTTTTTCTCGGCCGTTATTCTAATTATTTGCAGATTGTTATCCATCATGTTTCTCCTTGAAGTTGTTGTTGCTGTGTTACCATTGCGGTGTTGCTGGTTTCACCTGCCGCCTTTGCATTAGGCAAGGGTAAATGAGGTGGAAGCGGTGTGTTGCTAAGGCGACGACGAACTCAATGCCGACAGCGTCATCTGGCTGGCTTGCTGGAGGAACAGAAGGAAGCAGAAAGGGAGGGGCTGCGGACTAGTGACGAGTGAACGAAAGAGAGCCGATGATCAACGGGGAACCATGCCTGGCAAGTCAGTAACGAGGATTGTTTTGAACATGGATCTCCTCTTGTTTATCTGTACGTAAGCATCAGTTGATTGCACATTCATCTACTGTGCTGTACGAGATCCTCGTATGGGGACGAGTTTTCACCTTTTTCACTTCTATAAGAATCTTTTTTCATGTTTTATAGTGTTAGCTCTTGTCGGTCTCTTTGCCGAATTCTCGACTGCCTACGGAGCACCACCGTGTAACCTCTGTAATGATTTGCATTAAGAACACAGTGTAACCCATAACCCACTGTTCTCGCAACCAAATAAGCAATACCAATCAACAAATGACATATATATTTCCATAATACAGTATGTTCTATTACTGCTTTACCATATGTTTTACTTTACTCATTTTACGTTGCTGTACTTTCAATATACTGCTTTAGTATGAGCTGAGTAAGCGAAAACTGCGGTCCGTAATTGCGGGCTTATAAGTAATTGTTCACGCGTAAGAAACATAAATCTGGCAAAACAACCCCATAAGCTTTGAACATGCTACTGCGAATGGCGGCCTAAGTGCGAAGATTTATTCATCCATCTAAAAAATTCACACCTGGCTGACACGGCCACGAATATTCCAAAGAGAAATAGAATCAGAAAAACTTAGTATTTCCTCTGCGTCTGTGCCATCAAATGCTTTTTTGTGGCTCTGTAAACGATCCTATTACGTCTCTTACATTACAAAACATTTAATTTTTTTGCTTAAGCGCGCACTTTTTTCACAAAAAATCTCGGTGCTAATTTAGTTGGGAGGGGGGAGAGCATTCATTTGCGCGCTGTTGTCTCTCACTTGGTACAAAAATTAGAGATTCTTTGAATCAACCCGTAATTGAAGCGGTCGGGTCCTTCTCCACCCCTTCAAATAAGGCCCACGCTGAAATCCTAGACAAAAATTGCGGACAGCGGAGTGGCCCCCAATTGAGTTCACGCATTATCATCGAAATTTCTGTTTCATTTCATTTTCTTCAATCCACTTGTGCTTCCGGACCTGTGAGCAGAGTTGGCAGAAGAGCCCTGGGGCTAGAGATATAGAGAGAATGTTTTTTTTTGTTTCTGTTTTTCTTTTGGAGTGCTTGTTTTTGGAAGCCACACCTGAATCCTTTCAATTAGTGTTGACTTCAAAAATTTTTTTGTCTCTCCAACATCAAAAATCAGTTTACGCTCTCTAAAACCTTCGTCTTTTCCTGCTATAGTAATTCACTTTTCAAAATCCGAGTGCTTCCGTTCTCGATAAATTCATACCGAATCGTGTTTTCGCCCCTATTCCATCACACTGCAAGCTTACCGAAGGGATCCTTTCGAAGTGTTTAATCGAAACTATGAGAACATTTCTAACCGTTTCACAAAGTGGTCTCGATTTCTCCCACATCAACGTTGAATTTACATTCCTTTTTTACACATTCGTTTGCATTATTCCGATTTATTTTGCGCAGGTGAATTTGATTCTATATCGTGCGTCGCGCACGAGATTTTTCTGTGTTACTAGGAAGTTAAAAATTATTGAGATTCGAAGACAGCGATAATCTGGGGGATAACAGGAAGGCGAAATAGAACTATAGAGAGAAATAGAATAGAATAGAAATCGTTAGAACAGGATTGCGCAACGCGACGTGCAACGTGATGCGTACTGCAAGGGGCGACCTATGTACTTGGGTCCTTAGGCGATCATCGTGTCATTCCCGTAATGTTAGGAGCAAGACGCGGTCCTGACCGTGAACCCTCTGAAATATGGATATCTATAAGATCCGCGTGTAGGTTGCTGCCACACCCGAGTGCATCTATTCGGCTACACACGCGAAGCACAGATCCGCATGGCTTCCATTGATACTGAAGTAGTGCGGCTCGCAGCAAAACTCGTACGCACACATTGGGTTTATCTTTCATTTCAACGGCTGCAAAAACAAATCAAAGATTTCAATGCTTTAAGGAGCCATGTGGAGAATTTCGGCATGAATAAATCCCATTGGATTCCTTGAAGCCAAGCAATTTTTACGGCGGATATCCTCACGTGCGCGTCGAACGCCGCGGCGCGAACTTTAGACGTAGGCTACACATCTCAATTCACTCAATTTGAACAATTGTATGGAAGTTTTGGCAGGTACAGCATTTCAAGAAAAAGGAAAAGTGCAGCTCAAAAAGTTCTTTGTTTGTGGTGTTTTACATCCATTCTTTCTTCAATCTTTGAGTGATTTCTTGCATTCCGAAGCGCTAATATAGGTTCTGGAGTTAACTGAGTATTAATATTTGAGTAGATGAGGCTATATAAGATCCATCGAGAAGAATACAAAATGGTCAAGAAAGACTTTCTTTGAACATTCATTCCCCTTCACTCTAGCAGCCGTCTTCAAATGCTACCGTATCCAGTGATTTGTCCTCGTTTGAATGAGTTTTCGGACCATTATGTATTGCGAATTTCAAACGTTTTTTCCACAAAAATTGAGCCATTCAGTTGGGATATACATTATGAAAAATTTTTGAGCACTATCCCACTAGTACAAACCCATTATGTAAAAAACAGCATTGTGATCCCCATCACGTACATGACATCCATTTTGTGAACTCAGAAAGGACATTCTGTTATCAGTACTTAGCTATTATTGTTTTCGCCCACTGGTGCTCAACTGCCGAACAGCGTGAGAGTCAAAATGCCATAAATGTGGTGAGACCATTGATCCGGTCTTTCCAGCAAAAATAAATTTCCAGCTTTTCCGTTTCTATATAGTTTCGATTGTTAAATATTTTCCTGATTCCTATTTTTCGTATTTTCGCACATACATAGTACATAGGTCCTCATGAATACAGTGTTATAGTAGGTAATTACACCTTTTGAAAAATGTTGGGTTTTGTAATGGGGAACTTCAATAGGAAGTTGATGAGCAGCATGGACACTGCATTAGAATGTACTCGAATAACTTGCTAAATCATAAAATATATAAAAGTAGTCAGAATAATAATTACAGTAACAAAATAAAATGTTCACACTGAGAGTGGGACTTGAAGGATAAAAGGCGCGTCATGTGTTGCGGACAGGGCACTCTCAGTTTTCGAGTAAAATAGCTGCTATAGTACGACTCCTCCCCTCTACAAGAACCAAATACGACTCCTCTTCTTTGACCTCTATCAGTCACTATTGCCGGATTGTATAGTTGCAATGTGTTTTTTTTGCTATGTATTTTCAGCTGAAGCAAAAAAAACTACAACGATGCTGAGTTATGGGCAAAAGCTTCGGTGCCGGACGGGACTCGAACCCGCACTTCATCCTTTCCGGGGATATGTGCTAATCCATTACACTACCGACACCACCTTCACCTTAACTCAGCTTTTTGAATGGTATATTTACCATAGCTTATCAGCACTCACACGTATAACGTGTTGAGCCGGTTGGCCAATATCGGCATCGAACCGTGAAGCTGAAAGCTTTAGGCTGCGTTCATACCAAATTGAATGAGAGATTTGGCGCATTCGCGTCATGCATGAGATACGTATCGATCAGAAAATGAGAGTATTGGCGCATCGGCGCATTGGCGTATCGGCGCATTCGCGTCATGCATAAGATACGTATCGATCTAGAAAATGAGAGTATCGGCGCATCGGCGCATTGGCGTATCGGCGCATCCGCGCATCCGCGATTTGAGAGAATTGGCGCATTCGCGTGATGGATAGGATACATATCGATTGAAAAATGAGAGTATTGGGGCATCCGCGATTTTGGATATTTGCCATAACAGAAAAAGATCAAGAAATGAAAAGAGAAGAAAAGAAATCAACCGCACGTTGGCACGTGCCGCGTTCAAAGGGGTGACGTGGCACGCCCATTCTCTCAAATCGCGGATGCGCCGATGCGCCAAAACTCTCATTCGATTTGGTATGAACGCAACCTTAGTAATGATTTTGATATTTTTAATTTTTGATAACTGCTGTTTATATTTTTGATACAGCAGTTATCAAAAATTAAAAATATCAAAAAAAAACGTTTATTTTACGTTTCCTTGCACGGATTCCCTGTGGAATAACCTTCGCTTTTCATCAGCTTAGTAAATGTTCAAGTTCTAGAGCATCGCAGACCTCTGTAGGTACGACCCCTCCACAGGTCCTTTGCGATCAAATACGATCCCTCTATCGACGAATCCGCTACTTCCGGTGTACCCTGGCTACGGATCACTGCGACACATCATAGGTTCGCGCGGCTCCCACCGAAGCTCTTTGCGGCGGGCGACAAAATAGAGCGAACATCAACGGGAGAACCAAAAAATGGCGTAGTTTTCGTCGTTAATTACTCTTTCTGTGTGAAGCACCACGCTATGTATAATACTTCCATTCGAAATCGTGGTGGCAGGTGAATGCAATTTAGCCTATACAATCGCTCGCGTGGGTCAGTCTACGTTAGGTCAAGAACTTTTGTCCTCCTGAACGAGTCTGTTAACAAAAAAATGCGGGGCTTCCCTGGCCTGGGCGGGATTTCAACTCGGCATTTCATCCTTTGATTCCGCTTAATCAGAAAACCTTCAAGAAAGGTTGGATGCATATTGATTAACTGATTCTGCTTCTCTGCGTGGAGTACGATTGCAACCCTTGTTTTTTTTGCACCGGAGGATGCTTTCTACTCTGTTCAGCGCTGACTCGCAGACAAAATGTATATAATTATTAGGTTGGAACATAATTTCTGTCACACTATGACGAAAAATTTCAAATTTATTTTTCCTAATTTGTGTCTAACTTCAGTCAACAAAATATGTACCATTATAATCAACAATATAATGCCAGCGAACAGGGAGATGACAGATGCCTTGCTTATAGAAGTCTGGGGATTTCTGGTCGAAGAAAGTCTGGAGGTCGGTTTTGAGATCATCGTCATCTTTGAGCTGCTGTCCGTCGAGGAAGTGGATCAGAGATGAGAATAGGTGGTAATCAGTTGAGGCCATGTTCGAAGATTACGGTGGGTGGGGGAGCTTCGTCCAAC
Organism: Trichostrongylus colubriformis; assembly: GCA_963978905.1. Taxonomy (NCBI): domain Eukaryota; kingdom Metazoa; phylum Nematoda; class Chromadorea; order Rhabditida; family Trichostrongylidae; genus Trichostrongylus; species Trichostrongylus colubriformis. The sequence goes on along the minus strand of OZ022257.1, from coordinate 47,649,187 downwards.
CAAGGTCATGGAACTTTTGACACGCCAACTTTGCCACATGTGGGCGAGCGTGGTCGTGGAGGAAGAAGACTCGGTCCATTTTTCCGGTAAGTTTCGCGGCTACGGTGTCCAATTGCCTGGGTAGAGATCAGCAGTGACTGTCGTGTTGGATGGTAACAGTTTCCTTTTATTTTGAAAATTTTTAAAAATTTTTATTTTTTTCTCTGTGCAATTTTTTAAAAAATTTTTCTGTTTCAATTTGAGTCGATCGAGCCATCTGGTTGCCGCCATATGAGAGACAGCACCTGGCCCCATCGACTGGTTGATTCCGTTGGTGGCCTCGCGTGCTGAGGAACCAGAGCGGTGCTCGTGAATTTCGTACCTTTTGCGAAATTGTCGTAGATTCACGGCTAGTTGAAGCCATAGAAAATATGAATGGGTTAATCAGTAGTCCTTTTCACTCGCTTTACATATCCCCCACTACCAACTATTCCAGGAACTTCCACAGTTTTCCACAAGAAAAACAAAAAGTGTGACAGAAATTATGTTCCAACCTAATATTATTTCAGTTTCCTTCGGCTCTAGAAGTTCTGTTCGTTCTCTGCAGTTCACACTTTTTTACAGAGTAGAGGCTGCACGAATTTGACGGCGAATTAGTTAGCAAAGCTAAGAATATGTTTGTATTTTTTCTTTCAGTGATTGCCGTTGGAAGCAAGGCTTCCAGCGGAAGCCACGATTATAGCCGGAAGTCGTTAGCTTTCTCATCCTTGTTGTTGACATTATAAATTTGTTGATGTTTTATTATCAAAGATCATGATGAACTCTTTTGCTCTTTTCCGCCTTTCTCCACACATTCAAAATCGAATGGAGCTGAAGGCATATTTTTTCGAAGGCCCAATTTTCAGGCCACTTTTCTCCTAACTGCATTGTCAAGCTATTCGTATTGAATAATTTTCTACATTTATTCAGTTGCCTCAGCGGCAGTTAAATTTCAAGTTATATTTCCTTATTGTATTTCATTATTTCCCTGATTGTGTAGATCCATTTTTATAAGCTGAAACTGCGTCATGCATCACATCTTTGCTCGACCGGTGCAGAGAGTGTAAAAAGTAGGGAAAGAAGCGCCGTTTTTCGAATTTTACATCGGAACGATTCGTAGTCTGCGCCATCACCACCTAATTTTTTAGGGCCTCTCTAATTGTAAGTCCCGTCAGGCATCGGCGTACTAGCAGTTTTATCCCCTTCCCGTGTACTAATTCTCATAAAAACACGGAAACACGCCCAGCGATTATAATAGACAGACGGGAGCAATTGAAGTGGATTAGTTGTTACTAAACAACTTCATAAGTGTTGCAGTAATACTTTAACTCTCGTAGTTGCACAAATCGTAGTTGTTTTCCTCGAGGCTTTTTCTTGAATAACAAAGTCGCCCTCAAAAAGGAGGACAGACGTGCTATTTCCTCCATCACAACAGGTGCGTAATAATTGATGAACCGTCCATTTTGGGCAAACACAACCAATATCTCACCTTGGCATGGTCAGCCATCTGTTTACTTCCTTGTATTTCATGCGCATGATGAACTTCACCACTTTTCGAGCAGCTAAACAGTATCTTGAAGCTCTGAATCTCTTTCCTGAGCGTATCCTCACGTAAATTATTCATGAATTTATATGGCTAAATTCTTTACCTGAACTACACAACTACCCACAAAAGTAGACGATGTGGCCTTCCAGATGCTTCATATGTTTCGAAAAGGCTCTAGAAACTCATTAGTCATGGTGTTTTCGCTCGCTAGCCAGTGCTTGCGTTTAGTGTGATTAGCACACATGCACTGGTTTCTCTTACCTCTGGTCTCTTCCTTGAGTTGCCCGCCACGCAACGCTGTTGACTTGACCTCACGGAACATTCGCGTAACACTTGCACGTCATCCCGGCTCCTAGGCCGGGGTGGAGCCAATGTCGAAAAGTCGCTTCGCGGCGTCGCACCCTCGGCGCTATCAGCATGACTTGCCGCCTTTAGCTTGAACTCCGCTCAAGATTCAAAATTATGGCACCGTGAGAGCCCTTCAAAATGCTGCGTCCGTTGTGTGTTAATAGCTGAGAACCAATGAAGCAGGTTGTAGAATTGCAGGATGCCATGGTAATGAGGGGGCATCTTATAAAAGGTTACCCATTTAAGCATCTTGAGTCGATTTTGAGAGTTCATTCTGCACTTGCAGTTAAATATTTCTGCTTTTCTTATTTTTGAGTGAGCCTTCAAGAGGCCTTCCCCGCACTCTCCAATCACCTTTTGCCCTGCGCTCTTCACCACAGTTCGATCTCTGGACATCTGAAACAACTAAATTCAACAACAAAAATTTAAAAGTTACAAAACGGCAATAATTAACAACAAAGTAAACAGCATCAACTCAAAAACGCTCAGTAACTAACTACTTCGGGCGTGAAACTTCAAGGGACTTGTGCGCAATCGCACGCGAAAAACCAACCCGGACTCGCCACGCCGCTCGCGGCGGGCAACCACGCGATTTCTCTACTAAAGCTACGCTCTCCTGGGGCCGCAGTCAGACTCCGCGATTCTGCGAATTTGCTGTGTCGCGGCTCCGCACGCGAATGTTTGACAATGCAAGATCTCGAGATCGTAGTTTCGCTTGCGGAAGTACTACTGCGGAAGTACTACTCGGAAGTACTAGAATCGCAAAATTGAAAAATCGCAAAATCGTGTAGTTTGACGGCGTCCATAATTATCGCTTGGTCCGGTGTCGCATCAAAGCATATACACTCTTTTCATTGAATACTCGTCCACCACCTCGAAAAAAGAACGCCAGGATTAAGCATTTATATCGAGTTCATTTCGCTTTGCTAGCGATGGTCTCTCAATTTCCATTTTTGATTGAGATCAATACCACATTTGAATTGTAGAATGCGACCATGATACTGCTTAAACCGATGACAGTACGTGGTGCCTCTTGTTGAATGCCACCTCTCTTTGTCCAAATCCATGTCCAGGTCCATATCACTCCATTCAAAAATGAGAGGAACCTATTCTTAATTTATGAAGTCATTCTTTTCATGGACCTACATATGGATGCGGAACCTGCATCCACTATTTAAAGAACTCAAATCTTCCAGCTTCCCTTCTTTATATATCAATAGAGCGGAGCAGTTGTAGTAAGGCACTGTTAAAAATTCCCGACTCAGGCGATCGCACGATATACGCAATTCGGCGTATCATTCACCTCACCCTAACGTATCTTATGCTTTCCGCCTGAATCGCGCGAATAGCGCAATTCAAGAACTCTGACCAATACCTGACAAAGAGTGCTTTTCCCATTAACATGGTTGAGTCTCGAATCCCTGGTCATAGCAGCCAGGGCAACTGATTTTTCATCCGTCCTGGGTCGAAAAAATAGTATCAGACTCGTCCGTGAGGGAAAAGTAAAAAAAACTAAATTTAAATCGGCACGCTCAGCTTATCTAGACCAGATCGTATTCGAATGCCACTGCGATTCCGTAGGGAAGTGGAATGCATGGCGCATCATGAAAAGTAAGGTCAACGGTGAATGCCCTGTGCTTTCCTGCTTCTCTAGTTTTGCTGTTTTTCGCATCGATCTGATTGCATTTCACTTTTTTGTTGTTACGTATATACTTACATTTATAGCTTGTAACATTTTGATTTCCTGAAGTGAGGCATGCAACAAATTTGAATTCGCTTTCATTAGAAGTAGCATTATTGCAGAAATACTTTCCAAGTAATCCCACGGAATAATCAGTTTTTTTTGTGAATATACTCTCGTCGTCGTTTTCCTCATGAAGTGGAAATAATGAATTTCACTGAATGAATTTTGTATTTTACTTTCTTTTTTGTTGTTACGTATACATTTACATTTTCAGCTTGTGACATTTTGATTTACTGTAATGAGACTTGCTACAAATTTGAATTCGCTTCCGTCAGAAATTGACTTTCCAAAGACTTTCCAAGTAATCCCACGGGATAATCAATTTTTTGTGAATCGTACTCTCGTCGTCGTTTTCCACATGAAGTGGGAATAATGAATTGTACTCTGGTCATTTAGAACCTGGCACCACAACTCTATGAGGCCGGCACGAAAAGTACCTCATCGGGGCGGACATCGCTCAATCACTGGATGTCGAGGTGCGAGCCTAGGCTGTAAATTATGAACAATGCGAATATGTACTCACTTATTACGAGCAATGAATAATTATTCATAAAACACTCAATAATCTGTTTTAAAGGCAGCGGGAGGGACAAAGGAAGGAGGGAACTGTGAATACATGCTCTCAGAAACAAGCCTTCCACTCAGAGGAATCGTTAACGGAAAAATGAGTTTTCTGTAACCATACATTTACAGTAGCGCTCAAAAGTCTTCGGCCAAAACTTTTTTGTAACTTTTCTTCTAACTTTTTTTCTACTTGACCAAATTTGACAAAATTTTAATATGTGGTGCCTGAACCTATTGCCAACATTTCCTTCCACTTGAGCGCCGCTTGCCACTTTTCATGATTTTTTACAAGAATTTACTACAAGACCACCCAAAAAAAAGTAAAAGGCTTGTTCAAGAAAAACGGTTTTCTATACAAAAACAAAAAGAGCAAGCCTCAGAGAACATTAATATTTTGTAGAAAGACCACGACTTTTGATGACAGCGGCACAGCGGGGCGGCATAGCGATGGCATGCCAAAATTAAAAAATTTCATATAACCACGTAACCTACACCGTTGCGCGCTAAATTAGTATATTAAGTATGCAGTGTCTCCAAGGACAACATACTAAAATTTCTCTTCAATCGGTGCAGTTGCAAAAAAGTTACAAGTGAAAAAACCCAAGTGAAAGACCATTTCGCCGAAGACTTTTGAGCGCTACTGTATGTGTATTTGCTTAGTGTGGTCCGCATGCAATGTTTTTTACGCGAAAAATATTAGATTGGCAACTAAGTAATTGCGGATTTTTAAATACTGCTTTTTCCCTCCAAACTGCTTTCCAGCAATCTCTTCTGTACATACACATGTAGTACAAGTCCACACGCATCTACAGGTATTATTGTCTTCCATCTCCCGGATAACCCCCTTCGGCAAAATAAACATATCAACGGTCAACCTCATTTTCAATACAAAAATTATAAAAAGATTTTTCTTTGAATGGCGTTAGACAGGGAAAGGAAAAGGTGATAATCCGATGGAGCAAGATCAGGGCTATAAGAAGGATGGGGCAGCAATTTTTATCCAAGCTCGAGAATTTTTTGGCGAGTCATTTTTTCAATAGTGGTAAAAAATTTTTTGAATTTTTTTTTCAAAAAATTCTCGAGCTTGGATAAAAATTGCTCCCTTATAGTTCTGATCTTTCTCCATCGGATTATCACCTTTCCCTTTCCCTGTCTAACGCCATTCAAAGAAAAAAAATTGAAATTGAAAATGAGGTGACTTTTGATATTTTTATTTTGCCGAAAAGGGTTATCCGGGAGATGGAAGACAACAAAACCTGTAGATGCGTGTGGACTTGTACTACATATATATGAACAGAAGAAATTTTGTGGAAAGCATTTTTGAGGGAAAAAGCTGTATTTAAAAATCCGCAATTACTTAGTTGCCAACTTAATATAAATCTGGCTAAACTGCAGCCCCACAAAGTCTTGGCCGGGTGGACGGGGCCTCCGAGCAATAGTCCACCCCGTCGTCCGCCGCGGTCGGAGAAGCAGTGTACGAACAGAAAGTTACGTAAACAGTCCCACTTTCCGTTCCCAACAGTGGCGAGTACGGGACGGGGCTTTTACGCGGAGAACCCACCCACCCGGCCAAGAATTTGAGGAATTCGAGAAAATATCGAGTGCCAGCCGAATTCTCAATTTTTGCGTGAAGCTCTGCATGCAGTTCTTATAAGGGAAATACAATATAAATGTAAGGGTAACAAGGAGACTCATTTTTTCGAGAACGATTCCTTTAGGATGAGGTGATGTGTGGCGAAACTCGGACTCACTGAAAAAGCGCAGCTCGGAATCTTACCACGATCCGTTCGCCGAGAGTTGCTGACGAAGGTAGAACAACGTTCATCACCGGCTGAGTTAGCCCCTCGCACTTCTCAATCTGCCTTCGGCTAGTGACGCAGAGAGGCACGAAAGATCAGGACTGTTCTGGGTTTCTATATCTTGAGTTTTTCGTCCATTTTTTGGTTCGTTCTCTATTGTCACACTGCTGGGCTGAGCGATCCTACTTCCAGGTTCCACCATCTGCCGAATTCACCTCTTTCGGTGTTTTTAACAAACGTGATTCATCTTCAGCTAGTGTGGCATGCCCAGAAACATCAGCCAGAATTTTTAGACAAATGACATCGGAGGTTGGAGTAGCAGTGAAGAAAAGATCAAAGGAACCAATTAATTTTTGAAGTAAGGCTCTTGATGCTGCTGCTAACTTTCGTCTGCGACTAATGTAGCTGGTAAAAGGGAACGCAGACCAATAGAGACGAAGAGAAAAAGTAAAGAGGGAAGAGGCGAGAGACCAGCGATGCGCACGTTAGGCCGCGATCATACTTTGCGGTGTCTGCGGCAGGGCGTGGCCGCGTATCTGGCGTCTCCACACTGCCTCGTTGCCTGCATCATCTCTGCACCTCCCCCGTGTCACTCTCTCTCACAGGCAGCGAGAGAGAGTGGCACGGGGGAGGTGCAGAGATGACGCAGGCAACGAGGCAGTGTGGAGACGCAAGATACGCGGCCACGCCCTGCCGCAGACACCGCAAAGTATGACCGCGGCCTTACCCACACCAAAAGATGGGCGGAGCCAGTTCGATCAGTGCAGATGTGAGAGGTTTCAGCGCCCTTGACACCAACCTAAGAGCCGGAAATTGCGGCAATTCTGAGAGGGCTTGGAGGCGCCATGCACATTCAGTCGTATCAGAATTAGGGTAAGTATGTGCACGTTGACCTGCAGGGCGATGTGTGAGACCCATTGTCAATGAAGAAGAAGAAGAAGTTACCAAGCTTAAGCCCTCAATGAAAAGAATTTATTACGCAGAGCCAAATAGAAATGCCACGATCTTATCACTTATGAACATTTGTGTAGGTGGGAGAGCCGGTTGTCGATCATGGCTTTTAGTCTGCGCTATGCTCTCTTTTTGGATTTATGATTTGCTTAAAACTGATATGAGTACTGTTAGATGTATTGTTTATTTAGAATGCATGTGCCCTCATGTCGTCGATGAGACACAAGAAATCCCACCAGATCCAAAATCATCCACTTCAGCCCCACCAAAGTCAGAGATTATCCCGTAAGTATTCAAAGTGGTTTGATTGATTAATGTATGGTATCATTTTTATTCCATCTCCACAAATAGCCATCAATCTTGCCTTGTTTACACAGCTACGTTTATTCCGAAATGTAGTTATTCATCACGGAAATATGCATTTTTCTGGCAACCGATGGGTTTTTGACCTAACAGAAGCAATATTTTGGAAGTTACGAGAGCAACTGGGTATGGGATCAGGCCTTTAAATCCTTTTTGCAGTTGTTTTGAGATACAGGATTTGAGATTTTCAGTGATTTAGATGTTGTACCTATTCGTATTGCTAAATGTCAGTAGGGATACTTGCACGGAAACGGAGGAATGGCGTATTGGAGGATAAAGCAGGGGAATACCCATAAGCACCTAGTCCTACTGATCAGTTCCGATCTATTTTGTTGTGTAGGGATCGATGTGATCGATGTCTCCTGAACGATATCGATCCGAACAAACTGACGTCGGTGCTATGCGGATTGCCGGCTGGTCGTGGCACTGCTCTGCTTCTACAGGCTCTTCGACAGGTTTCTTTTCATCATTTTTGAAATCTGCTCTCGGATATAAGAAATAAAATGTCTTAAGGTTGGGGGAGGGGAAGGGAGACGCGGCTTGCCGTCACGCCTTGGGGAATTGCTGACGACGCTTCCGTGAAAAGGTTGGGTAAATTCGGGAGAGCCCAGACGGCTAGAAGACACGCCCATAACTGCAAGAACGATGCTACCCCGGCGCGGCAAGTCGTGTCTCTCCGGCCGCTTGTGGCCCGCTACGAGATGGTGCGAGTCAGGACTGTAGTAGTTACGCCCAGAAAAGGAGTGTCATGCTCATGACGGTGCCACAACACGAATTTTCGGTCCTAATGGCACACACCCGGCGAGAATCTGACGACCGTATCGGCGCTGAGTGCAAGATATGAAAGTTGCCGAATAAGCCATCGAGCTTGCGCGAGGAACGTTCCGCTAAGTAAGCATCACGAAAAAGGCTGATGCATCGGAGCTCATAAGAAGATATTATATAAAGGGACGCAATGAAGCGCGAGCTCAAAACAAGAAGTGCCATGGTTGTGTGCCATTAGGACAGCAAGTTCGTGTGACGCGATGCATGCGAGCTAATCAGTATATTAGTTGGGCGCTGGCAGTAGCATTCATCTAAAATACAGTCCATTTTCCGACGGCTGGCAGGGCGAGGCCTACGGACTTCTATCGATCTCTCTCATCCCGCCACACACTCTCACCCAACTCTGTAGGCCACGCCCTGCCTGGCTTCGGGAACTGGACTGTATGGCGCGGGACACCGTAATCACTTCAGGACCCGATTAATAAAAGGACTCCAGCTCGCATGCATCGCAATTAGAATTTCCTGTCCTAATGGCGCACACCCCTCTAAAAAGAAAGTTTGTAAGAATTACTGTTGCTTAAAAAGGGGTACCGGTTTTGTGAGCTTTCTGGCTTTTCCATTGCTTTTTGACAGCATTTCTTTAGAGTAAAAATAGTTTATCAGCTCGAACAAGAGGTCATGCGAAAGCACCACGGAAAGAGCTGAGGATTTCTTCACGGAGAGCCATATGCCGCGTTCATACTTTACACCAACAGGGCGTGTCTGCATTCGCAGGCGGTAAGATAGAGGGGCACGGGGAGGTGGGGACGTTGCAGGCAACGACACAGGGTGGCACAGGCAGACAGGCAAAGATGATGAAGATGCCCTGCCGCCGGCACCGCAACGCGGCCTTAACTTGCTGATGACGCGCGTCACGACACTTTCTTCGCGCAGAATTTGAATACCGAATCCAAGGCACAATTTTCTCGCTGCGTTCATCCTGTGAGCGGAGCGAGTCTCACCGGCCACGTATACAGTATATAGAGATATCTGTCTTCGTCGAGAGTCCAAGACATCACCGTCGACTCAAAGGAATCGTCCACGGAAAGATGAGGTTGCTGTTACTCATATTTTTATGTGCTATTTGCCTGATGTGGGCACTATGCAAAGTTTCATGCGAAAAAATGTGAATTCGGCCAAGATACAGCACCACAAAGTCGGCCTGGTGGGCGGGGCTTTTGAGCAAATGCCCACCCCGTCGTCCGCCGCGATCGGAGACGCTTTGTAAGAACAGAAAATTAGGTGAACAGCCCCACTCTCCGTTTCCAGCCGCGGCAGACGACGGGGCGGGGCTTTTACTCGTAAGCACGCCCACCTGGCTGAGGATTTGGGGGAGCTGCAGCTCAGCCAAATTCTCACTTTTTCGCGTGAGACTCTGCAGGCGGCCCTTATTAGGCAAATACAATAGAAGCATATGGATACCAAGGAAACCTACTTTCCCGTGGACGAGTCCTTTGAACGTGTACCTCCTTGATTTATATTTGGAGGCAGATTCCTAGAGCTACTGCTTAGGTCATAGGAAACCCACCCTGGTGTATTGCAAAGAGTCGATTGTAAGAAGATGAAGGATCGGACATTCCTCAGGGCCTAATGAAGTGTAATACATACTTAGCGATCAAAATGATCAGGATGAAGTGTGATCACTATTAAGTGATCGAAAGATCAAGGCATGACCCTTTTTTAGCCCTGCGCGGACCATATTTTGAGACCAGCTGCATTTACGTCATGCAGAAGAGATTATGTTTTTGAAAAAAAGTTGGGACTCATTGCGCACATGATGCTACGTTCACATGTGAAAATTGCGAGTTATCTAGTTTTCCTTCCGTTTTATGCTTAGAGCGAATTTTGATTTTCGCGCTTTACCTGCCCTTGCAGACTTCATTTGCCTTGGTCTTCTGGGTTGAAAGCTAGGTGATGAGCTAGGAATTTCAGCAAGTGACTGTTGCTGCCTCGCCAGAATACTCGAAAAGAGCGCTCACCTGGATAGTCAGTAATGATGTGCTACTTTTGAAAACCAAAAAACAGGTGAGTAAATCCCATTTAAAGAAGTGAGATTAATCTTTTTTGAATAAGTGTTGTGTTTCATTTAGTCTCTATTCGTCCGTGTTCTCCAAGCTGATGGTGTGGATTCACGAGAACAAATGGCTCGCCTGATAAACACCATCGCCAGTTTCACCGCTGGACGAGAATATTTCCAAAGTGAGACTTACTTTTTTGAATTCTGGGAATTCTGGTAAAAATATTAGAAAATGTGTGCTGCGGGGTAGATGGGGCGTACCGATTAGAGGTGTCATATGCGCTTCGGGAAACAATGGATTTGGCACGGCTGGTAAATGAAAAACGAGGTTTTTGCCGTTAACCGAATCCTTGCTGGGATGCGCCGCGCATTATAGTTCCTTTCAGAATCGTTGTTGAGAAGATAATTCGAAGTTTTGTGGCTATTTCACTTGGACTTTTTACCGTGTCCAGCCTTTCAAATAGCTTACGCCAGCCAGAGCACACCCGGGTGTCGAGGAAAAGATATGGGTGCTCCAATGCGACCCTCTCTTAACAGGGACCCAAATACGACCCCACTATCAACACCTACATAATCTCTACTGTATCAGTAACTATTGTGATTGCATAGCATTACCAAGTATTTTACTATAATTTTTATGTTGATCACTCAAATTCCACCATATTTTCCTACAAAATCGGGTCAGCTGACGGCACTTTCCACTTAGCATCTGGCCTGGGATCATTGCTGACTTCAGCAATTTCGACCCCTTTCCCCACCCCATCCCGCCCGTTAAACAACACCTCCTTGTCGAGGATTCTTCGACTTCCGCTTGTAAGCTCCAGTCAAACCCGATTGAATAGCAAAGTAGAACTAAGTGGGAGGGATATGCATTTTATACCAGTACTGTCAAAAAGATGAACGCTACTGTGGAAAGAAACTTTACTTTCAAACCTATTGCCCTGATTGCTGTGATCTAGCCTTACGTGCCACGAAAATATGAGGCCAATACTGATGAGCCGCCGCTCAAAAATTGGTTCAGGTCATCTCCGGTTATTTTTGGCGAGCGTTGTGCCGGTCTTACGTGGACGTCGATTGCCTGCGACAACACAGGAGCAGCTGGTCGCCACTCTTCAGAAGGCCAGCATTCGGTTAGTTCTCTGAGGCCAATCTAAAAAAATGAATGCTACTGAGAAGATCAATCGTATTCACTATAAGGGTCCTTTACCTCAGGAAAACCGAAACATGGAAACTCTATGAAAATTTTGAATGGATGACTTCCCGGAAGGCTTCATTAGACCCGATTCTTTGCCTCATTTGCATATAACTCGAAAATGAACACAAGGATTTCAACGGTTTGCTTGCACTTGTCTAGCCCTGAGGAGAGGGGTTGGCACAGGTCGACAACAGGATAGATATACTTGGTAACAGGCTTATGGTAGCTCGTATTTCGAGCTAGAAGTGATGGTTTGGCTGAAGGAGATGTCGTATTTTTTGATGGCGATGGTAGGGTTAGTCAGGATCGAATACTTAGAGATTATTGAATACGAAAGTCCAGGTGCTCAGTAGTACGAAAGTGAGGATAAAACGAATAAGAATCGTCGAAAGCACGAGAAAACGCCCTTCCCCACCGTTGACTTAGAAAGGAGGCGAGCTCCTTAGCGAAAGGGGCGGGTATCGTCAAAACAAAGGGTAGCATTTGAAAAAGATGGCTATAATAAAGCCCAAGGGCACTCCATTCATCGGAAATTTTTCCACATGTAGTCTATCTGGTCCCGTAACTTCCAATATTATGGCTCACTTTAGGAGTTCTCATTACTCACATTGCACCTATCACTGTCCTCAAATTTTCGTCGACAAATACTCCATCGCTGTAGTTGATGTTAAACTATTGGGTTGATGCATAATTAACACGGCTTTTTCAGTCTTTTTATTTACCGAATTTAGTGATAAAATTTAATAATAACGTGTTTAAATGATTATCGGGACCGTTTTCACCATCGCAATCGAGGACTGCTTCCCATTGCTAGTCGTCAAAACGTCAATTTCACTGCAAAAAAACGAAACAGTAAAAAGCTGCATTAATCATGTACCAGCCACTAGGAAGGAGAACCCGAAATATGAGTACTTCATGCTGATTTCGCTGGTTTTTTTTCGGCCACCGTCAGACTTTGTGATATTGCGATTTTGCGACGTCGCACTTCCGCAAGCCATACTATGGACTTTAGATTGTGCAATGCCGCAACTTCGCTGCGTAGCCGCGCCACCGCAACATCGCAGGGTCGCAAAATCGCAAAGTCTCACTTGAAATCTCTAGTTCCATTGCTATATGCTATAACCCTCAAGATTATCATGAGAGGTGTCTTAAAGGATTCCACCCTCTATCAATTCATTTAGACAATCGTGCCAGCGTGAATTGTTGCAATGTGGAATGCTCGAATGGGTGGTGAACTTCCTTGAGGGTCGTAACTCATTGTACGCGACTGAGTACGCCTGTGCACTGGCGATTAATTTATCACTAAATGTGAGTTTGTTGTTTCGATTAAAGTCAGCGCAACATACACCTCTGAAGATTTGAAAATTGACATTAAAGCAGTGAAAGCGGTACATTGGCAGATTGTGAAATGATAGTAGAATATGTAGATATGGGTGCTCAGCAGTGTCTCAGTAGGGGAAGTACGAATTCAGACGACGAAAAAATTCGAGAAATCGGAGCTCGAAACATCCCTTCTCACTGTCTCCTTCGTGCCCGTAGCTATTTTGTGGGGTAGATGCAGATAGAAGATGAGCTATGTCAGCAGCCGTGGACGTTGTCACGCCCTTACATGCAGCGCGACCTGCAGTGCTGCAGGACGTGATATGATCCCATGACTACTTGCTAGTAATTTCTACCTTCTGATGCTAATCTCCATGTGAGTATATACAGTGAATAGCTTGATAAAGTTTGCTAACGAAGAGAAACACAAGAAACGAATTTTATTCCGTGCGTGGTAATGCCTGACTCCTGTTGAGGAAAAAAAAATCAAGAAATATCGGAGATTTCTGCTCCAACTTTTTTTTCCTGTGCATCATGAACATAGTCCTACCCTCATGCTGTCGGGCTCCACTTGTTATGTAGTAAACACTGATCCTTTTTTCAATGCGAGTTTGTCACATCGCCTCTTCTGGATTGCAATGAGTCTTTTTGGAGATCACGTTTCCCCAGCTCTTATTTTATCCTTACGCCAGGCAGTGCTTTCAAGGGTGCCGTTTTTGACCAAGGAAGTCTAGGCAAGCCTACTTGAGCTCACTGAGTCAATCTCGATATATCATTGTTGTATCTAGATAATACAAGTATAGGCGTGTGTGCTCAACATATTGAGCCCCGCCCAATTAGGGCGTGCTCCTCCCACTGTGCCCAGGTCCCTTTCATGACATTCAGAAACTCATCGCTGACCTAAACCCAGTTTTTCCACACGTTTGGGTCATATAAGAACCCAATTAACAATTTTCGGTCTGAAAACAAAACAGTTCAGTGCGCGCTCCGCCCACCTCGGGTGGAGCTCAAGGTGGTTCATGTGTGGTATTTACTTCTTGTTCCATGCCATACCTCTACCACACTTGTCTCTATTCCACAGGTCGTTTTTCATAAAATACCTAATTTCGTGACAGAGAGAGGGGCGGACGTACTGACAGCGAAGCGTTTCATAAATAGTGGGGATTTTCTCATTCGTCCTTGCTTTCAGGTAAATAGCCACTCATTGCAATTACGATTTGCCGACTCCCTGGCTGCGACAGCTTGTACCATCTTGAACAGGGAAACACATGGGGTAAGAGCTTTATCGGTCACTTGGATCGAATTTACCAGTTATTGGGTATTAATCGATCGGCTGGAGACGCAGAATTCGAAATTCTTCGAGATTTCCTCCGCTCGGTTCCCTCACTCCTGATCTGTATTCATACTTATGTTTGATTGTTTGGCTGAACTCATTTGTGAGTTAATGCTCTGTTCAGTTATCCTGCTCCTTGTACAATGCGTTGATTCTGGTGTGGCTTGGTTGTAGCCGAGTTCGATTGAGAGCCAAGGAGACAAAATTGTATGATGCACTCCGTACAAGATTTGCAAAGAAACTGTGCCCACTTTGCGATCTTCATGTACCGTATCTCTTGGCTGTAATTGCTGGAGGTGAGCTTCAATTTTCGATATTTCCATAAAAAGTGTACTGGGTAGTGGGCAAGAAGGTAAGCGACCTAGCACGTTGTTTGAACAACGTACAGTAGCGCTCAAAAGTATTCGGCCAGTTGTTCTTTTGGGTTTTTCACTAACTTTTCCGCGACTGGACCGATCTAAAAAAAATTTTAGTATGTTGTCCTTGTAGACACTGCCATCCTATGCCGTCCCCCAGTGCCGCTGTCATCAAAAGTCGTGGTCTTTCTACAAAATATTGATGTTCTCTGAGGCTTGCTCGTTTTGTTTTTGTAAAGAAAGCCGTTTTTCTTGACAAAGCCTTTTTCTTTTTTTCGATGGTCTTGTAGTAGATTCTTGTAAAAAACCATGAAAAGAGTCAAGCGGCAATCAGGTAGAAGGAAATGCTGACAATAGGTTCAGGCACCACATATTAAAATTTTGTCAAATATGGTCAAATAGAAAAAAAGTTATGACAAAAAGTGTTTGGCCGAATACTTTTGAGCGCTACAGTACATGTTTTTAGCAGCAATTGGTACATATTTACGTTGTTTGTTTATTTATTAAATTGATTATTAATTCGCAGATTTACTTCCTTGTTAGATGAAACATTACTAAGGATGAGCTTTTTTCAAGAAGAGCAATGTATTTAAGTTCTACGATAGTCTCAATCGGAATTAAAGGAACGATTTTTTCTCCTAGGGTAAAGATGGTGCACTAACCAGTGTGTTATTAGAGCCCCACATGTAATGCTTTCAAAACCAATGACTTTAAAACTTTAAACAAAAAACCAAATCAACCAACCACCTTTAAAACCAACCAAAATATTGTCCAATGAAAATGGTCATCCCTTTTCATAGGAGTTCGTGAAACATACTGACACTACCCGAAAATATGAAGAATCTATATCGAATGTTAGTGTCTTTGGCACTAGTTACCCAAAACAACCCTACCACCTGACCAACCAAAGCGGTCGAAGAGGTGATTTTCGGAGAACCATTCGATGTGGCTGGAAACTTGTCTCCTGGGGTAATTTGATCTGTAGAACACGAACATGATAATTATTTAGTACGAAACGGCCTAGCGCCCGTGCCGCAGCTGCCGACGCCAGAATGGAGTGGATCATCAAGCTCGCCTAAAACTTGTCCCATGGGGTAGTTCGATCTTGTGAGTAGGAATATCGCATTTGATCGGGACGAATTTGTCCCCCTTCCGTGGAAACGTTGATGAAGCGCGGGAATATTCAGAAAGAAACATAGATGAAATTATTCTTACTTAGGAGGTCAACCTACCTCTTGAGGTCAACCTACCTTATGGTACAAGTTTTCGACGAGTTAATGATTCATTCCATTTTGGCACTGGCGCCTGTGGCGCGAGCGCCGGACAGTTTCGCGCGAAATATGACGCATGTTTCGCGCGAAACTGTCCGGCGCTCGCGCCACAGGCGCCAGTACCAAAATGGAATGGATCATTAACTCGTCGAAAACATGTTCGACGGGTCGAACAACCCCTGGGTAGAAGTTTGCAGGCAGATCGAAGGGTTCTCCAAACCTCTTCGACCGCATCGGTTGGCGAGGAGGTGAGACTGCTTCGGGTCACTTTCTCTCAACAAAGTAGAATGATATGGTCTACATGCCTTCAATCTGAGAATAGTGCAGGCTGTGATCCACAAGGCCAACGACCAATAGGATACTGTTCAGAGCCTTGAGCGAAGAAGGGCTGTTCTCTTGTACGTTTGCCATGGTAACAGCTTTTTGATCGTCAGTACTGCTGAGCTTTTTCTTTCAAATGGACCATTCAACGTTAAATTAGTAATAAAGCCGATACGTAAGAATCCCCTGGGTATTTTTTGAAGCAGGATATAACGTGACTTGAGGATCCCTCGACAGGGAGTCGTATAATTGCATAGGTCAGGAATGCTAGACGATAAGCAGGACGTGTCGTCAGTTGACCTGGTTGTGTGCGAAAGTGTGATTGAATATGGGTGATCAACGCAAAAATTGCAGCAGTAAAGTACTTAGTAATGCTATGTAATTGGCAACAGTTACTGATACATACATAGAGGTTATGCAGGTTGTTGAAGGGGGGTCATACTTAAATCCCGTTGTGTGCGGGGGGAGCTACACTGAAAGCGGCTATTTTGCTGACACCAGCTGGAGTAAAAGAGTTTTCCATGTTGTGGATTATTTCAGTGATCATTCCATAAAAATACAGCGGAGTCCCATTCTTTGACGACGACATAATTTAGATACGAGCGAGTTTTGAGGCTCTTCAGATTACTCCCGGAAATCTTGTGAAGACCGCATACAACCAACTGCTTTTGCTATTCTGAACCCAAATAGTATGCATAACGCATTCAAAAAAGAACCTATTCTTATTCAGTGAACTATTGTAGGGTGATCTGGCATGAAACAAATGATATTTATGAGGATTTTGTGCTAAAGCTATTCACAGACTCCGTTGTTAGTCTCAAATCTCTAATCTGGTGCTCGCAGGATTAAACCCGCCTGGGGTAACCTACCATTTTCTGGAGTCGGCTAATTAAATCGACCACTAAAAATGATCTTGTTTGCAGATAAGGCGGCGTTCATAGTGATGCAATGTGCGTTTTTGTGAAGTTGTATAATTGTGGAAATGGAATAAAGAGTTATTGATTGGAAGGAACATGCAACTTTCGTTTTTGTGGAATGCGTAATAATGGAGAGAGTTTAGATGGGTACCATCGCGAGCATGTGATGATGCGGAATATGAGTTCTGTGGAAACACGAAATTGAAAACCTCTATTTTTCTAGTTTTTTCGAACTGAAGCGAGCCTGAAAACCGATGCGTATTTTATCTTTTTAACTAATCCGCATTTCCAAAAAGGCAAAAACGTAGAATGATTCTTCTCAACGATGCGTTCTTCATCATTTTTCACCAGATTTACATTTGAAGCAAAATACATATTGCACCACTATGAACGCTAACCCAAAGTGTGAAATTGAATCAAATGCTTAATAATTGTTTTATAAGGTAATCGCCTTGAAGGCAGCATTAGGGGAAAGTCGGACGAAAAGTAAAAGAAATAGTAATGTGAGATGCCTAGTAAATCGGGAATTACGTCATCGGGAGGCGGGATCGACTTATCCAAGAGGCGGGATAGATAGGGGATTGCGGCTTTTTGCGGCGTTTCTACAGCTCGGAGAGACGCTTTTTCACCGGGATTTAGCCACAGGTAGCCAGCCTTCTTAGGCCAAGGACTACCATGTGAGTGGCTTCCTGTAGGGATTTCTCCATAACCACATTACCCCTAAAGCAGCCTTTGATCTAAACTCGAAAGGTCTTAAGGGCGGAGATGTGTTGTTGCAGGTGGTGTGTACCCTGCTCTCACTGTGCGAGATTCAAATCCTGTATCCACGTCCGCCCACGCAAAGCAAGCCTCCCATCTCTGCGAGGTCGGTAAATTGGTTGCAGACTCGTCTAGGCTCGAGGCAAATCGCATTCCCTGCCATCACGCTTCTGAATGAAACTAGAATGCACGGCGCATCTCACGGAAGCTATTGATTGTCGCGGAAAATTAATTTTTCCATCTTCGATCGCCTTAAAATTCTGCAGCGCTCTAGCATGTCGTCGAAAGATGGTTGATTATTACAACTACAATCAAATGAACGTGAAAAGCCTCATTTTTCCTATGTTCTCCGTAGGTTGGAGGGAAGAACCAATGAATTGTTCAAACTTATTAAAGGCAGCATTAGGGGAAAGTCGGACGAAAAGTAGAAGAAGTAGTGGATGTGAAAGTCGAGATGCTTAGTAACAGGACAGTGAAGAAACATTAGCTAGAATTGGCCAAAAACCCGAGAAATAGGACCCCCTTCCCACCGTTGATTCTCGACGCGGACGACCTTCTCGTCACGAGGCGAGTAGTCTGATCTAGTTTTCCATTGGCATGTTGCCAAGTAAACACAAGGGAATGTTTGGAAATACGACAACATCTATTTTTTGGAGTGAGCTTCAAGCTAAAACTGCAAAAGCGCGCTGCAAAACCTTTGATCCTGCCGCATCTCCTTGGCTCCTACCCAGTCATCCGGGAATTACGCCATCGGGAGGCGGGATCGACAAATCAAAGAGGCGGGACAGATGGGCGGTTGCGGCGTTTTGCAGCGTTTCTACAGCTCGGAGGGACGCTTTTTCACCGGGATTTCGCCATAGATAGCCTTCTTAGGCCCAGAACTACCATTTCTCTATTACCACATTACCCCTAGTGCTGTTTTTAAGTGCAGGTTCAAGAGATGCTTAAGAGATCTTGCCCAACAGCTAATCATCGGCTATACTCTTGAGCAGTACGAAAATCCGCCCAACTCGTGTTCAAATGAACAGCATTTGAAGTAGCAGACTGCGGATTACAAGCGTCATTCTTAAGAAACTTTGGCTTCACTGAACAAACACAAAGAAACAAGCTGGTTGCTTCTGGCCTTCTCCCTTCGACATCACGCAGTTGTCGAAGAGAATTCGTCACTCGAGCGAATCGGTTGCTGTGCTATATTTTGTCGCGCAAGCTGGTCATTTGAATTGCCACAAGAAGGGCGACATTTGATGATTTGATGTGTAGTACTTGTTGGGAAGGCAGTCAATGCGCAATTTAGCGACTGAGTACTCAACCTGTCTTGGCACGCTCTCTGTTCAGCGACCTCATTGGCGTGACAGGCTTGGTTAGCTTGGGTAGGAATCCAAATGTCAAATTTCGGATAACGCGTACAGTAGTGGCATCGCCTGTCGCTGAAACGCTCAGAATTTTGTGAAATATCAGGTAAATAAGCGCATCAGAAAAGCTCGTCGACATCACTCCTCAACTGATATCGACCTTTTTGTTGATTCAAGAAATTTCATTTCCAGTTCTTGTTCACAGCACAAATCTCGTCATACAATCTATTGAATCTTCAAGGATCATTTTTAAGGACCCCCAAAGAGACACCCAAATTTCGTGAACTTGTAGAAGTTATCCCAAAACTTCAGAATAAATCCCAAAAAAGGAGGTGTTTTCTACATTTTAAAATTAGTGAAAATTTCGGTAATGTTTCAAAGCAGGACTCATCGCATTACATATGATTTTTTGGTGTCTTTATAGAAATTGTGAACCATCCATTTATTTTTATTGAACAATCCCATGTGTCTCAGAAATTTCGTGCAAATATGACTCGTTGACATGTTACGATGCAGGGGAGCGAGAGAAGTTTCACGAACACCTTGTACCTTTTTCATTCAAACCCCTTTCGAAATTAATAAAGACCTTCTGATAAAGACTTGGGAAATGGATCCACATTTGTGTTTCTGATCCGGTAAAAAGCTGTTAGGTTATAAAGGTTTTTACATGCTAAATTTATAGCACTACTATTACAGTTTAGTTACTACAATTAATAAATATCATTACTAGGTAAAATCAATTCACTTTGTCATTATAGTGTATTATTTATTATATAATTCAAACCATCAAATCAATTATTTTGATACTTTTGATTCTTGATAGCGGCTGGTTTTTGCCGCAGCCCGCGATGCGAAATTGTTACAAATATGCTGAAAAATGGGGAGAAACCTCAATCTGATCTCGGACGGAACTCGATCCTGCACTCCATACTTTCCGGGCTTATGTGCTAATCCATTACACTACCGAGATCCCTTTCGCCTTAACTCAGCTTCTGAGTGGTAAATATACCATTACTTAATATTAGTTCACATTCTTTTATTGATACATATGTTATATATCCAAAAGAAAAAACAACTACAAAAAAATTTACAGTTCGTGCAAAAGTAATACAAAGAAGAACTTTTGAAGACTCCTCATGATTATTCACACTGCTCTTCAACTACCAGTGATTACTTGTAAAATATATCAGCCACAAAGGTTTTCGAGAGTTCCAGAAAATTTTAGATGAAAGTCTCAAAATGTCGATAATTTTCCCACAGTTCTATAGAAAAACTAAGAAACAATATTCGGTAGTCGTCCCAGAATTTTGTGGAACTTTGGTACAATTTTCAGCTCCGTTGCTGTGCTGAACGGATGATAAATGCATGGTGCAGTAATTAAGTCTTCACTCATGGTTCAGTAACCTTTCAGCGTGATTTATGGTCTATTTTTGAAAAAAATCCGAGAAATATTTCGTATGCCCCACTCAGAAATGCTTAGCAAAATTGGGTAAATTTGATGCAACGAATTAAATTAGAAACGAAAGGAACAAAAAAAATTTCACATAAATATTTCTCTTCATTGAGGCGTTTTCTTTGTAGTTTTTGGAAGCACTTGATTGTTGCGTGTAAAGTGCACTCTGAGGCAAGCCCATTGCACCTCAGTAATTCAAAAGATTTATGCCGTATCGCGCTTCTCCGAGGTTTTCTTCGTATTAAAGATGCCTTCGTTGAAGTCAGAGCCCTAGATCCCCCCACAACCATAGTATTGGAATTTCTGCACGACACCATCACTCTAAACTGCGCCACTGACCCAGACAGGCCGCGTGTAAGTTTTGTGAAATGCGCGATTGACCGCGTTTTCCCCGCGTCGTCGTAGTGTTGGCCCAGTTTTTTTCAGCGCTTTGACCTCAATTTCGTATTGTGTAAGCGGATGGCGGCGGCGGGTGCGAGCCGGTGGTCGGCGTTTTTTTCGGTGCCAGGCAAGACCACCGCCATCATCGGGCGCCGCAACCGCCGCCACCACCGCCACCATCACCGTGAGCACCATCGGCCAGCCATGCACGATTAGTCGTTTTCAGATGGGCGCTATGCATTTGCAAAGGGACAACTCATTGTGTTGCAGAGTTGACGTAGAGGAACGTAGGTGGAAATTGTGCAAAAATGCGTTTCTGTTTCGCAAAGTATTTCAATGAGTCATGGCCAGTTCGTATCGACCATCGGCGGCCATGTTTTCGTTCGATGCCGTTCGTGCCGTTCGTTGTCTGACCGACGGCCGGCGGTGACGGCCTCCTCGGCGATGTGTCGAATCGATCCTTCAGTCGGTGTTCGTTTTTTCTACACCTCTCTCTCTTGCGCCGGTGCCGGCATAGCCAGTCCAGGCAGCCGACCGGCCAGCCGTTCTTCATCGACGACGTATCCCCCCCCCCACTTCCGCCGCCACCACTACCTCAACATGACCCCGTTCGGGATGAAACAAAAACTCGTCTGACTAATCAGCGCTCGTAGTTCATGCTGTGTGGTATTTGCTAGAGAACTTCCTCGTCTGCATCCATCGCTCGTTCGATGACCTCATCTGTCGCCGCCATGCTCTAAATAAGGCCCCCGTAGGGACGAAATCATGAAAGTGAAGTGATCTTTTTTCTTTCTAAAGTTTTTATCGTATGTAATCACAATCATTTCACAATGTCAAAACGTCAGTATTTACCCTTGTAATCGATTCTCTTCAAGCGTTTGCCATCCCAAAAGTCATGCATGGACTTGGCCAGACCATGAAACTTCATTGATTACTTTAGAACTACCACTTTATTCGCGGTGATACTGTGTGACAAGGAACGGACTGCCTCCGAACTTATCACTTCGTTATCAATCATGGCTTTTTCATTTCGGCGCCTGAGTGACTTATCGTAGCTTTTTTGTGCCGGGAACGAAAGAACTGGGCAAGCTGAGAAGATACCCAGTGAGCGGTATATAGACCAGTATTCTTTTGAAAAAATGCTACTTAAAAAATAGCTGCGTCTAGAAAATGCATTTTCGTTGTGGTGGTACAGATGACGTTGGTCTTGCCGCTTTGGAATGAGGCCAGTACAGTCATAGTTGAGGAATCGCTTTATTTTCGACGATGACGTCATCGTCTTACTCATCGGGGCAGCATGTAAGAAACCCGATGACGTGTGCTAAAGCATCATGGAAATGACAGGAAGCTTTACATATATTGAAAATTTTTTCGAGGGATTTTCTTGAAAATAAAAAGGGTGCTATCGCAATTGGGGGGCGCATCTCACAAAAAAGCTTTACACCTGAGTACTTTTTATGAAGGGTTTTTGTGGAGTCACTCTGCACATTCGAGCGTACATTTTTGCCCAAGCCCTGAAGGAGAAAGAAAGGGGCTCCTTCTTGGCTTAGGTAAAAATAGGGTTCAGTAGGTGGATGCGTCCCCCCTCCCCATTGCGATAGCACCATAAAAAGTTTTTAAATTCGGGTGGGGAGCTACTGCTCAACGGAGAATGGGTCCCAGCCTAAATGGATCGTCACTTGTCCCATAATTTTGCTCGAAAAGTACCAGGAGTACGAAGAATAAATGATTCATTCGCTTCTTGGAACTTTTGGTTGCGCCGTGTATTTGAGCTTTGATCGGAATTCGGGAAGGGAGTGAATGCATTTGAGACCCATACCATAGAAGTGATTAGATGATCAAAGCAGTGTGTTTATTGTCCCATATTCCCCAAGGTGTATCTAGCACTGGCTAACTGCCTCTTCAGGGACTGTACCTTATGACTTGCGTGAATTCGTTTACGCAAAATTGCGCCAATTAGCCACTGCGCTGTTTTTGCACAAAAATATACGATTTACGTAATTTGTTGTTGAATAGTGGGATTAGGGAGCCCTTGATCGTTTGAAATCTAGCATTTTTTAAGGTAAATGTTTCATTAAAGAGTGTCATACCGTCCTATTTAGAAAACGCATTGAGCAGCTTAATTAGGGGTGAAACTAGCAATTTTATAAATTTTACTCACATGAGAAATGTCATTTCAAGGTTTTCGTTTTTTCAGCAGGTATTCTCTCTTGCTCCCCAGTCGAAGTTGCTCGCACTTCCTTGTTGACAGAGAGCAGCGGGGATCGAGGAATCCGCAGTAGAGTCCTGTAGTGTTTTCCAACCCAAAGCATGAGTATTGATCGGAATATGGTCAACTAAAAGCACCGAAAGGGAGTCGTTTTGTAAGGGGACATAAAGGAAGGCAGTTCCAAAGGGAATTTTCTTGATACCATGCGGTAGCCTGCCTATGGGTCACTCTTCCAGTGGTGGATCAGTTTTTGGGGCCCCACCTTGGTAGGTGCAGCTCACTTTGGAAAAGAAAATTTAGAAAAATCAAAACTCAAAAAATTGGAAATAGTGCTTAGATTTCTGGCTTCAAGAGGCAGTAAGATCATAGCAATTTTCTCTGGTTGGCTTCTCTCACTTCTTTTTGAAGTTCGATGTCCCCTCCGGAATTTCTACTGTCAGTAATACCCTATAGGAATTACGACCTCCTCCCTTAAATCCCGCTATAGAGCCTTCTCTAGGCCAGCTGTACCATCGCTGATGAAACAGCTTCAGCTAGGCAATCCATAGTCTGAAGACGAAAAAAACTTGTCTCCAAACAGCTTCTGCAGCTGTAATCTCACTTTTTACCGTTCCTGTGATGGGTTCCACTAACCGGTTGTAGCTTTGCAAGATCCTGTTACCATTGCAGCCGTACGGATGACAAAATGACAATCGTAGAACGCGTAGATTGATACGATTTCTCAAAAAGCTGTGGCGGTAAACCTAAGTGATGATTCTCTTCTTTTTTTTGGTGTCTCCGTTCCGATTTCCAAGGACTAAGGCCACCATCCTAAGATCTTCTCTGCAGACGTCCTGCTCCTCAGCCAATCCGGTTTTTCACGCGCGTCGATTGCCCTGCGATCGGTTTTTAATAGAGCAACGTTTGCAGAGGAAAAGTTCTCGATGAAGAATGACTATGCACTTTTCGTTTATCGTTTTCTTCCTTTAAATAACTAGTGTTGCACTGGAAATCCTGGGAATCTTCTCACTCAGTTCTTCTACCGTTCAGGATACTTAGAAAAGCTTTTCTTCCGCTGTCGTACCCAGCTGGTCCCTACTGCAGGTCCTTTAACAACATCATAGCTCCTTCTGCAAAACTCGCAGCGCCCGGCGGCTGCTGGCGCGGCGGCTGGCGGTGCCTGGTCGTGCGTGTGCGGTGCCGCCACGCCCCGCCCCCGACGACGGCCCCCGCGCTTCGACGCAGCGCTGCAGTCGGCCACATCCGCTCAGCCTCCCCGACCGCCTACCGTATCACGGACGAGGCGAGTGGTCGCCGATCGTTGCTACTCGTCTCTATTGTCTCACACACACACGGAACTGCTCATGCTCTTGCCCAGGATAAGTGTTCTGAGAGGTTTTCACTAGGCGCTCTGATCGCGTTAGGAGCAGTTGTCCGGCCGGTCCATGTCGATCTCTTGACTTTGAACGCTAAGTGCAACGCCGTTAGGTAGCATGGTGCTATGTCCTCAAAGGACCTTACCTTTTCGCCCGATAGAAGCCGTTTCATAAAGTTCACTTCCTCCACTTAAAAATCTGAAATTCAATCGATAAACGGCTATGTACAGGTTTGAACTGCTTGAACTTTCCGTTTTTTCCTAGCCATCATTGTCCTGCTCCCTGAGACCTCAATTGCGACTGCTAAAAGATCGCGAATTGTGACCTCAGGATACAGGCGCACTGAGGAATAGCTGTTTCTTTCTTTTCAGTGGAAATATAGGTAAAATAAGCTAAAATTGCCCCCTACTAATTACATCGATTTGCATATGTTAGAAAATCTCTGTTCATGTTTACAGAAGCCGAGAACGTCAGGGTTCCACAGGCCCCCAACAATGATGGCGACATCGATAATGTGAGTTTAGAAGTTTTATGTTCGGTTTTATATTGATAAGGTCGTATAAATGGATAATGCCTAAATCATTTTTTCTTGAAATCAAAAATTAGGCGTCGGAAAACAATGAACCTTTCATTTCAAGTAGTCGATCGATATATCGATCGAAAACTTACTTGAGCAAGCTGCAATTTTATCGGCTTGAGCTTTTCATTTTGGGACTCGTCTCATGGTATTTTCAATGAGATTTTCTTTGGTGCTGATGCTAAACCCTTTTTTGGAACAATGTCTGCAATCACGGTCAATGTTCACTTCGATGGGACTTTGACGGATGACGGGTGTGAAAAACGGTCAACGAATGAATCTGTCGTTGATTTTTTTGTTCGAGATGGTATGCGTATTTGCGGGTTCAGCTGGATTTTACAGATCATGAAAAATTACGTTCATGCGGACAGTGGTGAATTTTATCAAGATTTTCAGTAGTTGGCTTCTTCCAAATTTTTGAAGTTTTTTTCCAAATGTTTTGTGTACTGCAGATGGATGACTCCTGAAAAAGTCATACATTTGATGTTATCTTGGATTCTGAGATTCTGATGGACTTTTTTGAATTATTGCTCGATTACTTCCCAAAAATGTTCGGGCTTATATCCACCGGTTGGTACGGTAGCGCGTTTATCGAAGTAGTGCGCCGTTTGAATGAAGGACGGGTATACGACCTATTCGAATTGATTGATATTCTTAAAATACATTACATACAGGCCTTAGCAGTTTTTTTCGTCCTCAGAAGTGCACCGTCATTGTGAAAAAACCTAACAAATGAGAAGCGTTCCGTTTTTTGTAGAGATCGATAAGATCTTAAAATCGGCGACGACGGGCTGCTGTTGTAAAAATTTCCGTAAAGAAGCACTTTGTGTGGTATATTTGAAGTAAACTTCTGTTTTTTGAATAAAAAAATTACGTTTATCAAGACCGTGACTGGTGGAGCTCAACTTCAATCGATTATCGATTTTTCCGTTTTCCCGCGGCTAACTCAGTGCAGCTGGATTAGTCGAGTAGGGAGATTTTCAAGGCTATTTTCAGGGCCAATTTCTCGCTCTAGAGTTAGCTGAGGATTAGAATTATTCTGGTCAGTCCATAGTGAATTTCGGATTATTTTGCCGGGTTTTTCACAATTAATAGGAATCATATCGTAAGTGTCAGCAAGCACGCTACGCAACCGCTCGCATCTCATCGAATTTTCTTCTTTACATTGAGTTGTACATAGAATCGCAAACATTCTCCTGAGAGTGGCCACCACTGCCCCACTACGTAGCGACGACTCGGTTTTTCGTATCTGGTTTTCAATCGATTTTTGTTTGATGACTCATGCAGTGTCAGAGATTCCTCTCATAGCTCTGATCCCTGCAACTCCAAAAGTTATTCTTGGCAGGGGAATTTTAAAAATTGAGTACTAATCAAACTGCAAGTTACCGTGATCGCTCATCTGTACCGTAACACCTTCATTACGACGGCGGGTTATCTGAATTTGAAGTTCTGTCTGGGAACGTTCCCGCCAAGGCCTTGTCGTTACCGATAAGGAGGATTGATTAAATCGTGGCAGGCTCCAGATAGGCTTACTTCACTTCACTATACAGTTGCGGTCCCTACCATTTTATATGATATGTATGGTGAAGATGAATGTGCTCACCGTCATAATTATTTTCAAAATAAAAATTGCAGTTTTATGGTAAGCCTTTGGGCCTTCGTAAGTTAAGCTCATCAGAGGAGAGCGAGGTTATAGTTAAAGTGGCCTGAGATGACGTCAAGTGCATCCCACGGCGTGAAGACTCCGGGAGCCCCACACAAGAAATGGGAACTCCACGGCCACAGCTACCACTCGGTACTCCTGGATTCCAGCTAGCTGAACGAGGGCGGTTTTCCCTGTCAGCCATCCAGTCATTGGATATCATCAGAAAGTTCATTAAAGCTTAAAACTTATTGATTTCAACCCAGAAAATAGCTGAGGTTTGCTACCGGTGTCGATAATGCCGGTGGCGGCCAGTGCTATTGATTCGACGGCTGTGCGTCATACTGTGGGTTGGGCGAGAGCAGCCGGCTGCTGTGTCTCTCGTTGCTGACTCAGCCAGCCACGGCCAAGCGCATCTACTGACCAGCACCTCCTGTCCCGTCCCGTCCCTTCCCGTCCCGTCGCGGCTCGTACCCCGCGTTCCCGACATCCGCGTCGGTCTCTTGCGTTCACCTTGAAATACCATCTCATAGGACTACGGTAATAGCCGTAGTGTCCATGCAAAATTGAACGATGGCTACGGCTACGGCTACGCTGACTGACGGCGATCACCCTTCGCGGAGACGGTACCTGGCTTTGCAAGAAGATTGGATTCTCCAGCGGAATAATCAAAGCGCCACCTTGATTTTTATTATTTAGAGGAAAAAAGAATGTGTTCAGGAAACAGTAAACAAAATTGTTGAGTAGTTTTCGATTTCCGATTTTTTTTACTCCTCCATGATTCGTCCTGAAAATTCAGCAATAGTTAAAAGCAAAAAACGCAAATTTGGTTGATAGAGTGATCGTTTGCTTGTTGAGGATGGTAGGCGCCATGCGTTTGCATCTCACCTACAATCTCACAATCATTTGTATGTGTATTTTTGCCCGTACAGCGGCGGACAGGCCCACCCATTCTTCTACCCACATAGGTATCAGTAAGTTACCGGCCCGCGGCGATGGAGGATTTATCCGTCCTTAATGGGAATCGATCCTGGGACCTCACAGGTGGTTGGCTTTTTTCGTCTTGAACCATCCCCAAGTTTCTTTCACAATTGTGACTTTTAAGTATTCAGCTCTAATACCAGCTTTGGATTTTGGGAGGGACTGAGGCTTCGAATTTTCAAAATTTTTGTTTTTTTTTTGTGGAAAAGAGAATTCTAATGTGTTTATTGTGTATATTTAATATCGTTCATTATCATAGCAAAGATAAATTGGACTTCCGGCATTTATACACCTATTAATCTATTATTAGTTATACCTCGTACAAATAAGTCCACATTTGATGAAAGGTGAAACCTTTGATTGGCAAATAAGCCAACGGTAGTACTTATTAACTATAATACAAACACAACTTGCAATTGGTTAAGTAGGTAAGCAAAATTAATAATAATAATAATAAAAATAATTGTATTACCATAACAGCAATATGTAATAACTACATCTCACAATAGAAAAGAGAACTTTAATTTTTTTGCAAGTTGTCCTCAGTTCATACATACAAGCGAAACTGCGAAATTCAGGAACTGGTCAAAATTCTTAAAAAAATCACTTCTCTAATTCATGATCAGGAAATCATCGGAACGTTCGATGTCTCTTATATTCCTTATGGAGTAGACAAATGTCATCGCAAAATCTCTTCACTTCGGTTCGCACAGCTCTTTTTTAAAGCCAAATTTCCTAATTTCATTGCAACTTTGAGTTTGATGATGTGTTCTTCATGCTACATGAATCTATCAAGAATGTTCGGATGGCTTCGCTCATTTTCGGAGCCCTACGGTACGATTATCGTAGAGCAGGAGCAGGCTTCTGATAAGGTTCTAAGTAGGGTCAACAATTGGCCAAGGAATCCGAGAGATGAAATCGTTCTGGGTTACTAATTGAGAGGGAATTTATTGAGCCGAATGGTTGGGGAAGAGGATTCGAAGCGAAAGCTACAGTGTCAAGCAGATTTTTTCTGAGCATTCTCATTCTCTTCTGTAGTTTTGGAATGTACGCCTCCTTTTCCAATTCTCTTTCAAAGAAAAGATTCAGGGGTTCAAACGGCAACTGTTCAAATGGAAGTGGTATTCAGTATAGACGAGGATTTCTCGATAGGGTGGGGGTCATATTTGACCGAACAGGAGCGGAGGTCGTACCTGCAGAAGTAGCAAAAAGCACTAGAATCCGAATTTTAAATAAGGAGATGAGAAGCTAGGGGAATTTCGTAGCGAATCCATGTAAGGAAATGTTAATACTTTTTGCTTTGAGTGAGAACACATAGCAATAAAACACATTGCAACTATACAGTCCGACAACAGTTACTGGTATGATAGAGGTCAAAAAAGTGAGGGGGTCGTATTTGGTTCTCGTAGAGGGGATGGGGAACATACTTTAGCAGCTGTTTGTTCATTTACTTTATTTATTCTTCCACGAACAACATGATAGGCACACATGAATTAGCAATAATGCAACAAGGAACATGGGAAACATACAAAGAACGCGATAATAACATATTCTCAACGTAAATAACAGTTATTTGCTTTATAATTGATTACTTCCCACCTGAAATCAGATGCGCCGTTCATTAGATGGAGCAGAGCTTCTTCTTTTCAGAGTCAGCAGAGTTTAAGGGTTGAGCAGAGTCTGCTCTTCTCGATACTTGAGAGTGCCCTGGTAGTATTGCAGATACCATTCAGAAGATGAGTTAAGGTGAAACGGGTGTCGATAGTGTAATGGATTAGCACATAGTATGCCCGGAAAGCATGGAGTGCGGGTTCGAGTCCCTTCCGACGCCGAAGCTTCTGCCCATAACTCAGCATCCTAGTAGTAACTTTCACATCGCGGGCTGCGGCGGTAATCAGCAGCTATCCAAAATAAAAAATATTAAAGTCAGTGTAGCAGATTTTTCGAAGGAATTACAATCACGACACCAATAGCAGGCTTACTCGAAAAATTTAATCGCGGCTTTGACACATGTCGCCTCATTTCATATATTAGCCTGCAGACCCACACATGAAAGGAGGCCACTCACCTTCGAAATTTTCACAGCCAGTTTTAGCGGAAATTGCCTTCTGAGCTCTGAGCTTTTGCATTCATTTCCTGAAAGACTATGCTGTATGCGACCACATTTGTCATTTCTCATCCCGTCAGTCTAGAGCGGACTTTTTAAGCGAACATCAGCCACTTCTTTATTCATTCGTCCCTCCTACTGTTTGTTTTAGTACAGTTCATAGATTGCATACACTAAAGGAATGTACCATAACTTATTCAATTAATACAAAGCATTTTTGCAGTATTCTGTCCCTTTGCTCAGTAGTACATATGCAATCGTGGGATTTTTTGGTGTCACGAATAATCCCCGGTAATCAAATGGTATCATCGACGGTATCCACTGGTAATCATCGGCGTTTAGTGGTTTCCGTATAGTCTATGAAATGTCCAGCCCTCCATTCATCAGCAAAATATACCAGTATCTCTGATCATCAGCCGTTGACTCCGGAACTTCACATTCCTTTGGACACCTGCCACTGGTCATGGATTGTGCTGTCAACGTGCTTTTCACATTTACCGTCAGAATGATCGCCAGAATCCGCTTCGGTTGTTCGAGGTCGAGCGTTCAGGGAAGACGTCGTAAGTAGAAAAATGGTTTCTTGTCGTCCTCCGTCGTGGCCTTTCCTCTGACATCTCCCCATTCTGGATGATACATGGCGTTTTTCAAGGAGGTACTGAGAAAATTGGACGAGATGGTATCGCCCTGTCGAACACCTCTCTCCATGCAAATCGATGAAGATCACCTTGTACTGGTCTTCTCATCGTTTCCTAACAGAGTTTATCGAAAGGTATCACTTGCTATCACCCGTTATCAGTAACTTCGCTGTGGAAAAATGAAATCGTGACTGATAGGAAATGTTCATTAATCACTAGTACTGCCATGGTTATATGGGCCATCGCTGTTGTAGCGCTTACAGCCACAGTGCTTACGATCATGAGTTTGGTGGCATTTTGAAATTTAATAAAAAATAAAAAGTAGAAGATGTAACTTATCAAGGTGATCCAATCGCAGAAACATGTTCAATCACATTGCTGTCCTGCGTCCAATGTTTCCGCTTCTATTAGGTTGGCAACTAAGTGATTGCGGATTTTTAAATACTGCTTTTTCCCTCCAAACTGCTTTCCAGCACTTCTGTACATACACATGTAGTATAATTCCACACGCATCTATAGGTATTATTGTCTTCTATCTCCCGGATAACCCTTTTCGGCAAAATGAACATATCAAAGGTCAACCTCATTTTCAATACAAAAATTATAAAAAAAATTTTTTTTGAATGGCGTTAGACAGGGAAAGGAAAAGGTGATAATCCGGTGGAGCAAGATGAGGGCTATAAGGTGGATGGGGCATCAATTTTTATCCAAGTTCGAGAATTTTTTGGCTAGTCATTTTTTCACTAGAGGTAAAAATTTTTTAAAATTTTTTCTTTTAAAAAATTCTCGAGTTTAGATAAAAATTGCTGCCTTATAGCCCTGATCTTGCTCCATCGGATTATCACCTTTTCCTTTCCCTGTCTAACGCCATTCAAAGAAAAAAATTGGAATTGAAAAAGAGGTGACTTTTGATATTTTTATTTTGCCGAAAAGAGTTATCCGGGAGATGGAAGACAACAATACCTGTAGATGCGTGTGGACTTGTACTGCATATATATGTACAGAAGAAATTTTGTGGAAAGCAGTTTTGAGGGAAAAAGCACTATTTAAAAATCCGCAATTACTTAGTTGCCAACCTAATAATTTCAAATAGTAGGCATCACGGTCAAGCTCGAGCACCCCCTCCTCTACGCCGCAAGCTCCTAAGTTCCGATTGAATATCTTATAATTCGATAGGTACTATGTGAAGAGCTGAACCAGAGTTTTGAGTGAGATGCTTACGGAGCACATATGTATGTTAATTTAGAGTTTCGTCAACTGCAGGAGGCTATGCTGAGAGATAATGTAGGCACAGTTGAGGGAAAGATAAAGCAGTATTAGGTGGGGCAGCACTGTTCGAGGAGCATGTTCAGTGTACGGCCTAGTTACTCCACCTACCATATGTCTCAAATGACCTTCCCCAGCCATCTGGTCATGACCTTTGGATTTAAGCACATTCCAGAAAGGACTGGAGTTGAAACAATGGAACTGATATCGAATGTTTCTCTTGCCTGCGATCATTAAACGAAGTTCACCACACACTTATCGCTCCATTCTCTCAGGTGGGAAGGATGGCTGCGTAGGTAGAAGTGTAGACTCATTTATGCACATCTGAGATCCGGGCTACCCTCTTTTGGGCATGAAGCACACCTGTCTTATAAAAACTGCAAAAATTGGAGAGTTACTGACGTAAAGCTCATGTTTAGAGACAAGCTGATTATGCAGCTCAGCCACAAGAAAGATGTACAAATAATGCAGAGAACTACTGATTGCCTTAGACACGTTTGCAGATAATAAGGACTCGAGTAGAATTGAAATTATGGTTCAGTGCTTCATTACCCACTTACCTGGCTTACCTGAACGGGATCTGATCCAATCACCGCAATGATGTCAGTGGCGCTTTTTGCCTCTGCATCACTTGTGACTGCTGAAGATAAGCACATACGATCTGTGTCCAATGAAAGTGCATACAAACTTCTGGATGCCACAAATATGAAAATATTACCGGCAACGATCATGTGATTACTTTGAACGCTCTCATTAACGTCATTTCCGGACAGAACGAACGGAATGTTCCCCTTCTTCCGAATAGAACCATATTTCGAACTCTCCTCGCATACATTTCGCTCAACATGGACTTCTCAAGAGTGCATGTGCTTGCACTTACATATTACGTATGCGGTTTTGAGAAAAACGTTGATGAATGGTCTGGAGTCCAGAAAGGATCGGCACACGTCACATGCCAATCACATGAATGAATTTCGAATTCCTCGTTTCCGGAGCGCTCCTTTAACTGATGAGCGATAAGGCCAGTACGTGGGTTCTCAGACATTCGGGGAACTTTTCGTCGGCTTATCTTCGGAAGCTGAGCAAAAAATCAATTATCGATTGTGTCAATGATTCTGCTTAAGTGTGGAAGTGTTTTGTTAAGTGATAGTTCGTCATTTATTTTCACGTGAAGGTCAAAAACTCCAATGAATTAAACCTACAATGAACCGAAGACTCATTTGTGTTCCGCTTTTTTCACTTCATAAGCGACGAGTAGTGCTGCTGAAAGATCTCGATTAAAATACCTGAGACATACTTTTAATTTGTCTATCAGCCGCTATGGTGGAAATATATCCACGAGGGCAGCGTGGAAATAAGTGTGAAGTGCTGCAGAGAAATACTTCAAACAAAACTTACTCAGATGCGCCGCGAATTCTGCATACAGTCAGAATTTTTCGGCAGATGAAAGCAACCTAACCCCAGAGTCATTGTTTTTATCCTTTTATCCTGTACAAGTTAAGCAACTTTACTCATAGGGAGGTTTGGTAGATTTTGGCTCATGGTTCGATCCTTCACCATGCCTCTAGGAACGAAGCCACCTACCACTGCATCACTCAATCGCACGTGCAAGTAGCCCCACAATTTAGGGATTGAAGTAAAAATCACAACTTCAACACAGTGAAATTGAAAGAAACCCTGGAAACTGCAATTACATCATTACTTAAATTATGTTTTCTTTTCGGACGACTGTAGGGGTAGAGACACCTCCAAAAACACATCTCTGAGCGCATTATGTTGAAGAATAGCGAATAAATATGCTTATTTCATAAATCCGAAGGAATCTAGAGGAGCAAAAAACACACTCCAGTAAATGACACCACGTCATATCTGGTAAATAACAATCGTTTCATAAATGGCATCACGTCATGTCCACTGATAGCGTTAATTAACCCATTCGCGACCACGTCAGCCACCGGTGGCTGACAGACGTTTCACGGACCTCCTGCTAACACCCTTTGGCATTCAGGAAAGGTTTTTGGGTCAAACAACTGCCTGCACCTTCTTGCTCTTATGCAAGCCATGGGCCGGAGGAGGGGCCTGTACCCTCACAGAGACCCCCCAAAAAGCAAAAAAATAGTTTGCACTGAAACTTTGCCCAGGGGGGTCATTTGGGGTGCAGATTGCGCAAAAGACATCCGTTTTTGTCGTTCCCGCCAAATTGGTGCAATTGCACCGTGTAGGTGCAACAACTACCCAGGGGGGTTATTTGGGAAAAGGGATGTCACATTCGTGATCAGCACCCCAAATAACCCCCCTAAGCAAAGTTTTAGTGCAAACTATTGTTTTTTGCTTTTTGGGGGTCTCTATAAGGGTACAGACCCTCTTCCTCCGGCCCATGGCTTGCATAGAGCAGGAGGGTGAATATGCACCTCCCCTAACCACATTGACCAAAAAAACGAAAAAAAAACAAAAAAAAACCATGAATTGCAAAGAAAATAAAGAAAAGTGGCCTGTGGGACCATGGCAGCCATATATGGCTGACAGCAAGGCCCCGGCCGAAACCGGCGCGGTCGCGAATGGGTTAAGAGGTGAGACTATCTTTTGCCGTGACAATTTTACGCTTGAACTCCAGAAAAGAATCTGAAAAAGGTGTATCACGCCATGTAACTATGTGGGGAATGCTGTCGTCATCCAAAGACATCGGACGGGGTAAATTTGGCAGATTAAGGAATACGAAAATAGGTTTGCTTAGCAGTGTAACAGTAAGGAAAGAACGAAATAAATTGGCGAAAGCCTCGAGAAATAGTAATCCGAACTCACCCCCCCCCCCCCTCTGTCATGCCGAAGGTAGACTGCAGATGGGCGGAGAGGCTAGAAATCAGCCGGCCATGAACGTTGCCCCACCCTCGCCGGCATCTCGCCTGGATGAGAATCTGCAGAACGACACGCCGCGTTGTGGGATCGTGATAAGACCTTAAAACGTGCTTTTCCAGTGCGAGTTTCGCTACCCATCACCTCTTTAGAAGTGGAGGGATGTTTTCAAAGAACATCATTCACAGTTCTCAGTCACTTCTTCCCCTTCTGGTGCCTTTAAAGTAGCTCACTTTCTCATTATTGGTTTTTCACTGAGAGAATGTGGAAACTTGATGCAATATTAATCATAGAATTGAAAATTACGAGTCATTCACTACGGTCTATGAGATATCGTGATCGCTTTCGCTTCAAATTATTTATTATTGATACACCTGAGGACGCGTCAAACCGTGACAACATTCGGGGTAAAGCTTTGAAGAGAGGAAAATTGATTAACTCTGAAACTCCAGAACGCGATCGGTGATGTATTGAGCTGTCCCTACTGAAACTCAATGGA
The DNA here is from genome assembly GCA_963978905.1 of Trichostrongylus colubriformis. Lineage (NCBI taxonomy): Eukaryota > Metazoa > Nematoda > Chromadorea > Rhabditida > Trichostrongylidae > Trichostrongylus > Trichostrongylus colubriformis. Next base: position 47,614,251 of record OZ022257.1, on the reverse strand, counting down.
CTCTTCAAAATGAATTTCTATTCCGAATTCATGTGCCCGGGGGCTTCCTGTTTTGCAACTGTCTTCACTTATGGAATGAATCCACGTGCTCTTCAGCTTTACTTGTTGTAGTAAATTTCAGCCTTTTCTACTTCTTCTTTTGATCGATGTCTCCGTGATAAAATATGTGCTCAACGAAATTCAAAGTACCTGAGTGCTCACTCTGAGTGTACCATTTATGGACTGTATTTGCCCATTCCGAGCGTTTTTCTAACTATTTTATACTAGTCTAGTGCTAAATAGGCAACGCTTAAAGATCTGAATATGTGTGAAATTGCGTGAGACTTTCAAAATTTATTCCAAATTCTCAAAAAGCTTTCAGGAATTGGTTGCAAAAAGTAGTCGCTGATTGCAAAAAGTAGTCGCAGAAGGATATTCGGCCTTACAGGCAAGCATTCTGCGCCTAGCTTCTTTATCAAGTATGAAATGGTACAAATCAGATCTTATTGAGAGACTCCATTTGAGAGCCATTCAGGTGTATTTGTGCTTCACCGACTTGCTGCTGCCACGGGATCACACCCAATACCGCCGCTACTGATGCGATGCCAATGAGTGTGATACTCTACGTCACCACGGTCATAGCATGTCGCGCTTAAGGGTTAAATCAGGAGGAATTTATCAAATCAGCTCCACCACCATAGTTCCCATCAAAGCGGTCCCACTTAGAAATACCTAAAATGGGGTCGAATTTCAATTGTTCGATGGAACTCTGTTCTTCTGACTAGCGCATCATCACTCACATCAGACCAAGTTGTATAAGCAATGAAAAGTGAATAGAATACTATAATATGGAACATTACAATATTTCCCGCCTATTGAGATATTTTTGCAGTGGGCGGGACTGGAGGGGCTGTCCGTGTGGAAGAAGGAAGTTCAGAATTACCGGTTTGTATGCTACGTATATGCCATTCTCTGCTTCCGGCCACCATTTTCAAACAAAGAATGCTCTGCATAAATTATTTCCAAAGTATTGTGTAATTTGTTAGCAGACATATCCTCACAGAATTTCCTATGAAGAATTCAGATTATTTCAGAAAAAAATTCAGCTGAATTTTTTGTAATCCTTCTAAAATTGGAAATTAGAAGTAACTATCGGTTGAATGTCCGAATATGCTCAATTTCAGCAAATTTACTGGCCAGTCACGAAAATGGTCCATTATTTCATTAATTCCTCCTTTTATCTTTATTCTTAGGATAGGGTCCTCCCAGGCCTAATTTTTATTCGACTCAGAATATCAGTGACCTTTTTATTTTGCCTATTCCCATAAATAAGCATTTCTCAGTAATCCGTTCATTAATTCTAGCTTGTTTATTGATTCATTAATTTGTTTATACATGGTCTCAACGGGGAGCAATTTTCTCGATGAAAGACTATTAATAATCAGCTCAGGAACACCGTTGAGTATTGGGGTGACATTTCCCTCGATTTCTGAGGCTTCGGAAAGTTAGAAGTTCTAAGTTCGAGGCGCAGCCGAGATTTTTCGGTCATCTTCAGTAGATTGCGGAGTCCATTCACAGCATGTTACCCACGAAATTGGGTGAACGTCAGTTTTCCGCGGCGAACTCATTTTATTCGCCGTCAACGGCGTAAGCATGGAGCCTGCGGACGACTATGCAACTCGTCGTTTCATCGAATGTCATCATCAAGGCGTTGACGAGCTGGCCACTGGCCGGCTGTCCGGCCGACTGACCAGGCGGCTGCGGCGGCGATGACCGTTGAGCGTCGCCGATTTAGCTCCGGGCGGAGCTTGTCGCCGACTGGTACCGCCTCGCAGCCGCCACGATAAAACCGCGCCAAAAAAGTGTTGGCGATTCGAAAATTCGAATTCCGGTAGAGGGGGGTTGGGCGAGAGAGAGCAGGTTGTTGAGACGGGTAGCGACGAACAGAGCTATGTATGCTGCGACCCTAGCGCTCGTGTGGTTGATACGAGCACTGCACGGGACGGCACGCTCATCTTTGGTTGATTATCGGAATGAACAATCCGGCGATAGAGTAGGGGTGGGGATTAATGGGAAAAGTTGTGACAATTCATCAGCAGGTAGGGAAGAACACTCCATTGTTCAAGAGGTTTGTTAATCTATTTTGAGAGAACTTTGCATCTGATGAGTCGAACTTCACACTAGACTTGCGAAATAATGATGGTAGTAAAAGTAGGTGAAAGATGAAATTTTTGGCGTTCTTCTATCCCATACTGGAATGCGCCGCTCTTTCTACAGGGAGTGTCAAAAAATAAGTAATTTTTTCTTCTACTTTCAACCCCACATTAGTCGAACTTCAGCAAATTCTGACAAGGTATTTCCATCTTCAGATTCAACAGCACACCTCATACTATCACTAAACTTCGTGAGGGCCTTCTGCACTACGGGACTGGGAATCTCCTACGTGAACACCTCAACTCGGCGAAATCCGGGATGTCTTCACTCTCATTCACAACCTTGCTAAGGTCCGTTCACAATGGGTACCTGAGGGATTCATATTGGGTGGCGTTCTTGAAGAGTCCGTTTTTTTTCGGGTTCCCGGCGCCCTTCGTTTGAAAAACAAGAAAGTGCCGTTACCACTGAAACAGGCAGGTTTGGGTCATGAAAAATGATACTTTGGATCATAGCAGCGCTGTCCGAGCAGCAAGGGCTCTGCGTCTCCCATGAACCGAAGGGTCAATCCGAAGCTTCTCACAAAAGACCTATCGCGGAACCTGGCTTCACTGTTTTAAGCGGACCTTGATGACGTAGGTGTTCTGAAGCGCGACTTCGCCGACAAACGGCTCCGTATTTTGATGAAGGTGAAAATCTCAGCTTGCTCCTGTTTCTGAAGAAACCTTATGAGAATATTCTGCCGCAGTACTTTCATCTCTTTCGTTTCCCTATGTTTTGTATACTTGGCGGATGAGATACGTGAACAAGATCAATTTTTGGCACCCCCTGTAGTCCAGAATCATGGTGGCAGGTGAATGCGATGTGCCCCATACAACGACTTGCGGGGTCTGCCGATGTACAAGTCACTGCTTTTATCGTCCCAGACGACGTGATACCAATTCACCGACCTCGGAAGGATGGAAGACTTGGTAGGCCTGGGTGGGCGTTGATGCTGAATTTGATCTTTGCACCATGGGAGCGGGAGTGCGCACCATCGGTCGCTACACCACCTCTGCCCAATGATGATAGTAGTGACGGTAAAATCTACATCGTTGTGCACAAAAGAAACAGTATGCCTCAATGTTCCATCAACTTTGGTATAGTCATGGGAGGTTCAGACGTATTCAGGTCAGCCTTTCTGAGATAAATCACCAGTCACGGTGGCCGCCTCACATTTCCCTTTCAAAGGAACTGAATAGAAACTTATCTCCTTGGATTATATTAGGTCTGTGCAGAATAAATGGCCAAAGCATAGCTGGCCATAACTTCGCTCAGACACAAGTTTACTTGTTGAAATAAGTACCATTCGAATCTACAGAATTTCGCCAATGATCTGTTGAAGAAAATATGTCACCATGATCAAATTCTGGATTGCGAGAATCAATAAAGTCAAGAATGGCATTTTTACCGTGCATAATTTTTCTGTCGCAGGTTTGCATCGAGAACCCGGAAAAAGTGGTAATCCGTCAATGATAGGTCTGGGGAATAAGCGGGGTGAGGGAGAGGCTCGATGCCTAGCTGCATCATTTTTTACTGGGTGCGCAAAACAACGCAAAACCCCACACTTCGCACCCGGCAGAAATTGATAGAGACTCTCCCTCACCCCCTTCTTCCTCAGACCTATCTCTGACGAATTACCACTTTTTCCCGGTTCTCTATGCAAACCTAGGTCAGAAGGAGTTCGCCGAAACGATGCATGTTGAAAATGCCATCGTTGACTTCATTAATTTTCGCAATCCTGAATTTGATCATGATGGCATATTTTCTTTACCAGATCGTTGGCAAGGTTGTGTAGATTCGAATGTTTTATTTCGACAAATAAAGTTGTGTCTGAGCGAAGTTATGGCGTTCCGAAAAAAGTGTTCCGTTTTGGCCATTTATTCTGCACAGACCTAATACACAACACCTTATCGATAGCAAATCGTTGATGTTCTAGAGCATTTTGGGCTCTAACAGGCGGAAAGGAGTTGAACTTTCCGACTTTTCTGATCTGCTGTTTTTCTAATTTCTGATCTCTAATCCACTAATCAGCTCCAACATGAGTGAGAAGAAGGCGCGAAGCTGGCAGCATTTTTTCGATTTATGTCAATTTCGACCCATTTATGTTTCAACGGCTTAACTTTTCCATTTCAGGTAGGTGATTCATGTGAACGAGAAATCGACGCCACCGATCCATTACGACCGTCTGCAAATGAGCTCAGCGGTGCCAAACTACTTCTTCGAAGAGCCATAAAAGAGGTTCGATAACAACAGACTTCAAATACATAGTTCTGGGCTGCTGTTAGCTCATACAGTGTCGAGCACGCTTACCGAAAATTCTTCATAACGTTACAATTTTTTTTGAAAAAGCGGGTGGAGTGCCAGACAATACTATTCCTAAACTCGAGAAAATGACTACTGAAAATACCAGAACTAGTAGTTACCAGAAAATCCTCCAGTTCTACCTCAATGACCAGCCTCAGAATTTCAAAAACTGCACGGGTGATCCATAAATATGCGATACGGTTTTTACGGTGTGACCATTTCTTCATTGGAAAGGCTTGGTGTAGAGACAGATGGCGCGCACTCCACTCTCACGGTGCGGGGATCAAATCTCACGTCGACGCCCGCCCAGGCCTTCCATTCATTTATTCGAGGTAGAGAATTGATACCAGATTCGTCTTGAAGGATAAGAGCCCTGGGTTGTATGTACAGTAGAGCTCAAAAGTCTTCGGCCAAACACTTTTTTGTCACAACTTTTTATCTACTTGACCAAATTTGACAAAATTAATATGTGGTGCCTGAACCTATTGCCAACATTTCCTTCTACTTGAGTGCCGCTTGACTCTTTTCATGGTTTTTTACAAGAATTTACTACAAGACCACCGAAAAAAAGTAAAAGGATTGGTCAATCAAAACGGCTTTCTATACAAAAACAAAACGAGCAAGCCTCAGAGAATACTAATATTTTGTAGAAAGATCACGAGTTCTGATGACAGCGGCACAGCGGGACGGCATAGCGGTGGCAGTCCAATAACAAAAAATTGTATTTAACCACGTAAGCTACACCGTTGAGCGCCAAAATAGTATATTAAGTATGCAGTGTCTCCAAGTACAACATACTAAAATTTCTCTTAGATCGGTGCAGTTGCAAAAAAGTTACAAGTGAAAAAACTCAAGTGAAAGACCATTTCGCCGAAGACTCTTGAGCGCTACTGTACATCGGCCGTCGCAATTCACTGTACAGACCAAATCGCATTCACCCGCCGCCACGATTCTGAGTGGAACTGGAATGCGCGGCGCATCCCAAATAAGGAATTGACAAATCCCAATAACTTTATCTTTCTACTTTTCATGAACTCAACGCTAAACTTCAGGCGCTTTTGTGCACTTCTCTTGAACCTTCACTTAACACCGTAAACGGTCCATGTTTGATTTTTACTGTCTTCGTTGCGATTGCTAAACAAATATCGTATGAGTAAGTTTCTGTTGAGGGCCGCATGGTACCCTGTGGTATAATTCTTCCCTTCATTGTGTTTTTGGAGCTTCCAGGTATTTTTCATCACTCCCCCTTCTGTGCAGAGTACATTGGGAGCTATTACAAGGATGCTGAGTTATGGGCAAAAGCTTCGGTGGCGGACGGGACTCGAACCCGCACTTCATCTTTTCCGGGGATATGTGCGAATCCATTACACTACCGACACCACCTTCACCTTAACTCAGGCTTTGAATGGTATATTTACCATAGCTTATCAGCATTCACACGTATAACGTGTTGAGCCATAAGCTATGGTAAATATACCATTCAAAGCCTGAGTTAAGGTGAAGGTGGTGTCGGTAGTGTAATGGATTCGCACATATCCCCGGAAAGGACGAAGTGCGGGTTCGAGTCCCGTCCGCCACCGAAGCTTTTGCCCATAACTCAGCATCCTTGTAGTAACTTTCGCATCGCGAGCTGCGGCGATAAACAGCAGTTATCAAAAATTAAAAATATACATTGGGAGCTTTTCAACATCTGACGATGAGCGATATTCATTGATGGAATTCCGGCCCTGCTCAGCCAGAGATTAGCAATTTTGCTGGGTCCTGAACTGCCATAGAAAAATGAGTCATGATGATAATTGGGGAGGGGGGTTATATTCCAAAAGCACTGTAGTAGAATCTGGTAGGAAAATTATGAAAGAAACAGGATGTAGCTCACAATTTGTTGCACGAATTATGAACCACCCTATACAAAAACCGCAGTTTGAGTGGTCAGCAGGACATCTGCCCTGCACATACTTGAGAATTCGCAGTCGATATAAATGTTTCTTTTGTGCTTTCTACACATGATGTGGAATAATAAGGCTCGTAAGAATATATTCATAAGAATACGTCAGCGCACAAACCCATGTTGTGATGACCGTTTGATTGACTTGTTTGTCAACATGAGAACAATGAAAGAGACAAGGCTTTTGACGCCGAAGACCAACGGCTAGCGCGCCTAGCCGGTGCTCTTCGCCGACGTCCGAGGCAGTCGGCTGGCTACAGCGGACTATTAGAAATTAAATTGCCGGTCTCATCAGCAGAACAACAAGAGCAGCGGGCTCTTTTGTTTTTGCCTCTCAGGCATAATTTTCCGAACCCGTGTTTCCGTTGTGAATGAGAGCTAATCATTTTCATGCTTCTGCAGCCTCTGAAAGGAAACTGTGAACCTGCATATATGTTATAGAGTTTCAAGGTTCGATACGGTACGGTTCTTTCACTCAAATAGAAGATGTTTTAAGATCCAAATGGCTTACGGAAAATGTGTTGGAGCCGGAGAAATTAAAAAGATCGTCCATGGAAATTCTTCGATTCTATTTACTCTTGAGATCACTAGGTATAGAACTTGAATAGAAACACAAAAAGAATCGAGAAACCTCTTTTATTCCGAGGCGAAAATCGAAAAACTGAAAAAAGCAACTCGTTTGAATCACTTCCACATTTCCCGCCACAACATTTGAATAGCTGTCAGCGAGTAGAATACTGTTCAAATTTTCGCTCCCAATCTTGATCTACTTTTTACTCTGCGTCTCGCTCATGTGACTGTCGCCTCTTTGCTCCTCAGCTCTCTAGCATCCAAACCTACTTGGACGCCCCACCCCGCCGTTCGTCACTTTGGAGAGCTCCTCAATTGCATGCTTGTATATGTATGTGCTTGAAACTATGCATATGGTCCTTAGAAAGCAAAAATAACATAAACATGTGGGTAGCAGAAGAATTCACATTCCATGGACTATTCCTTCGGGCGCGTGAATCGAGCTTCCCTTATGACGTTTTTCAAAAAATTCTCGAAGAATGTTATCACTGTTTTCAGAACTCCTTTTCAAAGGGACCGTGAGTTGAGAACCAGCTCCTAAAATCGTTCGAGATAGGGTGTAGTATTATGGACATTTTTTCGATTTTTCTGTCACAGGAGGAATTTTACACATTATCCTAGGTGCAAGTAATATGTCAAAAATTACACTAAAAATGTTTTCTCGAGGAAAAGCACAGAATTCATAGATGCACATCAGGTGAAATATTGTCTACGCTCACATTTTAGATTTGACATTCTCAATTCATGGCGTAAATTTTTACTAAATGTGGACAGTTCTAGTTGACCAACTGATTTTCAGAATTCTGTGAAGGCAAGCCATAGGAAAAGGATGAAATGATAACTGAAAAGACATGCCTGTGAAAGAATTATTACAGCCCAGAAGAGGTGATGTGTGACAAAACTCGCATTGGAGAAGCGCGGCTTGGATCTTTAGCACTGCGAGCGCGCTGCAACGCATCTGCCAGGAGTTGCCTGTAGAGTGAGACAAGGTTTTTAGCTGACCGATTAAGCCCATCGCCCGTCTGCATCTAGCCCACCGCCTAGTGATGCAGAGGGGTGTGACAGAAAAAGAATGAGAAGAGGATTTCGGATTCCTAACTCCCGTGGTTTTTAGCCGTTCTGTTATGTTCTTTCTTAAGTGTTACACTGCTGAAAATCTCTACTTTCATATTATACATTTATTCCACGATCTGCAAAATTTCCCCTTCCGATGTCGTTAAAAAGGTTGTTCATTCATTTACAGAGATTATCGAGAAGTGAATCTGTTCACATTTAGTTATCACCTGATGTTCAACCGACAGTGCCTGGACAAGTGCTAAGGAATCACAAACTGGTCAAAACGACTCATGACCCGAAGTGAGTGCTCAATTCATGGCTCCTAAGAGTTTTTCAGTACTCACAGATATCGTCACAAGGATCAGCAGCAAATTTCCTCACTGCCATGCTAGATACTGGTCCTTATCTGGAGCAGCTCATCTGAAACCCGTAATGATGATGAGATGACACACTTGTAACATTTCGCATAGCGAGATACAATACCCACCTTTTCCTGTAAAAGCGGATCCGCATTTTTTCGTTTCTTAACTGTAACTTGATTTGTTTTCACTAAATTTCTTCAGAAGTGAATAATATTCAAATCAGCCCGAAAATAGTTGTTTCAAACATGCTGAATCAAGGGCAAAAGCTTAGGTTTCGGACGGGACTCGAACTTTTGCATCGCGGGCTGCGGCGAAAATCAGCAGCCATCGAAAATCAAAAAAAATATATTAAAATCGATACTTAAAAGAATATACACTTCTAAGATGATCAAATGAGAACGAGCCGAGTTACGGTACAAATAAAAATACAAAAAAGAAACGCGAATCCGCGTTTATCGAAAAGTGACGGCAAATTTTGTACCTTTCCCAGAAGAACCACCCCTATGCAGCAAACGATTCCTGGAAGTGTTGCAGGAAATTGAGAATTCACCGAAATTTGATAAGTCGATTGCTTACCGGCTTAGCGGATTTCTACCGCTGTCTTCAATGTTTAGTGAAGGCAGGTGTTTCTCATTCTTATTTGCCCTGAAGAAAATGCCCTTCTCGACATGCTCAGGGGGCGATTACACAAGCACACTCAAGGCACATTCCAGCTTACTGGGTGTTGAGCGACATCTCGGCCATCGTGGGCAAAGCGCTGAGTCGTTTTGTCCACATTCTCGACATGCTCAAGGGGGTGTCAGAGCCGCTCTCAAAATCCTACCACCAATGGCAAACCAGCTCGGGTCCACCTTCCAACGGAGTGGAATATTTTGGGTTTTAGGCGGAGGCAATAGTACGGTGCGCAATAAATGCTGTTACGCGGTAAAAAACTGAATATCTCTGACAAGAATACAACAAAAGTAACGAAAATTAATCTTCGTTTCGACGTCCTTGATTTTAGATGACGACGCGTAGATGTTCGGGGTACGATTCAATGACAGGACGGAGATAGTCGACGTCGAGTTATCTCTCTCACTTCATGCGAAGGGCGCCCTTGAGGGACTCAAAACTTCGTGATGTGGTGCGCAAGCCTTTTCCTCCAGACATCCACAAACGGCGTAATCTAGAGGGTTGAGATCACGCTAGGAACTTATCGTTCTAAAAGACCGTCCTTAGGTGCTCGCTGGTTCACGTCGCGTGCCATCCAATATCGAAGGGTTGGATCGAAAATTGATGTCAATACATCGCTCATAGTCTTTATAAACTTACACTCTTGCCAGAGATATTCGGCTTCCCGAGCCAAAAGGGTAAAGGCGCCGTCAGACTTCGCGATTTTGCGTTTTGCGGTGTCGCGGCTCCGCAAGTGAAGTTGCGGCATGCATACACAACTCAAGGTCGTAGTATCGCGTGCGAAAATGCGTTGTCGCAAAACTGCAGAATCGCAAAATCGCAAGGTCTGATGGCGATTTGTTGAAGAGTGCTGCACGTGTTAATTTTTTTAGTCAGAGCGCTTTTCGCCCAAACTGTCACCAAGACTTGCTTATTGAATGTTTAAAATTGAAGTGCTGTTACTTAATAATTGTTTATTAAACGACACATTCTGGAACACTCCAGGCGTGGACGAAGCTGTGAACCACGTTTGGGCACGGCTGCATCGCAGAACACGTTTGTAATCGAAACCGAACGTCGCAGACCGTTGGTGCTGCCTGTCGGGCTCACTGAGGGTAAGCCATTTTGATGTATAATTTACGATTTTCATGAATATTTCTATCTAGTAAAATCCTGAATACACCTAATTGAATTGGACTTTTTCATGGAATATCGGGTATTCTAATCTCACCCATAGTAACTTAGAAGGAACCACTTCCGTTTCATTAGTAGCAAATGACTAATGAATTACGAACTACGAAAAGCAGATTCTACGCTTGACAGGGGCGAAAACGACCTGAACTGGGACTTATGCTACTTATGACGGAAAATCGCGTGGCCGCCCGCGGCGAGTGGCGCGGCGGGTGCGAGTGCCAGTGGCGGGGCATGGCAGCCTTTAAAGGAACCGGAAGGGGGTCCGAAACAAGAGAAACATACAAAGAAATGAGCATTTCGTAACGAACGCAGAAGGTTAGAAGCGATAATCGGTGAAAAAACCCGAACTCAAAAGTGCATCGCTGCGGTGTGTATTCGCGCCTCATTCGCATCATCGCACTGGCGTTCCGAGTTGTCCGCTGTATGAGACGGCCGCGGGCCAACTTTAGTTGTAGCACCTGACTCCCAGCGCAGTGGAGCGGCCATTCCCAACTACATTAACATTCATGTAAGTACATCTAGAAACAATATAAGAAAGAACAAAGGAGAAGGTAAAAGGAATGAACAACTTTATAATGGAAACATCTTCTCTTGGCACCATGCCAAGGCGTCAAATTGGCGAGTTTGTGCAATGGCGGTCACTTGAACTCGCCCACACTACGTCTGTTCTACCGTAAGCCAAAATTACTCCCTTATGGTGTCTTTAAGCGAGGCAATGTGGCATGGGTGGAGGAGGCAGGGTGGCATGGGTGCAGGAGGCAGTGTGGCATGGGTGGAAGTGCAGAGGTGACGCGGCCACGCTCTGCTCTGCTCCAAGGGCAATCGATTCAGCAAGTCGTTAAATCGTCCGTCATAGGTGCACACAGCCCCGTGATTGTCATCGGAGGAAGACGTTAAATCGGTGGAATCCTTCACGAAATTTTGAGTTATTCTGTTATCCGAATATTGGTGTTGTATTTGCTTACCGTGGACCTTAATGCACAGTTTCACGCGAAAAAACAAGAATCCAGCTGAGGGACAGCACCTCAAAGGAACGTCCGATGGGGTGGGACATCCGTGGCGGCGGGGATGCCCGAGGGTTCTAGAAGCAAAGAGGCGATGGTCACGTAATCAGGGACACAGAATGAGTACAGTTTTCGGTTATTTTTGTGTTTCTGTTCACTTTACCTAATCGAGCAATTTCGAGAAAAAGATAGGACCACTGGATTTCCGTGAACGATTCTTGCAGGGCACGTTTAGCACACTCCTAAGCATGCCCGAAGTTCCCGTCACCGTAAAACCATTGAGAACCACCGTCTCAGCCGCCTTAAAGAATGAATGGTAATGGTAAATCCAGAAAGATGTAAAACAATAAAATTGCAGTGTAGCGAGCCAGCCCTGAATTGAAAACACGTTATCAGTACTTGAATATGAATCTCATTGATTTTAATTTTACGATTTCAATATTCGTAGTACTACAGGAGCACTGGAATACAGAAAAGCTCAAGAGGCGCTACGAAAAGCAAAAGAACAAGAGGAAAAACGGTTGCAGCGTGAACAAGCTGAACGAGAAGCTGCTGAGGCCAAGGAACGAGAAAGGTGAGCTTCACCACCACCACCAATTACTGGTGAACCAACGCAGTCATGAATAATTTCGGATACAACATTTCCTGCAATGCTAAAATTGATTTAATGTTAATATATGCGGGAAACTAATAGGAACTATAATTCACTAAGACGGACAGTCGTTTCGCCAAATAAGCGACATTCTTTTATGCAATTTCCGTGTTTCCTTTACCAACAAATTTTTGTGGACCGTGATCAAGGAATGCGCCTGGTCCCTCCGTCAACATAAATATATGTTGGATAGCCTACTTTTGGTTCCTCAACTACTATTAGGTGGGTGGGGTCCACGAGGTCGAATTTCCGCTTCGCGGCGTTTCACTCGCGGCGCTTCCGTACGACTCGCCGTATCGATTGCCCTTGATCGGCCGGGGGAGCGTGACTGCGTCACGTCTGCGCTTTCCACCCATACCACACTGCCTCGCTTGAAGTCTGCTATGCCCTGCCACTGGCACTCGCACCCGCTGTGCCGCTCATCGCGCGCGGCCGCGCGGAAATTCGACCTCGTGGACCCCACCCCTATTAGGTCGTTCGGAAAGTTTTTGCCGTCTTCGACCTCTAATTGCAGCTCGCTCAAAATTTTCATCAATTGAGCCATAAGAACCATAAGAACCGGCTGATTTCTGCCAGCAAGGCACGAGCTTGGTTGTTCCTGTTGCTCAGTCAGATCTGTGGAGATGTGAAGGCGATGAGATCGTTGAAAGTCGCGTCAGGGTCGTGTTAAGTCTTGAAACGTTCCTCTCAAAGAAAGCTGTACCGACTCTTGAAGCAATGGTAATTGGTGGGACCAGGTTAAACAAGTATGGTGGATCCCGCAGAGTTCCGTAGTCCCACTCATACCGATTTTTCAAGGTTATTTGTGTAACATGGGATCGTGCATTATCAAAAGAAGTAGGTCCCCCTATCGGCCAATAGCTTATGATCTGCAGTTTGTGGTGCACCTCGCGAGCTCCCTTCAGTACTTTCCAGCCGCAATAGTTTCGCCAGAATCCATGCAGCTATGCAGCTGTGGTAAATTAGAGAGCCGTAGACGATCTTATCATTGCCATGCTGACAAAACTGACCGCTACGAGCTTGACCTCTGTCCAGCTACTGTGCAGATCGTCTTCGATTGTCCCCTATGATCCGATGCTCATCACATGTCACAATGCGGTTAAGAAATGGATCGTTTGTAAGCTGGAGAAGAAGGATGTATGAGACAAGGCGTGGAGGTGCCCTTTGTCCGTTTTGTTTTACCGACTTTAAGTATTCAGTATTCATTTTAGGGAATAAACGTCACTAGGTTAGAAGAGAACGAGAAGCGGGCTTCAATATGGTATGGGCTGCTTTGGGGAAATGACAAAAAATGATTCATAAAGTGGAACATTCGAGTTACCGCAAAAACTTCCCGAACGACCTAATAGTTACGATTTCCGGCTCTCCAAATTCGTAAGCTTCCAGACCTTGTTTATAACTACAGAGGTTCAGTCGAGGAGTCTACGACTGGGGGGGGGGGGGGGGGAGGTTGTAATTCATCTGTTGAGAGGGGTCCTGTTTCTCTTTGTTCTCACTTTATATTTCTGTATACAATTAACAATCTCGGTTGAGAAGAGCCAGAGCAAGGCTCAATTTCGGGTATAGGTGTGCATATTGGGTGCACTTCGGAAAGCTTAACCCATTTCAATACAGTAATGTAGACAAAAACCTTGGGATGAAACTCCTATTGATCGTTTAACTTCTTTTTTCATTATTTATTCTTACCTTCTTTATTCAATGCCTGTAGCAATGTATAATATTCAGATCTGCACGGAAATCTTCCGTTTTTAGACAACGACTCTATCGACCGAATGCGGCAGCACGGAAACCACCGACTATGAAGTAGCATTTTAATGCTTTATCGAATTCTTGCGTTTTTGTTTTTTTCTAAGAGTATATTGTAATTCAGAAAAGAGATTGGCGGATCGAGGGAGAGCTTACTCAGTCAAGACACCACCAAAGGAAAGAGGACGCCGATTCGTAAAAGTGGGTTTCATTCACATCCCAGCAGAATAAATCCCAAAATTTGCGCAACTTGAATTTCTGTGCCAATATGCGAACCAGTTTCCTATTATGTGGATCCTGGTTGTAGTGTTGACGCCAAAAAAAATGCATGATGACTACAATTCCTAGTGGTGCTGATCCAAAATGCCGTAAAGTCGCAACATATAGTGATATTCTGTGGGATCGAGATTTTGTCAAGGGATGGTTCGCAGCCTCCGACGAAGATGCACAGCCTTCAGCTAGGTAGAGGTTGGGGATGTCCGATGGAGCGGGAAGGGGAACAGGTTGAGCCAAACAATCTAAAGGCACCGGAAGAGGTGATGAGAAAAAGGAAACGTGAAGTAATGTTCTACTCAAAAACACGGAAGCAGGAAGTGAAGGAGAAGGTAAAAGCTGTTATTACATGTTCCCTGAAAACAAACCTTCCAATTCAGAAGAGGTTATGCATGGCGAAACTTATATCGAAAAAGCGCGCCTTGGGATTTTATCACGATCCCGCAGCATGGCGTGTCGTTCTACAGGAACGTTCGCGTTCGGCAAATTCGTCCTCTCCGCTCGTATGCGGTCTACCCCCAGTTAGTGACGCACGCGAAAAGGAGTTTTCGTGTTCTTATTTCTCAGGTTTTTCACCGTTTTATTTCATTCTTTCTCTTTCGTTACACTGCTGTGCATAGCTACTTTTAAACCGCCAAATTCACCCTTTTTGGTGTCTTTAAAATGGATATGTGAGATTAGAAGGGGTGATCGGTAACGAAGTGTTGGAAAAAGTTTGAAGTAGCCTTCATCCGCAATGTTCCGCACATCATTGCGAACTGTACAGATCACTGTAGCTCGCCGTAGGAGGCTGGCCACAGGTTAAATAACAGGGCACGTAGGGCGAATTTCATTTTTCATGACGGTGTTGGGCAAGTGAAACAATGAAGGGGATGATAAGTGAAAGAATAAGAATAAAAAGACCGAAAAATTGGAGAAAGAGTAACAATAAAACGATTAAGAAAAGTTCTGATGATGAAATCCAGTTTGAAGGAAACACTCGGGATGAATTACACCTGGCATCTTGGTGCGTCATTTGTGCAATTGCGGCAATCTGCACAAACTGCCAGTGTTCACCGCGAACTTGAGTCATCCCGGTGTCTTCAAGGGTGTGAAAAATTCGCAAATTTGCTGTTTATAGAGGTCACAACAAGTTTCATTGCGAGAAGTTTGACAAAAAAAAACTGAGCAAATTGTGTGAATCTTCCGCCTCTCCTCTTCATCCCCCTGTGGCATATTAGCGCCACTTGTCATTGTATCATCGGTATAATTATGATCTAGTCGATTCAGAACTGCTTTCATCCTCGAGTGATGCCATTTCCGCGACGATCACTGCGCCCACGCCAACACCTCATGATGACACACAAGAAAAACACCTGTATGACGTCGAAGATGAAAGGTATGGTCAATATCAAATGAACTCGGACGAAGAATGCAGAAAAATAGACACTGAGAGATAGGGACGCAGAATTTTGTGCGAACATACATGCGCCTATGATCTTTGTCTTTTGAAGCTATTCCGGTCTTCGCCAAACGAGAAAAATGTTTGTGTCCAAAGAATTCGTGAGCTTGAAAAGGGTAATCGGTAGCGAAATTCGAGTTGAAAAGCGTGAGATTGTAGTCTTTATTCGCATCTCCCCCACATCATTGCGAACTGCACCCATCGTCTTTCCGAGTTGCTCGCAGTAGCAGATGTCATTTGTTGTGTCGTAGGGTTTATTTTATTCACTCATGAGCGAAACAAGTGAAACAATAAGAGTTAGCAAAAGAGTGGAAATGATGTTTATCATTAAAAAATCCAATGAATTAATATTCGACTTCTTGGCAAGGCGGCTTGTGTGCAGTGGCGGCGACTGAGCGAACTGCAAGGCGTTCACCATGGGCTAGTAGTGCTCCCTACCAGTGTCTTCGAAACATTATGTCATTTGTATTAATTTATTAATTACTTAAGTTACGCATTCTAGCCAACTTGACTATCAGACAGTGTTTGGGTCACGTCCAAAAGTGGCACGAACTCCTGATGGTGCCAGTCTTCGAGGCAATTTCTCTCGGTGAATTGCATCATTCCATTGATGTTCCGATCTACAGTGATGCTGAAATGGTTTCGAATCTAGCTCATCCTTTGGTTATTTTGCATTTTTTTTATTTCTTTGTAATCGTGGTGCATCGTATCTCACACTCTTTGGTGCGTTAATAAATCTGGTTAGATTTGATGGTTACATATTCTTAAAGCACAAAGCTTTCTTAATCTCAACAGGTTGAGAGATCATCGATTTAGTTGATTTGAAAAAGCGATTTTTCATAAAATATAAGAAAATTCAGAATCTCTGTCCTAGTCATCTTCGGAATCTCCTGAGACTTGGTAGGATTTCATATGGTGGAAAGAAAAAACCCGGGTTTCTCCATCCTCCATTATGTATTTGATCACCTCCAGGTGATCAAGCATGAATAGTTCAGCGCTGATCGATTTTTTTTTCTTGAATATACGTCACATATCCCACTTCCATTCAAAATAGAAGTGGTATTTTGTACAGAATTTCATGAGTAACCTGCGAGAGAGAGTAGGCTATCTCAGGTATATGAAAGTGGTAGCGGGGCCAGGGTAAGATTTAAAAGAATCGTCCATGGGAATGTAAAGTTCTTTTATAATCCATATAAGCATGCCATGGGCCTCATGCAAAGTTACACGCGAAAAAATAAGGATTCGGCTAACATAGAACCACTCAAAATGACCGTCGAGTTATGGCATCCAGGCAGGGCGAGGGCTCTAGTAACAAAGGGACGACGGTCATGTGGACACGGACGCAGAGTGGAAAGTAAATCATATTTTGGGCGCGAACATTTGAAGTGCGCTGTGCCAGTCGACGGCTGTTCAAACGTTGCTCGGCTGGAATTCAAACGACTTGCTTTTCCATTTTTCGATTTCTGCTTTGTAACAAAAGTAGAAACGGAAGAACCACTGGAGAAACAGACTCGAGGGTCTCTTGTAGAGGAACTGACGTACAGTGTATGAGTTTTTGAGTGTAGAGTGGAAGGAGTGCAACGAGAGAAAGCATGCAATCGTACGAGTGACTAGACGCTGAAGGTGATTGGGAGCAACAATCGCAGCATCGGTCACGGACAAATAATGAAATGACCAGAGCACCACTTTGTTAGCGGATGCTATGAAGTGAATAATGAGACTTACCGCTCAAGCCTGGATGGTAAGGGCCCCAGATTGGCGAACCAATTCCCTCGTGAGACGAAGTTTACTCACGATCTTGGAACTGAGATGGTCTGAATTTCATCACTGTGTTTAGAGGAAGAAAACTTCATCACCACAACCCCCTGTAGAAATAATGCCGCTGCAGCGGGTTTTTTTTGTGCGTGATATTGACGGTTATTGATGTGTTGGAACGCATGCATGGTACCGCATCATCATACGCCGTGCTTCCATTCCTTCACATTGACTCAAATTTCTATGCTTTTTTCTGAGATAATTCATCATGTATTATAATATGCTCTTTTGGCGTGAAGGGTATGTGCTGAGGCAAAGCAATACACGTCAGAGAAAGAGCGCCGAAAAGAGAGAAAGAGCAACAATCGTTATACAAGGGGATACTAAAGTACACTTTACCAAAGAACAAATCTCACCGTTGATTTTTACTGGTTTTTTTAGTTCTGCCTGTGTCACTCCACGAACCCTGTTGCAAAACACTTTTTTTTGACCGGCAATATAGACGATTTCTCATCTTACAGTGTGTTTGCCTTTCAGTTTCTGCTAATCTGTTTAGGGCCTCGCACTTGCGTTCATACTCACCTTTTTCGGAATTTCGCCGAATCCGCGAGTCATAAGTTTGAGATTGAATCGATCGATTCGCTCTGCATTTCGAGTGTTTTGGAGAGCAGTAAGGGTGAGATAATCGATGCGTACGTTACCCTTTTCGCCGAGTGTACGAATATCCCGGAAATGTGAAATTGTGGTTGCGTTCATTTTCTAGTCATTATAAATCGTTTCTGCGCTCAATATATTAATATACCAAATTGTTAAAGTTGAACCTTTCCTGCTATCCATAAATTCATGTTGTAAGTGCTGTCCGAAATTCGCGTGAAAAGTTTCACGGTAAAATATAAGCATCCGGCTGAGGTGGAGCTTCTCAAAGTGACGTCCTACGGGCTGAGGCGTCTGAAGAGGCGCAGCCATCGGCTCTTTAGGAGCAAAGAGGCGGCGGTCACGTAGTCAGGGACACGGAGTGAGAAGCAAATCAATATCAGGCGCAAAAATTTAATTTGCGCACTGCCCGACAACAGCTGTTCAAAAATATGACTCAGCGGGAATTCAAACGAGCTACTCCTCTTCCAGTTTTTCGATTTTAGCTTTGAAACAAAAGCAATTTCTTGGCTTTTTTCGTTTTTCTGTTCGTGCCCTGTACTACTCCAATAGAATGGCTTTTCCTTACACGATTCCTTTAACTACGATTAGTCTTATCAGTAATCTAATGATACAGCGATAGAAGGAGAGTAAAGCCTAAAGATGCTCTCACACGTGTAATGCCTTCAGTGACCTAAAGAGAGCGCTGAACGCGCGGTGGATGGACAGCAAAAAGCATCGTACCGAGTGCCGAGAATTTTTGGCGGATTAGGCCGCGGTCATACTTTGCGTTGTCTGCGGCAGGGCGTGGCCGCGTATCTTGCGTCTCCACACTGCCTCGTTGCCTGCGTCATCTCTGAACCTCCCCCGTGCCACTCTCTCTCGCTGCCTGTGAGAGAGAGTGGCACGGGGGAGGTGCAGAGATGACGCAGGCAACGAGGCAGTGTGGAGACGCAAGATACGCGGCCACGCCCTGCCGCAGACAACGCAAAGTATGACCGCGGCCTTAGGACCATTATTCCTCAGAGTGTGTCGAAACCCCACGTACCCGCTCCCAAAACCGGGTGTAGGCAAGCACTCTCGCACAGGGACAAGGTCTCTCCTCGCGCGTAAGGCGCTCACCGCGCTAGATGACCTAATTTACGTGGCGCGGTGACCCATCTCGAGTGTCTCAGCCTACACTCCCCGAAGTATTGTCGAACGGGGGTCATTCGCTTCATGGAAATTGAAAAAAATATGACGTGGGCATCATTACATTGTCTGTTAGTTCAGTGTTGACGATTCGGATGATTGGGCGAATAGGCGAAAAGATGAAAAGCGTATCGATTGGGTGTTCAGACGATTAGGCGATTAAGCAATTAGATGGAAGGAAAAAGACATATCGACCTGATAACTTCACACCACTCGCGACCGCTTCATTACTTGTTCGACGAGAGTCTTTTGTCCCTGTGATTTGGCGATTTTGGCCATTAGGCCTATGGCCTAATAGCCAGAATCGCCAAATCGCCTGAATTGCCAGCAGTATCTTCATGCTTCCCTCTCGTCAATCGATAACTAATGCTGCGACGGAGCGCCTATTCTTCCTTCGGTCAACATCAAAGTTCGCCATTTGGCGATTCTGCATTGTCGTACTTCCGCGAGAGATTGTAATGCTGCGACCTCACATGCGGTGGCAAAACTCGCATTGAAAAAGTGTTGCTTGGGCCCGCGGCACTGTGAACCGCGCCGCCACGCATCTGCCGAGGGTGTTGCCGCGAAGGCGGACAACGTTCTCGGCCTGCTAACTAGCCCCTCACCCGTTTTCATCTATCCACCGGCTAAGTGATGAGGGTCGTGAAGAGGAAAGAGTGAGAGTAAGGTGGGGCGGGCGGAGTTCAGACTCCTATTCGTCAGGCTTTTTCGACGTTTTATTTCTTTATAATTTCTCCACTGTTACATTGTTCAGCACATCTTCCATCATATTCTCCGATTATTCCACAATTTGCTAATTTTACCACTTGCGGTACGGTCGGATTGAGTTCGAACAGGTGTACCGCAGTGATGATGCCCCGTTGCGATGCAAAAGGGTGCAACATGGCAGTTAGTCAAGGGGCTACGGACTCAATAAGGTGATTCGACTAACTTGAATATCGCGAAGTGTGACTTCACATCGATATGGTGCAGAAACCAAGGAAGACCCTTTCTGACCAGTTAAAATAGGGGGTGTGCCATTAGGACGAAAAAATTTGCTTTGCGGCGTTCGGTGTGCCGATGGTTTAAAGGAATCGTCCACGGAAAATGCGTTTTTGTGTTACCCATACGTTTATGTTGTATTTGCCTAATGTGGGCCTCATGCAAAATTTCACGCGAAAAAATGCGAATCTGGCTGAGATACAGCACCACAAAGTGCGGTCCCAATGGGCGGGGCCTAAGAGAAAAGCCTCGTTCCGTCGTCCGCCTTGGTCGGAGACGCATTGTAGGAGAAGAAAGTTTCGTAAACAGTCCCACTCTCCGTTCCCAACGGCGGCGGACCACGGGACGAGGCTTTTACTCTTAGGCCCCGCCCACTGGGACCGCACTTTGTGGTGCTGTATCTCAGCCAGATTCGCATTTTTTCGCGTGAAATTTTGCATGAGGCCCACTTTAGGCAAATACAACATAAACGTATGGGTAACACAAAACGCATTTTCCGTGGACGATTCCTTTAAGCTATGCGCGCCGTACTGGACGGGTTCTGAAGCGATGACGGTGCTCAGCGCCTGATTCTAGGTATAACCGCTTCAGGATTCAACCAGTCCGGCGCTCGCACCATCACGCCACGCGCTAAATGTGGCCGCACGATTTCCTGTCCTGAGGACATACACACGTCAAGATACCAATGTAACGACCCATTCGAGAATTCCTCCAGCACACTTCGTTCTTGGGTAAACAGTTTCAGTGGGAGAGTGACTCGGGTGCTGCGGGCGTACAAAGTGTGTCCATGTCCACCACCTGTATCCACAATCGCCCACCCTTCGATGGCAACCATCTGGCAGGAAGGAGGGGAAGGGCGGGGGGGCGGGGGTCTTGTGGTGTACTGTAGCAAAATACGCATGTACACCAAATCCTAATAGTGAAAGCAGTTTGAAGAGAAAGGTGATTTAAAGGAGTTCCGCATAATACTATCGAGCAAAACTCGTCCAACAACCCACTTCTAGGCCCCGTTATCTCCTACCAAACCAAAATCAATCGCAAAAAGGTGCGCACCTTTTTTGGTGATTGTGCAGGGTCTCCTTGACGCTCTCAACTGGCAGGTCCTTTTTTAAGCGCGATACCAAGTACAAGGATCTCGTCGAGTGCGCCTTCACCAGGTATTAATTGGGTTCTACCATAGCGTTGTTAGCGAACCCTCGAACTTGTGACTTCAGGGAGTTCCTCTAAATATGTTGAGGAGAATGATATTCCTGATTTATTCAATCTTTTTTGTGGGATGCGCCGCACATTCTAGTTCCATTCAGGATCGTGATAGCAAATTAATGCGATTTGGTATGTACAGTGACTTGCGGGGCCAACCGATGTGCGTGCCAGGGCTTTCATCCTCCCTGACAAGTTTGGTACCAATTTACCTATCCCGTAGGAACGGAAGTTTAGTTGTCCGGGTGTGCGTTAATGCGGGACTTGATACTCGCACCATGAGAGTGGGGGTACACGCCCTTGTCACTACACCACCTGCGCCCAGTATAAATGATATAATTACAAATTAACTTTGGAAACACTCGAAAGCCACGGAAGGGCACGTCACCTTGCAATGACGTCATTCGTGTGCGCATGCACGCCAACAACACCATATGGCGATGGAGCGCATATTCCCGAATGGAGCGCTTTTTTTACGACGCTGACGTGTCCGATGTGCGCTCAATATTGGCCGCCGGCACTGCTGTTGGGCATGTGGCCTGCTTATCTCATTATGGTTTTTTCCCTCGACATTCCCGTTCCTTTCTCATTTTGTCATCTGTCATCTGTGAAAATCTCCGAATCCTTGTTGATTTGTTGTCGCTGAAGATCCAGGTGAGTTGTAGTTTACGTTACCAAAAATTTGTTTACTAACTGGTCTATTTCAACAAATTTTTTGGAGTACCGGATTTGTTCATGCAAATGAAGGGTCTGAAAATTCACTCACAATTTGAGGCAGTGTCTATATGTTTTCTAGTAGTTAAATCCCTAACGGACTATCCGCTTAGCTTAGAACTAAGGAATACGTATTAGAGAGTAGCTCTTTCAGAAGGTGAACCTCTCTTCATTATATTGTTATTCCACTTAGGTAATTCAAAGACGCAGTCGATTTTTTAAGCACCAACATGCTTCCAGTACTTTGAGGAACAATTTTCCAATTAACTGCCGAATCTTTTGGTGCATGGTTAGGGCCAATCCTGTATCGAATCATGGAAGGATGCCTATCGCAGAGATCTCATGCGTAAAACCCAGTTTGTCAAGAGGACATTTGACGCCACGTGGATACACGTACGGAACGGAGTGGGTGGGGGCAAAAGCGGAACCCATCCATCATAATGGCTAGTAAAACACGGATTATTAATAAATTCATTGTGAACAAAAACAGTTGATGGATGAGGATCTGTTCTACAAGGTTACCCACTTCCAATTCTTCCTTTCTCTCTTGGGTAAATCATTCTCTCTTGGGTAAATCATAAGTCGTCCATCATTTATAGGTGTTTGCCAAGTAATCCCTCAGAGTCCTCATTTTACATCCCTTCGACTGCTTGAAGGGTTTCTCAGTGAGGCGGTGCTTCATTACATCCCCCGCTATATCAAAGCTGTAATAATATAAGTGGTTTTCCCTTTCGAAAGTGTTCCGCTCATATCACTGATGGCCTCCATGTTTTTGGTTATTGAATGAGTAGCGATCCCGCCTTTTGTTTGATCGAGATCAAGTTCAAGGTCTAGGTGCTATGATACGCATCACCTAAGCAATTACTTTGGCCGACGAAGACGGCCGAACAGTGATTCACATTGCTTGCGTTGTGTGACCTCGGTCTTTTCGTTAATGGTGTTTTATGACATTACTTGTGTTGTCATTCAAAATCTTTCTTTGGACTTTTGGGCTGCATAGGCTTCGTAACTTTTCCATCAAGGTGCGCTTGGTTGTCAAGGGACAGCCTTGTTCCCTCCCCTCAAAGCGAGGTTTGCGGTGAAGCTTAAAAGAATTTGATTCACAATCAACCGGTAGAAATTGTTCCGCAGTCTGTAGACCGCTTCGTTTCCATACATACCATTACTTGATGTATTGAATTGGCCATATACAAGCTGCACGTTGCCAGTTTTTTAACATTTCTTGATCGGAGAATGGGTGACGTGCTATGGATGGTTTCTTAACTCGAGAATAAATAGGATTCGAGAGGATGAGATAGAAGAAAGCCTGTGCGTGAAGCTGTTCTTCACTCCAACGTGTCAAGAAGGAGGCGATTCGTGAGGGATGCGTATTGGAAAGCAGGCTAAAGCCGGCTTTTCGTCGGAGTTTTTTGTCAGATAGCATTCAATTTGCGGGGCCGAATCGTGCAGACAACCATATCATTTGTCTCATTTTCAAAAAGCGTCCCTTCTCAATGCATTCCGTAAGGTTTGCATTCACAGCATGAGTTTTTTTTTTAGAACGGCTGCTGAAAACATCGAGGAAAGCCCTGGTGACGACACTGTTCACGTATACTGTAACCTTATAGTGCAGAATCTCTGATGGCATAAGCAGAGTAGCCAACTGTGCCATTGCCGTTATGGCAGACAGTTTTGACACCGAACATCAAGATGGGATCCATCTTGACATCACTTTCCTGAGGGGCATAGCTCCTCAGTGGCGAATTTGTTGTCGATCTTGGAACGGACATGGGTGGTCCATTCCTTGCCATGTGCATCTCCAGCGGTGAAGCGGCAATGACGTTGTTGGCATAGTGATCGACACGATCATCCATGATGGTGGCACATACCCCACATTGTGATTGATTGTTTATTTATATCTATTCAGTAGACGTGCAGAGACACGTGACAATTATGGTGCTTGAAACTGATGCTGATGATTATGCTTGAAGGAAATCATTTGAAGGAGTTATCAGCTACTGCTGCATGGTCCGCTTCACAGCGTTGGCCAGAACTTACCATCGCTCCCAAATGCCTGCATGAGTCTTCGGAAGTTCCGTTCATTTTACTGTTATTTCAGTCCATTACATGCTATATCATAAATTCTGGACGAAAGTTCCGTTCATTTTAATGTTTTTTTTCAGTTCACTACAGGCTACATCATAAATTTTGTGTCACGATAGTATCGAGGTTTTTCGATGCCGTGTAACTTGCATGTAGTTTTGGTTCACAGAGCTAGAGAACGATTCTGTTGCTGGATTCTGGTAACTGCTATTTCTGCTTTAGAATGAATTCGAAGGAATTAGCTTCACCGAAGCCAGCACAAGACCTACTGTCGGTAGTTTCTCGAAAAGAGGTAAATTATTCAGGTCTCTGTGAGAAGGTTGGCACATAAAAGGGAGGGCTCCTACATTTGCTTGTGGGGTGAGGAGAAACGAGACTCGGCATATTGTACTGACACAGATTTGATAAGCTGTGAGTTGGACACGACTCATTCAAGTTTTATAATATCTTCACTTTACTACAATCGCGAAACCGGTCTTTTCTTGAATGGCCTGGCTGGTGACAAAAAAATCGAGAATTTTGATGCATCACAAACTGCTTGTCGCATGTCTGCTTCCTGAATGGCGTTCTTCTCGCCAGTGATGGCACCGCATACTGATCGTAAGTGCTGACGTGGCAAGAACGAGCTGGTATTGCTTGCGTCACCTTTTGTTTTTCATTGCTTCCATCAAATGAGCAGTTGCTGATGTTGGGACCTTTGTCCCTTTGATATTAGTTTGTGATTGCTCGTTATTCAGTCCAATTGGTATAGATAGGTAAGATAGGTAAATTGTGCTGATGCGGATAACCCACCAGGCTTGTCGCGGTACTTGATAGTCTTCGCATTTTACGTTCCGCTTCAGAGTCCCTGTTGCTTGGTGAGAATGATCTTTGTAGTCTCCTTAACTTTATAAAATTTTCGGACACTTATAAACTATCCCAGACACCGTGAGTTTGTCAAAAAAGTAAAATTTGGCGAAATTTTATACTTTTTTAAAATCAAAATTTTAATTTCTTCTTGGCTTTTAGAGTGCAGATCACGAAAATTCTGTACAATTCTGTTGTACGAAAATCGTTATTTCCAACTGAGCATTATGGATGACGATGTCAGCAAAAATTGTGCTGCTAATCGTGCAAAGAAAGATTACTACATAGTTTTTGAGATGGTTAGTGATGCATATTATTTAAAAACGCACTACCTAGTGAGATGAGGATTCTCACAGCACTCCGCGCATGTCCTAAATAGCCCGCGTAATCGCGCCAATCTGTGTAAGATTACGATTTAATCGCGATCGACCATTGTAGTTGACCATAAGGGCATTAAGCATCGGTGTATGTGACAGAATTCCCACAGTAAGTATTTCCCATGCAGTCGTTCCCGAATTTGTTTCCTGTCGCTTTAAAAACCTGTTCGTTCGCGATCCATCATGACCCCATTTTGGGACTTTCGCCAGCAAAGCGTATGAGCTACGTCGGCCACGTTTCCAAATGTTGTCAATCGATCTGACGGTACCAAATGAGAATTTGTCTCGCTTGGCTTTCTCCCCAATTCATCGCTGCTCCTGCAATTAGAATTTGGAACTGTCCTCATAACTATTTTTATGTGTTTTGCGTAAAATGTAGGGAGTGGTCGGTGAGCAACTGTCTGTGAAATTCACATATCAAGATTTGCATGATTTTCCATTTGATTTCCCAGCCCCCCGATGGCTGTTCATTAATTTCAGAGTCACACGGTTTTCAGACCTACATAGAAGTAGAGTAGAAACTAGTTACATTAGTGAAAATGTTCACTTTTGGTTGAAAATCATAGTATAGCATGGCCTCAGAAATATAACTTAGTGTGGATAACAGCAGTCGGCCTCTTTTCCACCGTTTTTGGTTCCAGCTAAATATTTAAGCTTTCATATATTTTAATCAATTGTGTTTGCTATTTCTCGCATAGTGGGCCCATCATACGGTCCCATTGTTATGACGGTTCACTTGGCAACGCTATTATTGGAAGCCTTTTCCCATGCTTCTGATCGTTTATTTCAGTATTTTCTATTTTTCACAAGATTTTTCGGATATGCTGACCTGTGACTGCGAGTAAGGAGTGCCGGGAAAGCGGTGTGGTGCTTTTGAGCGGTTTATTTTCACCATGGTCTTTTCCAAAGCCTTATGGTAATGTAAATGTTGCAACAACAATGTGTGGCCAGAAATTTCATTTGCAGAACATTAGAGGACTGCAAAAAACCAAAAATGGTTATTTTTTTCAAAAAATTGGGAGTCACGCGATTGCTATGTACGACCAATCATTGTGTTCAGCACTATTTGTTTAGCAGAGAATATGGGAAATATCGTCGAACGTGACTGCATCTGCAAGTCAGCTCAGAGCCTCGATTTCCTGAATTTGTGCCTACTGCACTTCTGTTGATGCAATCAGCAGTAGCAGATAGAGTGCCGTTAGTAGATCAAGAAGATGCCTCCATCAAGTCACATATTTGCCTGGCGCGTTCAGCAACGCTACAATTGATTTTGCTGGAGTACACGTGTAATTGCGTAGTTTTACTGATTTCGAATGTGAATCGACTGCTTTTCATCGCTTCGTCGTCCTGTCACTGGTTTTCTCTCTTTTTATTTATGCTGTTCAAATATGCAGTGTGTTCGTGCACTTAGTACAGACTGAGTGTCGCGCAGTCCGCTTCCGTCGGCCAATTCACTGCCGACATATCGCTTCAAAAAGAGTTCATGAATAGGAGAAAGCATCGGAAACGAGGGTCCATCTTGATAAGAAATCTTCAATTATTCTTGGTCCCTGTACTAGCACACTTATACTAGGCTTTTGTGAGGCACTTTCAAACAATAAAAGTGGTCCAAGCGCGTAACAGATTTGCTTCTTATCCGCTCGCGTTATTGCACTTTTGCCCACAACAATGCAGCGTGCGACAATGACGACGAAGCTACACTCATACTTTATGTGGTGATTTAAATTATTTTTTTGGCTATTTGGCTACACCAGT
Organism: Trichostrongylus colubriformis; assembly: GCA_963978905.1. Lineage (NCBI taxonomy): Eukaryota > Metazoa > Nematoda > Chromadorea > Rhabditida > Trichostrongylidae > Trichostrongylus > Trichostrongylus colubriformis. Next base: position 47,587,347 of record OZ022257.1, on the reverse strand, counting down.
TCAAGGTTAAGCACCCGCCGTACCGCGGAGTGGTGGACTTAATGATATCCACCAGAAGTGATGTGTTTGTATGATTGCCTGGCTGTATGTTTGTATTGGGTCATTCCATAAGTGATGTCGTTTTTTTTTTCAAGCATAAATTTTTCTAATGAAGTTACGAGCTTTTGCATAATGTCATATATCATTCGAGGGAGGTTCTTCTGCTCTACAAAATGACATGTTCAATTTCTGAGTATTCTAGGATGGGGCCGACATTTAGGCTGGCGAAGAGGTGGGCCCAGCCGACGAAAATTGGCCAAACCGACAATCAATTAAAACACTATATTCCACTTTAAGAAAATCAACCAGTCATGTGTCGCGTACTTAGTCCTGACCTCTTCTACAATTTCCAATATTTAGTTGATCAAGAAGTTGCGTCGTTCTTTTTCTAAAATCTTTTCTCCGTAAGCAACCACACTTATTCAAAATGGAATTTTTTCTTTCAAATTCCTTGCTTAGCGTTGTTTTATGAACCACTTTAAAGAATTTTTTCTGCTCTTTCGAAGATATCTTTCTAGTTTGTTTTGGCTGCGATTCATATCGAATTTTAATATCATGTGATAAGGGTCCAGTTAACATTTCATCACAATTTATTTTTCCATTGGAAAGTTAAGGTATCCGGTCAGTGGTTTTTCCCTGTTCCTACTCACTACCTGTACTTAACGTTTCACCCCTCTCTCAACTGATTGGTTGAGAAAATTTTCCTGTCTTGGTTTGAAGAAATTGACTGAAATCACCGAGTTGTGGCGGAAAAACTAAATGTGGAAAAAGAGCAACGTGACTTTTCGAGCAACCAAGTGGTGGAACTTGCAGAAGGGGTCGGGGCTAAGTACGGAGCACATGATTGGTTAGTTTTCCTAGTAAAATATAGTGTTTTAATTGATTGCCGGTGCGGCCAATTTTTGTCTACTGGACCTACCCCTTTGCCAGCCTAAATGTCGGCGCTGTTCTAACATACTCGAAAATGAACATGTCGTTTTATAGAGCAAAAAACTTTCTTTCGAATGATATATGACACGCCGCAAAACCTCGTGATTTCATGGAAAAAACTTCGTTTGAAAAAAAACGACACTACTTATGGAATGACCCATTATGTCATTGCACTCTATGGAGCCGTAGCCGGCCTTCGAGGCCAGCGGAACCGGTCTGGTATATTGACAAACAGGCTAGTCTAGAAATAATCAGCTTTTGAACCCACTAGATGCCTCCTCATCCTTCTCCTTTTTTTAAAGTTTTGATCGATATCGCCTGTGACAGCAGATTTTAACTACCACAACTGTATTCTGCCGATGGTGTCGTCTATTTCCAAGATCTGGTTTTCTGTCTGTCTATTAAAAAGGTTTTGAATAATTTTTCTTATTTATCGGTACCAGTCAGAGATCTATGACTGAGTTGGCATGAGCTCTCTCCGGAGAGGGTGCGGCGTAATACTCGAACTGAGACACTGTCGCGACCATTGCGCCTTCTTGCAAAGCAATACCGTTGTGATATCGTGCCCTCGGCGCTTTACAAATGATGAGTGACTCTCAAGCGACTGAAAGCTCCGCTGATGTTTTTGGTAGAGGCGTAGTGTTTGACAAACTTGAACGGCCTTGATTCTCTGCTCTAATGGATCCATTCATGGAAAGAAGTGGTGTACACTCTAGTGCTCTCTCCTAGTTTCATTCTTTCACTGTGATTTTCTCTAGGAGAAGCCTATTGAGCGCCATTTCTTCTTCATACTTTCCCATTTCTTATGCATGAATTCAGGCGTAGCAAGCGAACGCTGCACGCACACTGAAGTCAATTGAATCGATTGTAGCAAAGAAGTTGGTTGGTTCACAGCTTTTCTTGCACTATTTTATCTATTTTTATTTTTTGTCTTTTTTTCCTTCAGTGCCAGAACTTCTCTAGCTAACATGGATAGTTTTTGTGAGCGGGGTAAACGTCATTTTCTGTTCGAGTCTATGTAGGAGAGCCGTACTCAGGCAATAGAAAGACCACATTATCGTTTGTGAGATGTTAACTGCAGTGTTTTATTTTTATGGATAAGGCTGAAATCTGCGAAAGTTGTTTGAGTTGAAATGGCTGCTTGGCCTCCTGATGTCCTCTATCCTCCCACTATATCTTTTCTTGTATGACTTACGGTTATATTGAGCGGTGAATACCTTCCTTCGCCCTTTACCCCTAACGAGCACTTCATTTTTGACTACAAAGATCTCTTGCAATTTTTCCCCATTTGTGATCGTGTACATGTTTGAATAACCTTGTGCCAGTGGCCTTGTGTGCACTCCTCGATAAAGGAAAACACCAGTGCGAACCGCTAGGTATGGCTGTGTTCCTGGTTGGGACATTTGTAGGGCCTTCCATGGAGAACAGAAAATCGAAGGGTTTGCACTCTGCGGAAAATGGGAAATGGGTGGTGTGTCATAGAGCATGACGTATGCAATTGCAGCTCTATCCTGTTTAGTCGAATTGTCTACAAAGAGCTACTAACTCTTTCTCCTCATTCACTGATGATTCCTCCTTGGTTTTTTTTTCATCTCAGGTGCTTTCTTTTAATGCTGCGTGGTGAGGTTTTTGTCTGTTCACCATTTCAGTGGAGTGATCGATATCATTCATATTATGGCGCCAGAAAAAATGGTTGTTTGCCGAAGAGGGTTACTGACGTTAGAATTTGCTAGCGACCCACTTGTTTCGTATGTGAGTATATCGACCTAACTTACTCCTCGTTCTTCTTTTTATATAGATTTTTGCAGAAAATAATTCTGTCATTCCTGCCAATCGTCAAATCACTTTACTTTGTAGTTGATTGAAACGCATACATTCTTATTTTCAACTTGCGCGGTTTCGGTTTTGAGAGCTGTATTTGTATGAGAAGTGTGTGTGATTGACAGTACCTGGGATTTGCTGAAATTTGATGGGATAACGTTGGAATTTGCTTTATGGAAACTCTACAGCTATACCACGAAATGGGATTCTAATAGAATGGCTGTACTTTATTCATTGACCATTTACATTGATGTTTACCTGGCTAATGCAGCTGACAGTTCTCCTTGGACGACTATGCTCTCGATAAAGCATGATCGTGTTACACTACGATGGGCGCGATTTGTAGGACGCATTCAGATTTCTGTGCCATTTCCTTTCTAGTTTTGTTCCAGTGAAGCTCAAAGGTTAATGTAGCTTAATGTAATGAAGGCGGCTAGCAAAACCTTTCAAAAAGGACAAGTTGGCTGTTTAACTAGTCGGACATGTTAACTATTAGGAGAAACAAGGTTCGGAGGAGTCGCTCTGTGGCTTCGCAATGAATGGCACGCTGTAGCATTCTCAATAGGCCTGACGCTGATTGGCATCTCCCGTCCGTCTTGCTCCTCATACACTGGAGCGCGTCGCGTGTTGGGCCTGAGCGATACGCATTACAGATAAACATGAACTTGATCGAAAAGTCAAGGCGTGACGCTGAGCGCTCTGAAGCACGCATGCCATAGTAGCCACCTTTATAGCATGGAGGTTCTATTTCTCGAGTTTTTGATCAGTGCAGTTCGTGATTTCCTCACCATTGGGCTGCTCAACATGTGTACTTTCCTATTCAGCCTTGGGCGCTAATCAACTATAACTACCACAGGCACCGCGATCAGGTCAGAAATTTTCGCTGAAACTGCATACACTGGTTATGTGGGGTGCTGATCGCAAATATGACATCCGTTTCCGGTGTTGACGCCGATTTAGTGCAGTTGTACCAAGTTACCACAACAACATGTTTCCACCAAATCGCTGAAATTGCGCCGGGAAGATTATTTTAGGTGCTTTTCACAAATATGACATCCGTTTGAAGCGCTAGCGCCGTTTAGTTCCACTGCAGTGCTAGTATAGTAGGACACCACGGTGTCCCCACAAGTTTTGCCCAAGCTTTAGGAGAAAGAGAACCTTTTTTTCTCCTTCAGGGCTTAGGCAAGAATATTCTCTTGCGTGTGCTAGATGATGACTGTAGGATAGTATCTGATGAAAGACGAAAGAAAAAAAACCACGCTCTCCAGCTACATTAGCACTCAGCAAAAATGAACATAACTGGGTCAATGTTGAGCCAAACAACGCCCACGCTAAAAGCCAATGTCATATCCGTGATTAGCATCTGATTAGCCCCTAAATGACCATTTTAAATGAAACTGGTGAAAACAGTAATTGCGCCGAACCGGACCCCGTAGTCATGATCAGCGTCCCAAATAACCACTTGAGCGAAGTTTCAGCGAAAATTTTTTGAGCAACTTGCGGTGTGTGGCATAAAGATGGTTGAAGGGCTCAGCATTCGAACAAATTATCCTCCTGCTGTCGTTCAGTATAATGTATGCGGAAACAGCCATGCAGCAACTACCCTTTGCTTAATGTGTTTTGACAGCTGTTATTCATCTGATTTCTGTATTGGAGCGATGAATTGGATGGCAAATGAGTAGTTCGTCAACTCACCCTGGTCACAATGATTAAAACCTGTATCAGTTTTTGCCTTCGTTAGTCGACACCCTTTCATTTTCTGTGGGAAATCAATCATCATCTTTTTTTTTCTCAGTGGCCTTTGAATGGTAGGGTGAGGGATGTGGTACGGCGTTTTTGTGCGCCAAGAATGTGCTTAAGCTTGTGTGACTCATCGTGAATCGTGTTCGTACCAGCCGGTGGAAGTGGCGGAAATGAGTTTTTACCGGTTTAACATATTAGATATCGACTGCCAATCTATTAGACGATTTCTAAATAGTGTTGTTAAGTTGAAGGAAAGCAGGTAGTGGTTCGGTGCGTTGTTCTTATTACATAGGTTTCATTGGAAAAGAATGTAGAGTTTGCTGAATGGAAAGAAATGGTTTCTGAATATTAACGAATTGATACGGTATGGAAGACGTTTGGCAAGTCAGCTCTCAGAGGTAGATTGTCTTCACTTCTGTGTAAGAGACTGTGCTTGAGTTCTTTATAGATTTGCTGCGTTGGTAGCCCTTCGTGAAAGCTACTGTGTAAATACGTTTGTGAGTGCAAATTAGATTCATTACTTGTGGTGTTTTTATCGTCGCTGACGCATACTACATAAAAACAACATATTCTCTGCTCACGTCTTCTATCTATTCGTTTTTTGCTTCCCTTTTCAAGGATTACTGGAATAGTTTTGGATGTTTAGGCAGTGTTCATAGTTCACGATTCAGGCGATCACGCGATCAGGCGGAAGGGAAAAGATACATATTGATTGGGTGATTCAGGCGATCACGCGATCGCGTAAAGCACGCGATCGCGTGGATCACGCGATTCAGGCGGAAAAGAAAAGATATATATTGATTAAGTGATTCAGGCGATCACGCGATCGCGTAAAGCACTCAATCAATATATACCTTTTCTTTTCCGCCTGAATCACGCGATCGCGCAATCCACACGATCGCGTGATCGCCTGAATCGTGAACTATGAACACTGCCTTAGTTTTCGTCGATCGTTATCGCTACTATCGCGTTATCGTTTGCTTAATATTGGCTTAACTACGATGACCATTTTTATTTAAGAGCTGTAATAGCGATCAGTACTGGGAAATCAATGCAGTGGACGTTGTCCGTTATCCTGATTTGCCTAGCGGCGAATTGGGCTCCAGTACATGGTGAGTTGTGCAGGTATTGGTCAGCTGAAATGTAGCTTCATTGATTTATGTAACTATTTCTCTTATTTACCTCTTACCAGCTTGCTATCTACCAGGTATTTGCAGGCGGCCGATTTGATTTTCGTAGGTTTTTGGTGTAGGATAGTCGTGATGCACTTGTGTAGCACCTATGCATTCATGTTTGGATGTGCCGCTGATGTATCATTTTTTGTTTTAGGTCAAAATCAGCAAGTGAATCCTCCTGTAGCTGCGGCTAATAATCCTGGAGCTGCACAAGGGTGAGTAGCTCAAAGGTTTTACTCAGCTTCATCCATTGCATCGTTCCATTTTTGCCTTTGAAGTGATTTGTCAATGTCTTCACCTAGTACTCGGCTAGAACATAAGCAGATACGCTTGATGTATTTCTCAGTCCAATTCTGATAGTTGTCTTTCGACTCTGTAAATGTACAGATGGGTTCTCGCTGGAACTTTCCCAAAATTGCATTCACTGAACCAGAAAAGCCTTTTCTGATAGTCTTTACAAACGTCCATGGATGTGGGAGAATCCTTATTGTCCAAGCCCAGCTTTGCCACCACTCGGCGACTTTGTATTAGGACACGCTCAATGCACGTAAATGTGGGAGTAAAGTGCAAAATGCCTTGAAATGGTTGAGGATCTGTGCAACAAAAATTCTTTTTTAGTGCGAATACCGGCGATGAAAGGTTGTTGAGCTTTGATGCATGCAAAGAAGATATTCATCGTCTTTGTAACAAGGTGCGTGAGGTTGTCCCATGTCTCAATTCTTTTTCCTAACACTTCCCATGTGAGGTTTCAATTACGTACAGGAAGGAGTCGATTTGAAAAGTGACATGGCAATAATCGAATGCCTACAAGATGCAGGTCAGACTGAAGCAGCAACGCTTACTCGTCAATGTGAAGACCTCGTGTGGCAATACAAGGTGAGCTTGCGAGCTTTTCAGGCCCCTTGATGGGTGTTAAATCCTGTTTAAAATTTTTATGAGTTTATTATATGATGACATTAAAAGTTGCTAATATGGCAAAGTACTACATATTAGGTTGGTGCATAATTAAAGCTACTTTTTAATGCAGCATTTTTCGTTGTGGTGGAAATTGACGTTTCGACGACTATCAAATGAGAAGTAGTCCCTGGTTGCGATGATGAAAACGCTCCCGAATAACAATTAAACACGTTTTTGCTAAGTAAAACTGTTGAAAAAAGCCGCGTTAATCATCATGAACCCGATACTTATGTGGCCTATGGTAATCCATGCGACGGTAAGCTATTAACCTTTTTAACGCGAAGTAACGTAGCAGGTAGTATGAGTACCTAACAGTAAGCCTATTATTCATATTTGATATTATTCATAGCGTAGCGATTTTGAGGATTTTGAAATATTCTTGTTCACGTCGTTGGCACCTCCTAAGCATCACATCTTGTATCTCCTGGCTTTAGTTCCTTCTCTTTCCAGGTGAAACTAACTCAAGATGAGCGATTCGCCAATGCTGCAAAGGGATATTGTAAGGATGAGATTGCCAAGAGCCCAGGTACGCTCTAGAAAATACCGCATTATTGGTACTCGGAGAAACTATCGTTGTCATTGCAGCTATGCAGAAATGTACAGAGTACACACAGCCAGGATATGCTCTAAGTTGTTTACTAGAATTCACTGCAAATGTGACGGCAACTTCTCAATGTCACGCTTTTCTACGTGAGTCATTTGGATGTCTGAATGTTTCGCAGATTTTTCTGTGTTTTTCAGTTCTTTTTGAAATATTTTTTATTGGTACTGACCGGGAAAAATTGCCGCAGGCAGTTGGATGTATACTATCGCATCGTGGTTCATTGTGTCTTTTTTTTGTTTCGAGTTCGGATTTTTGATAAAATTCTAATTTTTTGTGCGCGAAAAATTGAGGTATTTGAAAAAGTTTAAATTTTTCTAATCTTTTGACCTTTTTTTTTCGAATGTTTCCCTCTTTCACTATTGATCATTCCAGAAAGGACAGCCGTTTTGGCTTTTGCTGATTTTCGCCTGATTGGTCCATTTGTGGAGAAATGTGGAGCGACGCTAACCAGATTCGGATGTGGAACACTTACTCCTCATAAGGCCCATGATGGGGTGAGGGTGCCTCACACGCAAGGTATTAGTTTCATAATTATTTAGAGTCTTTCATATTCCTTGAAAATGGATTTTGACCGTATCAGTTGTTTCCAATTGAGTAACGAATTTGTTCGGTCTGTATCGGTCTCCATATGAGAGTGGCTACTACGCGGCACTAAGGGCTACTGCTGGGATTTTCAGTACAGCATGGTAGTTTCCTTGCTTTTCCCTCTGAAATCATCCATCAGACCGGTTTTTGGGGTTTTTCTGTTGTTCATGCCGGATTTTTTGTAAATCATGTCTATTTGGCGAATCCTTGAGAATCTCAAGGTTTGAGTTATTTGTCTGAATCCATGTATTGTGCTAGAGGAGTAAGGTTTGATACAATTCGCCATTGGTCTCCTTGCAGGGATGGCATTGGAATGTCTCATAACTAATGTAGTAAAACACGGAAAAGACCAGTCCGATCCACTGCAAATGCTGGACGCAGGATGCAGGCACGAGGTTTGCACATTTTGTGTATGATTACGTAGTCGCTTGTTCAATGTGTTCTTCCCCGACGCCGTGGCAAAGAAGGTGGCGAGCAAGAATGAAGCCGATTGCTTTTGGTGAGCTCTAGACGATGATCAAAACTATCCTCATTTCAGGTGATGCGACTTGTTGAAATGCAAACTGATGATTTCCACTTGGATAGGCCACTTTTCTTTGCATGTCGACAGGATAGAGAGGTATGCTAATGCCTAGGAATTTCTTCATCACATGACATAAGTTATCATAGTTGTTGTATTTCAGCGTTTCTGCAAAGATGTTCAAGCAGGTCAAGGTAAAGTGTTCGAGTGCCTGATGATGAATCGAAATGATCAATTTATGGAGCCAGAGGTAAGGCTCTCCGAATTCGTCGGTGAAAATCGTTTCGAAGAACTTGCAGCCCGCTTGCAGTTTGGATAACGAGTAGATACGTATTTTCCATTCGATCCACACTGTGGATTCACCGATTCGCCAAATCACACACGCTGCAGCGCAGGGAGTACTCGAGGCGTTTGTTATTGGGTTGCGGTGACGGGTATAGAGCAGCAAGCACACAGAAGACGATGTGAACATTGAAAATTTCACTGAAAGCGCCAAACTCATACAGTCGCGTCTCCCGTCTCACGCTAGGATCGAATGCGAGTCTTCGGTGCTCACAGTTTCATGAAGTATACTGCAGTCTCGACATATCCCTGTTGGGTTTCATATCTAACCCAAAGTTTCTGTAGCCTTTTTTTGCATTTCATGTTAAAGATGCTCAGCATTGTCGTTGAAGACAGTGCTGTTGTGTTGTTTTTAGTATTTATGCGATGATTAAAAAGTGTTTTTATTCTTTGAAGTACTGCTGGCCTTTCAGTGTGCCAGACTACTCGGCGAACGAGCCTATCTGATGGGCCGTGACTATCGTATGGCACACCCACTTACAAGAGCCTGCGAAAAAGAGATGAAGGAGTGAGTCGAACTTAATATGGTTTTTGATCATCTTAAATCGCCTATTTAAAATCAATTTTTATTTGTGGTATTTACCCGTGTTTCCTTCGTTATGTGCGTAACGATCTTTGTTTCTCAATTTGCTATGCGGGACGAGGCGTAGGTTTATCGTGTGTGAAGTGGGCACTATCTATGGTGAAGTGGGTGTTGTTGACAATAGTACGGTTGTGTGAAGGGAAGAGAAGGGAGAAGGACCTAGCCGAACTCAAGGGTTTCACAAGTCTGTCAACCCTTCATCATTGCACTTGTCTTTTATGAAGGTTACTCCATTAGAGGAGACTGGGCGTGCATCGCGGTGATAATCTGTCAAACATGGTTAGTGTGCTTTTGTGCCCCAATTGTAATTGTTTGTTAGACGAGTTAGACGAGGACGATGGGTGATAAACGGCATTGCTTCCTCTGGCAGTCTGACATTTTTAAAGGAATCGTCCACGGAAAATGCGTTTTTGTGTTACCCATACGTTTATGTTGTACTTGCTTAATGTGGGCCTCATGCAAAATTTCACGCGAAAAAATGCGAATCTGGCTGAGATACAGCACCACAAAGTGCGGTCCCAGTGGGCGGGGCCTAAGAGAAAAGCCTCGTTCCGTCGTCCTCCGTTGTCCGAGACGCATTGTAGGAGCAGAAAGTTTCGTAAACAGTCACACTCTCCGTTCCCAACGGCGGCGGACCACGGGACGAGACTTTTACTCTTAGGCCCCGCCCACTGGGACCGCACTTTGTGGTGCTGTATCTCAGCCAGATTCGCATTTTTTCGCCTGAAATTTTGCATGAGGCCCGCATTAGGCAAATACAACATAAACGTATGGGTAACACAAAAACGCATTTTCCGTGGACGATTCCTTTAACCCTGGAAAAATGTTCGCACTGGACGACTGGGCTCATTGTTTCTGCTGTACTGATATGGAGGTATAACAACGCTGAAGTATACATCTCCTGATCCCTGCAAGTCATTTAAAGGCCAAATCACATTTACATGCCATACTGCTTCGAATGAAAGTAGAATGCGTTGCGTATAACAGAATGGAACATTGAATGGTTTATCCTATCATGTTGAAGGTACAAATGCGAACCTCAAGACGAACTCGAGTCAGCCGCGCATTATCATTTGACTTGGATATTGTTGTGCCTGGAGAATGGTGCGCACAATATCAAGGTAATTTTAGCGCCTTATCTGTGAATTATTACGTTATAAATCTGAAAATATTTTAAGGATGCCAGCAAACTCCCTTCTGCGCAATGTCAACATGAAATGTTAACGCACCGACAAATGTTGGTTACAGAGTTCCACATGGCACCAGAAGTGGTGATGCACTGTTCACAGGTCAGTGATTGTAGTTTTTCCCCTTTTGTACTTTTTGAATGGGCTTTCCAAATAAATGGATTTCATTACCTATCTCATTCTTTCGGAGTTGCTTTGCTGATTTGTTGAATCTTCAGTTATTTTTGGTGAAATAGCTGAACCTTCGTTATTCGGTGGTCATTTTTAGGAAATTGATAAGTGGTGCAGTCCAAGAGGTGATATTGAGCCGAAAGGTTTAACGTTGCATTGCTTGATGGAACATGCCTCGGTGAGTGGAGTAAGATTGCAAGGCATCTTTGGCACTTTTATCATTGAAAATAATTATATTCTTTGCTGAGGCTCTAAAGAATCATATTTTTGTTGTTTCAGTCTACGGACAAGACAAAGCAAGTTGGACCCCAGTGTATGCAGGCGCTCAAAGAAATTATGAAGGTCAGATCACTTTTTAGTAGTCATTCCTACTTTTTTTCGGTTTTCAAGTGCTTGCAAAATTTTCTTTCCGGTTCTTGCACTTTTGGTTAATCTTGCTGCAGGTTGCCGATGTTGGATCTAACTACAAGGTTGACAAGGTTCTGTATGGATCGTGTAGATCGCTTATAGATGGTGAGTAGTAGTTTTTTCATTTAGTGAAACGGTCTGGATGATGGGGTCTGCAAAAAGAAAGGGGTGAACTTATCCATGTGGAGAACCCTCTGATTTGCCGCTACGCATTTAGAAAAGTACAGAAGTAAAGTGAGAAAACAAATGGCAGAAAGTGGACTAGTTATCACCCTAAGGGGACCGGGACGTAGAACTATAGTGAAGGAATCTTCCTTTTTTAGTTGTGCTTTGAATGTTATTTTCATTCTCAAATGATATCAATAAAATCAATTTTGAAAATGAAAATTGATTTGAGGAGCCTGTGCACGTGAGACCGGATCAGAGTCTGAAACACTAACATGTTTGATGAGACATGTCGATAGTTCCGATATGACCCCGATGTGTGAACAGAGGCTACTAGAGGTGCAATATTTCATGGCAAGAGATTGGACATTAGATCCTCAGGTCTACGAAGCTTGCCACGATGAGGCAGTAAAAAGGTATGAAATCATCAGCTTTGATCAATTTTCAGTTATGTTTTCGAAAGTTCATTCAGATGTATAGTCTTCATAGAGTTAGTTACGTGTCAGTGTTTTTTCTTCTTCAACTGTTAATGTAGGTTACATATGTATTTCCCACTGAACTAACAATCTGAACCTTTTAGATGTCATGCACCAGCAAACTGGCACATGGCTGGTAACGGCCCAGATCCAGGTCCAACTGTTCTTGCTTGTCTGTACAGATCTGCTTACGATGAAGAAAATCCGGTAAGGAAATAGAGTACCTTTCTTCTTTCAATCCTTGTCATGTGATTTAGATTTTTGAACGATATGTGTAGGAGAAAGGTGAGAGAGCGCTTATTATGACATTACATCGCGTAGTATTCCCATTGCATCTCTCATATTTGGTACCACGCAGAAGGCGCTATGATGGCTTTATTCCCATAGCATGTAATAAATGTGAAGAGTCCTCTCTCACTTCCGGCCCCACTCTCTGAAACTTTTGTACTGCACTGGTTTTGGCTAAGTTTTGAATGAACCGCTACAGAGAGCTTGTACTTTAGCTGTAATTTATAGTTTGTCTGTCTTTTATATTGTTTGAATGGATTGTGTCCTCATGTTGCGAAATAAGCGAGAGAATTCCCAGTCACTCATTTGCTACCACATATCGTCTATACTACATTAATCATGTATTTGACGAACTTGGACCACAGTAGGATGGTACTCACCACTCACGACGAAATTTGTTCATTAAAGTGGGGGCTTCATTTGATTGTATGAAGAACATATGGTCAGCGGAGGTTTCGAACAGTAAAGGCTCTTCATATGGGGCTGAAGTCGCATTATGTTTGTTAAAGGAAACGGAAAGGGTTCGAAGAAAGAGGAAGATGCAAAGAAATTATCATTTTGTCACGAACAGTCAACGGAAGAAACAATAATCGGTGGAAAACCCGGATTCGAAAGCGCGACGCTGTGGTGTGTATTCGCATCACTTCGAACTGCACACACCAACTTTCCGAGTTGTCCGCTCTAGAGATGTCACTTGTTGTCTCGTAGAGTGAATGTCATTCATTCGTGTGATATGTAATAAGTGAAACAACACAACAACGAGTAAGTAGAAAAACTAAATGAAGAGTAAGCGGAAACGTGAGAAATGAGTGTGATTACATTTGCGGTGTCGTGTGTGCATTGCGGCAGTTGCAAGCCACAACTGTCCCATACCGTAAGCCAAAATTGCCTTCCCTACCAGTTTCTTAACTTTGATAGTAGTCTTTAATAACGATTTGATCTCTCCACATATATCTGAGTATATTGTTTATTATCTAAGTATTATCATATCTCTATATATAGTTATAAAACTTTCATCATGAAACATTTTGAAGGAAAAACATTTAATTACGGAGTTGATTTGTTCGCATGTTTGTGTCAGTGCCAGTATCATATGGTACTAGTGCGTCACTATATTTCTTGCAGCTGTCGCACAAGTGTGGTGTGGAGGTCAGGAGAGTCTTGCATACACGTGCAATACGTGTGAATCTTATCCCAGATCTTGAAGATGCATGTCGCGAAGCGTTGTCCGAGTACTGCTCCAGCAATGTAAAGCCCATGGAGGTCAGTCTTGATTGTGAAGCTCTTTAATCTTCATTACGTTTGTTGTGTAGAATTTCATTCATGAAAATGGAGGAGTAAGGGGATGGGGAAGGGTAGGATCTTAATCAAGCACTGCATGGTGGGGATGTTGCAGCATGTTGCAGCATTTTCTGAGCAGTATCATCGCAACTAGCCTCTCACTACTTGGGTTTTATGTGGTCTTGATTAGAGGTCTACAGATTTTTCATGTTTCTATAGAGCTCACAAATTCACAACTCGTGAGGAATTTATTGAGATTTTCAGAAAATCAAACATGAATTGTCAATGCTCATTCGAGGGGGTGTGGGGGGGGGGGACTTACAAAAAGTTGAACATCCAAGCATCTTTGAGGGAAAATCTGAACTCTCTCGCGTATAGTTACGCCTCAGACGAGAAAGGAAGTTGATCCGTTTCTCTCTCCACGCTAGGCAAAAATGGCGTTCACTGTGTGAAGCCCCCGACCCTCCTTGCGCACCGATTTCTCATTTGTATTCGTCGGAAATTCATCGGTAACATGTCAATTTTTCATGTATTCCCCTTTTCTTTGTTTCTCTTTGTTTCCTTCTGTTTTTTAATGATACCAAATACCAAATAACAGCGGGGCACACACCACGAGGGCATCAATAATCAATCAGCAAATAAGTAAACATGATAAATCTTAGGAAATGACCTGTCTTCAAGACAACTTCGAGAAGAAGGAATTCATCAAGCGATATCCTAATTGTCATAAGGAAGTAAGGCGATTCACAGAAATGGAATCGAAGGACACGAAACTGAATAGAGCATTAACAAAAGCGTGTAAACCTGTTATCAAGGCCCATTGCGAGGTTAGTCGTTGATATTCAGAACTTGTGCTGTGTTTTTTTTTTTTTGAATGTGCTGAGGCTGTCCAAAGGGAATTTTTGTTCAGCAATTCGCTAACGAAGAAATTGATCATGGTGATGTTATGGAGTGCCTTCTCGAAAACAAGGTTTGTAATTTTGCTTCTCATGCAATTTGTGTTTTTCTTTAATTTTTTTCAATATTTGGCTCGCTTGCAGGATCAACCGGAAATGACGTCGAAGTGTCGTTCGTATGTGAATCATTTCGAGTTGATCTCTCTCAGGGATTATCACTTCTCGTATAAGTTCCAAAAAGCTTGTGCTGCCGACATAGACAAACACTGTCAAGACCATGGGAATGATAAGTGAGTGTTGTGTAGTATATTTTACGTCATTTACATAATTTAGTATGGTGTTAAACAAAAATTTCATGACCTGACGGCAGCGCGGCGCGCTACAGTTTGCACGCGGCTCGACGACCACAATTTAGGCTCGATTCCTGTTGACTGGATCTACCGTCACCGGTCGCATGCCGGAAGGATTTTTTACCCAGCTTTGCTTATCCCGTGACTATGCCTTGTTTTCACGAGTATGCTTGTGCACGCGATTGCGTTTCCCCACATTGCGGTGGTAGACATGCGGTCGGTGGCTGTCCTCATTTGTACAGCTGGCTGCACATCTACCGAATGCACTCACGGTCTTTGGATAGTATGTGTATGCGCAGTGAGCAGTCCGTTTATCGATCAAAAAAATACATTCAGCTTTAGTGCATCACAGGTGCTGCTTTTATTCAAGCAAATTCTTCAAGATAGTCGCAGCTCAAAGGATTTGCGTTTCGAGTTATTATAGCGGGTAAAGTAGCACAGACATAGAATATTAGAGTGTTCCTGGTTGATAGATCCACCCAGAGATTTGTAGTGTCGCGAAGCAGGAGTGATAATTTGAGTCATTGGCTATGCGGAATCAATTATCTGTGAGGGAAAGAAAGTGTGACTAACGAGACTGGGTGAGGTTGGTAAAATCCGCGTTCTCAGCTACTCAAGAGGATTGCCCTGACCGACAGACCCCGGAGCCGAGCTCTTCCGATAACTACCCTAATGTTCTTACTACGGGCTGCTGCCAGGTAGCACAAACCTGCATGGCTCAGACCGATACTTTGTAATATGGCACGCCGCAGAACACGTCGTGGGGATAGGGATAGTATTATTCGGATTTCTGAACATTTTTATTCTTTTTTTTTGCTGCTGCTTAAATTTAGAATTTCTACATGCAAAGAAAAATCGGCTCATTGGTTCTTTTTGAGTTCTTTGTGAAAAAGCCCGCATTATCCGTCCTCCTCTACAATATTGTTCCCATTCGTGTACCTTTTTAGGGGCGAAATCATACGGTGCTTGTCCGAAGTGCGTTTCGAGCACAAAGTACTTGGAACGACCTCCGATCTGTCTGAACCATGCAAACATCAGTTGAAAGTTGCCTATCTTCAACAAGAACAGGTAGAAGTGAGTTGGCGGTTGTGGGTAGTTTCTGTTTGTGGCTTTTCGTTTCCCACCAGGTATTCCTTGTGAATTTCAGACCAGAAGGTATGGGAAATACAGCTCCTCAGTGACGGTCCTTGAATTGAGTTAGCGTTATGCCAGATGTTCAAACTTGTTTGATAGTTTTTCTGGTCCATCCTTGACGCCACTGGTCTGATCTCAAGGATTACTTGTTTCGTCCAGCACGTAAAAACAAAAACAAAACAGCACATAATACTCTGTGGGAGTCTGTTGTTGGCATTGCTGTTGGTGTCTTTTTCTTACTCCTGATCCTTTCCTGCTTTTGTGGCGACTTTGACGTAATTCGGTCTATATAGAAAAACTCAAGAATGAAGACAGAGGCCGCTATGGATGTGCCCGGAGTAGGGACCTCAGCTGCGATTGACGATTCATTAATTAATTGAAAATTTCAAATGTGATCCGTGCAGTCGATACAAGTGGTGCTCAGCAGTGTAACAGTAGAGGAATGACTAAGGAAAACGGTGGAAAAGCCGAGGAATAGGGGCTTGAAAACTCCCCTTTTTCCTCGCGCTCCCTGTGTCACCAGCCGGGGATAGACTGGAGACGGGTGGAGAGGCTAAATCAGCCGGTCGCGAACGTTGCGTTGCCTTGGCCGGCAACTTGCCCGGCTCATGAACTGAAAGCGACCGCCGTGCTGCGGGATCGTGTTAAGACCCCAGCCGCATTTTTTCTATGCGAGTTTCGCTATACATCACCTCTTCTGAGGTGGAAGATTTGTTTTCAGAGCCCATGTATTCCCATCTCTTGCTTTCTCCTTCCCTCTCTTAGTGCCTCTAAGGCTTTCCATATTTTTTCCCTTGTCTCTGGGGCAACAGACGTACTATTTCTCATGCTCTACTACTTTGAGACGCTTTCACATCCCGTTGGCTAAGCTTTCACGATGGGTGCTTAGGGTGTTTTCTGAGAGGACTAGATGATGGGGGAGCGCTCGCTGTGTCTCTGACAATCAGGTTGTACCTTCCTCTTAATGATCAATATGGTTTTCATTCTTGTTTTTCTACTCCTTACAACGCCATCATAGTATACCTAAATATTTTCTTGGGGAATCATCGCTCTACCCCTTTTATTCACCCATGTGCATAAAATGTTTCCCTTCATATATTTCCTTTGTATTTTTCACCGCTTTTGTATCATCAATTCAGAATGTTTACTTCTGTTGTGAAGATGTCCTTCACGATTCAGAACAATTTGTATTCAGTTCGATGACAAGGAACACATGGCAGATGCCGATCCAAAGTTTGCGGAAAAATGTGCACGCGAACTTCGTCAGTTCCGGTGCGATCAGGCCGAATCATTTGAGGATCAAGTGGAGTGCCTCAGACTCAACTATGACGGTTTAGGTAAATTTTTGGCAGCCACTGTTGTAAATACCCGTAGGAAACAAGCACCTGATCCAATTCAGGTCCCGAGTGCAAATCTATGGTGTTTTACCGAGAAAAGATCGAGCATGTGGACAATACGATGGATGATGAACTCCAGGTTGGAGTTTAGTGTTTCACCAGTGGTTCCAGTGATTTCAAGGTCATCCCACTTTCATGGTATGGGAATCGAATCTCGCAGACCCACGCCCGGGTAAATCGAGCTTTCCATCCTTCCGGGATCGGTAGATTGGTACCGGACTCAACTGGGAGAATAAGAGCACTGAGCAACACGATTCTGAATGGAACTAGAATGCGCGACGCCATCCCACAGAAGGGATTGATTAACCACAAAAACTTCATCCTTTTGTCCTTCAAGGTCATATGTCTTCAAAGGTAGTTAGTGACCTTTATATCCTGCAACGCGGTCGTACGGCTTCTGCTTAGGCTTGTAGTTTCAATTCATTTCATCATATATTCCGGACTGAAAATGTCAAGTGATCGAAAAGATGGTGATTCATAAGCATTGGATAGCAACGTTTAGAAACACTGAGTAGTTGAGTTGTACGATTGCGTCTCAGAGTGTGAAGGCAATATAGAGGAACTCGGAGCGGTAGGGAGATGTCGCTTCGAAACGAAGATTCAAGTGGTAGAAGGAATAGTTAGTAGCGAAACTCGAGTTTAAAAGCGCGGCCTTATGATCTGTAGTCGCGATCTCCGGTGCACACCCTAAACTGCACACATCACCTTCCCGAGATGCTCGCTAAAAGACAAAGAAACAGTGGAAGGGTGTGTAAACGAAAGACGAGGAATAATAAGATTTTTGTGATAGAAAATCCGATTTGAATAAAATATTGAAGTGAATAACAAATTACCTCATTGCAAATTACACTTGGCACGACACCATGCGTCGTATGTGCAGCGGCACACTGAACGAATTGCAAGCTACCGTAAACCCGTACCATAAACCAAGATGAATAAGTAAATAAAATTGATCCTTCCCTGAACTTCACTGTCCACACTTTGATTTATTTTTTGGTTCAGAAGAAATGTAAGTACGACATTGGAAAATTCTGCCCGAATCAGAATGGCGAGAATGTGTTGGATTGTCTGACAAACACGAAGATTGTCCGTTTACTGCAGACAGAATGCAAGAAAGTTGTGCAGGTGCGCTTATTATTTATGTTATTAGTATTCCATCGTGTGTAGATGTAGGCTTAATCATGTAAAATTTAACGCATAGATGTGAACTGGAAATTCTCTGTCAGTATATCAGTCTCACCGAAAGCGGACTGAGCCTTATTCTGGCTGTTTTTGGTTTTTAGTTGTACGCTACTTCTCGACTCATTCTTATTTCAAGCGCTAGGTATGAAAGATGCCTCATCGCGCCTCACTTTCCTTGATCTCATCATTTTTATTATTTCCAGTTCTTTTCATTAGTTTTAGCATGAGTTCCAAGCAAAGTTTATAAAGCTTTACCCTCTGTTTTCAGGAGCGGATGCGAGAATCCGCCCGAGATATTCGTTTGCGACCAGGATTGCTTGAAGCATGTAAGACAGAGACTGAAACATAGTAAGTTATGAGTTTGTGTGTCACTTACTCCTATCAGAGTATTTGATGCATTCTTAATTTTTATGCTGATGGAATATGTCTTCATGTTTGTGCTCACACTGTAAATAGAGTGATATTAGCTGAAATACTATAAGCTTGCTGTTTTGACTTAGAGTGGAAGTTCATTTCGGCGCAGCAGTCTTACTCCTGCGCTTATAGGTTAATGTTTTGATCAGAACGATTTGCGCAGTATTTACGAAGGAAGGTGATATTTCCATAGTAAACTATACCCGGCCATGATACGATGCGATAGAACACTAGCAAGGTCAACGTAATCAATGACCAGGCCTTGTGTCTGTCCTCATACCGTTTCCCGTCGTTGGCCTATGTCAACTCGGTTTTGATGAGATAGATTAAACTCAGATCAGCCCAGTATCATCCAGATATATACCCAAGGGTGATTAATGATCAGAGACATTTTGTGGCTATATGCTGGATAGTCGAGCGTACTGGTTTTGAGTAGTGTTGTCTAGAAACTTGTATGTGTATAGCTGGACTATGGTCATGATGTGGGTCAGCAAAATGAATGATATGGTTCAGGAATTTTTTTAAGAAGAGTCAGGAATGCTAGTTGCGAGCTTTTACGATTAATTGCTGGTGAAAATTATATTGATTTCTGTAAGAATAATGATCTGAGTGAGTAGTCGAGATTAGTTGGTGAGATTCCTAAGTACTGATATTTAAGCTGTATGGATGAACTGAGGAAGCTGAAGATGCCACAATATGCGCAAAAAACTTTGGAAGGCGCTGTGATTGGATGTCTACGAGAGAAATATCGTGAATCGGCTCATAATCGTATAGAACTTGGGCCTCAATGCCAAGCAGAGGTAGGTCATGGAAATGTTTGGAAAAGTCTCATATCTCCAAGGGAAATATTTTTTGGGATTTGGTGTTGGTTGATGAAATTGGCCTTTCTAAAATGATATCGTTGGCCCATCAAGCTTGCAGTTTTGTTTTTTTGGTGTGATATCGCCTTCTGGTAGCAGCTTCATAAGGAAAGTATTCTTGTTTGTGTTAATTTGCTATGAACATGAGAAGAAATTGAAACTAAAACATTTTGATCGTCAATACTTTCGGAGCAAGCTGTTTTTGGCAAGGTTCTATAATCTAGGTAATAAATGGTAGCTGTTGAATTACTTGAAGAGCATTTCTCCTACGAGGCGCAGTAGGATGCCAGTAGGCGAAGCCATCATCGCTGGAAGAATGATGCGAGGCGGCTAGAGCACACCCGTCGGCGGCGTCTTAAATTAGGGACCCTGATCGCTTACTGGCAAACGGAAGGAATGGAATGTGTTTTCTAACAAAATGAGCGAACGGTGGAATCGACGTGATATGGAAACATTTGAGCATTTTTCAGATCACAAAAGCAATAGTGGAAGCAGAGTTCGACCCTTCGCTAGATCCGCCGTTGTTCCACGCATGCCAAGACACAATCAAAAGGCATTGCTCTGATACGATAATTCAACATGTGAGTGTTTCTTTTTTACAATTTTTGTGATTTTTTCTGAAGATGTGAATATGAGTTGTCTGTGGTTATTGTCTAATACGGTGCTGATACAATGGATCTCCACTACTTTTGTGACCGTTTTCCGCTTTTGCTAAGAAATAGGATTGAGAATGATAGGATGAACCTGTAATTTCAGAGCGGTGGTTTTGATAGCGTGCTTGATTGTTTGAGAGCCGATTTCGACAAAGGAGCCATCGCAGATTTGAATTGTAATAAGCAGGTAAGATTTCATGGTTCTCCATTTGCACTCAACTGTTTTTTTTTTCTCTGAAGTTTCTTTTACTGAACGGATGCGTGCGATTAGCTTAAGTCGTCAAACTGAGGAAAATGACGAGTGCAATCTATTCTGAATAATTGCCTTAAGTTTCACCATTTCAGATAGCGCGTCGTGTTGAGGAGACGATGATCGATATCCACCTCGATCCACCACTTCTGGAAGCCTGTTCAGTCGATATGCACCGTCTGTGTAATGACGTTGTTCCAGGACATAGCCGAAGTACGTGTAACATATTCGAAAACTGGTCGTATCCTAACGCAAAAGTGTCGGTTTTATCATAATTCGAGCCGCTTTTGAGCATGAGTATGGGGAAGTGAGAATATGCTTGCTAAGAAATGCTCTCCCCTTAGTATATATTTTTTATATTGTAACTTTATGGGTTATGTAAGTGTTCGAGCCAAAGATATGATTGTGTCATAAATTTGTGTCGCGTGTCGTACGCTATCTTTTCACATCTTTTCAAAAAAAAATTAGGAATCCTGTGAGAATATCCAACCTCTTGCGTGTTTCTTGTTTAACCTTTCTATTTTATAGTAATCATGTGCCTGATGGAGGCAGCTGAAAGTTCAAACGCTCAAATGACACCGTCGTGCCGCAATATGCTTGCGGATAGAAATAAATTGTGGATGAAAGCTCACCAGGTTGGTCATATATTATTTATTCCAATTTTCTTTTTTTTACTCAATTTATCTGCCCTCCTCGTTTCGCCAAGTATGTGGGTTTACCAAAAGCCATTCATAGGTGAACTCTTATTCCCAACGTAGTGCGGATAGCTGGCATGTCTTTCCTGCTCTTTATAACTGCTTCCGTAAGCTAAGTGCCTGATGCTTAACCATTGCAATCTTTTCTCTATCCAGGTTTCATTGCAGTGTAGTTTTATACAGTATGTAGGATTTCTTTCGTTTCTCAGATGATTTGTGTAAGAATTTAATTTGTGCATACTTTCAGCAATATCAGATGGTTTGGCCGGAAAGCTGGCACGAAGCCTACAATTTGGTGGCGAACCATCCTCATAAGGTCTGTAAAGTAAAATGATTTATCGATAGTGATCCTTGAATCTCCTTTTCTCTTCATGCGATAACTTTTTGTTATTTTTTGTTATAATCTCTGTTTTGGTAATCTGGGCTACCGGTATAGGCAAAGAATATCGTGCTGATATTCGCTGATATATGCAATATCGCGCTTGCGTGAGTGCTACGCTTTGTACCTCTGATGAGAATTGATTTGGCTAACTAGTATGCGCCACAGACGCGTGCTGTGTTTGATCTGGCGCCGCTCAGTGTACCGAGAACCTCGGTGTCATGCCTGACGCGTTTTGTGAAAAATATGCTGAAATGTGCAAATCTTTTTCATTTTCCAGATATCTTTACTTGGATGGTTGTCCGGCGTTGTTTTCTTCATCTTACTTGTCGGTTGCTGCTGTGGACGATTGTCGAAGCGAACGCATATGGAATTGAAAAATCGATAACAGGTTTTATTAACAACGGAAATCTTCGAACATTTGCCTTTATTTTCTGTCTAGATCAATGATATATGATAATTGTGGCCGTTTTATGTTTATGCATTGGTTTTCATCTAGTTCGTTTGCATACTCTTTCTTTTACTTTAAATATTTTCTCTTAATATTTTCTATCGTCTGTCCTACGGCTGCTCTTCTCATACGTGTAAGTCCCAGTCCATTGTGTACTAGTGCATAATGTGTACGTATGTTATCGTGAGTGTGTGTGTGCACGCGATGGATATTTCCCCTAATTTATTAGCTGAGTCCAGTCTTCACATATCATCCATCAAAATTATTGATGAAAACATTTTGCATTGAAGTGATTGCTGTTGACCTGGGAGTTGTGCACATTACTACAATGTAACATGGATCATCGATTAGGCGCACTACGATACTCCTAAACTTTTGCTATACAAGTATAAGCCTTTGATTTTGTTCGTAGTGTTTCATTGTTGAATATGGGAGTCAATCTCCTGTCTACTCAAGTACACTCGTTCGCTTGCAATTGTTCGTGGAAAGTGTCAAGAGCTATTGCCATTGATCCTTTGTCTATTGTAATTTCTTTTATTGCTTGTTTTTAAGTTTTTGTCGTGCTAGACGTGGAGGTTTTCCAAAGGCGCTGCTTTGTCACTAGCTCCATGTTTTCATAGAACTCCAAAGAACAATAGCCTACGTGGCTGTACGTAGAGTACTGCTTGATTGTTAAGTAGTTCCTCTCTGAACGCTCCTGTTCCTTTTTTGCGTGTTTTCTTTTCAAATTATCGTATTTGTCGTGGAATATAGAGGGTGATTTAGATTATAATCATGGTTGTTATAATGTTCTGTGATCATGCTAAGGGCTAAATAAATGTCTATTTTTACGACTGAACTAGTTTATGTGGTCATGTTACTCGATTCGTTTTGGCGATTGATGTGTACCTGCTACACTTCAAGCAATGTATTCCTCTAGTGCCCCGTTCACCATGTTGTTTGTTCGATCGGGTTTAGTGCACGGTAAGGTTATGAGGGGTACAGGACCTTTCCCTTTATCACCATAACCTGCTGCTATAACGCGTCTTCTACAGTAGCTGTTGCCAGCGATTTGCTGGGCGGTTTGTGTGCCATCCTATGACATAAAAATTTTCTTACTTGAAATCATGAACTGAATAGTGAACGAGCTGAACAGGGTGATTACGTCACCAAGGCTAGTCGGGAGACCCCTACGGGGGCGTCCTAACTGACTTTGATAGCAAGTTAGCTTGTTGAAAGTGGAACTGTTAGTTTTCGAAAGACAGTTTCGCGTTTATGATAGTAGTCTTATCTTCTCCGACTCTTCGGAGGTCGTTATGAGCGCATTAGGATAACTGCAGAGCCCTTCCTATGGGAGGGTTGGCGGGAGGGGGTGGGTGTACCACTCTTAATGTGATAAATGATGATCCTCCTCGTGCGAAAAGAAATGTTCACCCACATCGGCGCCCTTCCATCCATAGTCTGAGGCAGCGAACTATGCTGCTGACTCGGTGTCCCACCCCACGAGCGTGTAGTATCCTCATAAGGGCTTGCTGTTCAAGTAGGAATGTTCACTGAAAGCGGTTTTTGTCTTCAGAGGAGCAATGGCTCGAAAATAGCGAAGATAGCAGCTCTATCTAGCGAGTATAGTTCCGTTTATCCGTTTCGCATTCCAGCTTTTCAGAAAGCAACTGCCTCCATTGGCCTGTAGCCGTGATGCTTTTGCTAAGGTTATTTATCTGTGAATAGAACTCTTGAGTGCCTATTCCGTAACGACTGATTTGTTCCTCCAAAGACATTGTTCAAAGATCGCGATTCGGGGTTTCGCACAGTTTAGAAAAAGAGATGCATATCGACCAAGCGATTCAGGCTCTCGCTCGACTCGCGCGATTCAGACGGGAAGGATAAGATCCGTATCGACAAGGAAGGTGAATGGTACGCCTGAATCGTGAAATCTAACAATGTCTAAGCATCCGTAAGAATAACGAAAGTCTTTCAGAGGCATCTGTGGGGTTGTTGGTGTCATTGAGTGCTGTCGTGATGGGGTAAGGCATATCAGGAAGAGATGCATACCTAAGCACCTCGTACACTCAGTCGCATAAAGCCTCAGTAGAGGGAGGAGGGGGTCGTCCCCCTTTGAAGCTCAGGTAAAATAGCGTCATAGTGGGATGCTCCCTTTCTTCATCTCTCAGTGCGATAGCATATATTATCAAAAGGATAAAGGATAAAGTTTTCTGCGTTAATCAATCCCTTCTGTGGGATGCGCCGCACATTCTAGTTCCATTCAGAATCGTGATGGCTGGTGAAAGTGATGTGGCCTCTACAATGACTTGCGGTGGCCAGCCGATGTACAAGTCAGTGCTTTTATCCTCCCAAACGAGTCTGGTACCAATTTGCCCACCCCGGATGAATGGAAGGCTTGGTTGGCTTGGGCGGGCGTTGATGCGGGATTTGATCCCCGCACCATGAGAGTGGGCTGCTCGCCACCTGCCACTACACCACCTCCGCCCAGCATCTATTACCCTAAAGTCCCATAGATAAGAGCGGCCCGTAGATAAGAGCGGTTTGTGCTAGAGAATGAAAATTGACGTTTGTATACGTTTTTCTTTGGCGCTGTGAGCTGATGATTATCGCATTAATAGCCTACAACTTTACCTTTATTCTTACTCTCTCTATACTTTTTCTGTTGCTATTTTTTTATTAGGTTGTAAGGAAAGTTCTGGCCGCACTCGCACGTTCACAAGATAAACTCAAATTTTGAAGCGCGTCTACATGAATTTAATTACATGTTGTGCTCCTTAGATAGAGAAAAAGTTGCTCTTTCTGGATATATGCTTTTCTTGAAATGTTACAAGTTTTTCGAGTTATTAGAAAAATTATGAAGTACTGCGAAAATGGCACTTTTTAGATGACTTCACTTCACGAGTTTTTGCTTAGCTGAGTCCCAGCGAAGGTGACCACAAATGTGAGTGCTGCAAGGGGAGGCGGTAAAGCATTGTACTGAATACTTTGTCCCTGGTTTCAGAAGTGCAGAAATGAGAACGAGTTGCTCGAATTTTCAATTGATCAAGTTGCTTTAACTAAAGCGACAGAAAGCGATGAGCGCCCATACTTGCAGGGAATATCCACAAGTATCGGCCCTCAACAAACAAGCTTGACCAACCACCTCAAGTAGCCTTGATTTGGAAAGACCCAAAGAAATGAGTGCGGAGGGACCCCTCAGGGCAGCTGTGCGCAAGCGCATTTTCCACATATCCTCTTCCAGTAATTGAAACAGTTGAAGGCTGAGGCTATTACACGTCTATCATATTCACCAGATCTAGCGCTAACTATGCCCCACTTTTCCAAACATCTGTTCAGCTTCTTCAGCAGCAGTGTGTTCGGAAAGAATGATGGTTTGAAGTCGTCTCTTTTTGTTTTCGCGCTCTATGAATCATCAGCCCTTCTTCAAAATAAGATATGCAAATATCTGTAATACTGCCAAAAGTGTAGCGAATCAAATGGTGTTTATTCTGTGAGAAAAGATGCAGTCTGAGCCGAGTTATGATCTCCCGAAGTTGAATTTGCGAAACCGGCTATGAGAAATCTAATTTTACTGTTGCATTGGGAGTGACTGCTGCTGGAAAGAAATTTGAAACAATGCTAATTTTTAAAAATTTTTAAAAGTGTTTTAAGAATTTTTAAGAATTTTTTTTATCGGTAAATCAAACCGCTCTTATCTATGGGACTTTAGGGTACTACTGTGTGCGATTGGATTTTAGATTTTAGTGTATAGCGCATGTGGATTTTAGTGTATAATCTTGTATAATTTATCCGTTGAATAGCTGACAGCTCTGTAGGATAACATACGTATGTGAAGATATTCTTTGTTGATTACGAAACAAATAATGTGATCGTTGAATCGTCGTTGTTTTGCGAATAGCGCTTATTTAGCGTCTCATGAAGGTGGATCAGTATAGCGTTTGAATGAAGGCGCGTCTTCTCCAGTGTCGTCTTGCTGAAATTGAGTAAAAAGTCATTTATTCTAGAAGTGGTTTCAGTATATTGCAAGATCTTGTGCATCAGCAGGTACGATTAGTGATTTCAACGTCGGAGCCCGTCACGACGTTTCAACAGGGTAGCGGAAGAGGAGTTCATGCTCAAGGAATTCCTATGATCTTTCTAGTTAAGTGACGACCACAGAAGCTCCATCATGAGCAGCTTATAGCATGCCTTTCAGCGCTGCTTGCTCGTATGGTTGTCGCTTGAAGTCTCTCGAACTCATTCACGAACAATTGCTACGTTTCCATATTACCGGTCATGGTAATTTAAAGCACAAAACAATGGTGAAATAATATAAATCACAACTGTCTCACCCCCTCGTCTGGATAATAAGCACATCCTCCAGCAACCTTAAGGAATTTATTATCAGTTTTGAAGGCTTCAGTAATGTAATATGGCAGAAACTGGGCCGTAAATCCACAAGTATGTTCCGAATCTTTGTGTAGGATGCCATGGTAAATTCAAACAAAGCAAGGAGAGGGCTCATTGAGTAATGTTTGTATTGTGAGCACAGTAAGGCTGCTTTCATACTCTACGGTGCCGGCGGCAGAGCGTGGCTGCGTGTCTCTACGTCTCCGCCTATGCCACCCTCCCTCATTGCCTGCGTCGTCTCTGCACCTCCCCCGTGCCACTCTGCCTCGCCGCGTGTGAAGGCTTGTCGGCACTGAGTATGAACACGATCTATGGAAATGTTGACCTGATAGGTAGGGTTATCGCGTATACTTCTATTGGTACTTCAGCCTCAAAACAAATCCCAGTAAACTTGTGGTCACCATGATTTTACTTCTACTCTTAACAAGCATAAATGGCAGCATCGTTCAGAAAGTACACGGAAGTGTAGTGGATTCAGCGTTTTTTTTTAAATTGAGGTAATAACTTCACCTTGTCTTTCTCCAACTCTTGTGTCTTTTGTAGCAACGCCGAGTTAAGATTGATCTAAAATAATATATGATGACTTTCTAATTTTGTTTCCCTAATGGAGGCTCCGCGAAAAGTGATGAAGGTGCGTTCTCCAATTAAATGGGTGTGAATGTAGGCTCAAAACTGAGAAAGTGGACGAAGTTATCTTGTAGATTGCAAGCAAATGGAGAAGAACCAGTTTGCAGACGACACCGAAATTAAGGGTTGTCATGCGGTAGTTAATTTTTTTGGGCGCAAGCACAGATTCCTGGCAGCTGCCTTTATGCCTCAGCTGAGCTCTATTCAATGCGGTCTCCTTATACCTCACTATCCTGATTCTAATCTTGATCTATAAATAGCTAGAAAACCCATGTTTTCTCCAACAAGTGCGATAAAAATATGCATCTTTTCACCTGGTGTTGGTCCTCACAGATTTCCATATTTTTAATGACCTCAACTTCTGTATTCGCAAATCTTAAAGCCATAAAACTGTCGTGACATGAGACCCTCCTTGCGTATATAGCATGCACCGATAGGAAATCACGCTGTAGCTACATGAACGTCCTTCGAGGGATGCACCCAAACGCCGACCTTGACCGGTCGAGCCTGCAAGAAGCGCGGGAAATCATCCTTTACCCTCTTCCGCCAGTCCGAGTAAATCGCCTGTCTGTTGCCGTCAGAAGCTGCCGATTACTCACAGTCACCCACGTTCTCTGTGCCGCAATGAGCCGATATCTTGAGGTCGCACCGGTCAAGACAATGGCCTAGCCATTTCAATTTTGAGTCCTGATGGAAAGCAACGGTTCTTTTGACTGTTATACGGTAGCAGCCACCTGGTGGTAGATAATGCTGGATTTTGTTTGCGAATTTAGAATAAAAAGTCTATTCGGTGTCGGCAGACATGAAAAATTTCAAAACTCACACTCTTCGGCGTTGCAGCCTGATCTTTCATGTTCATGGAACTGTAATCACTAATAAATGCATATGAAAGTAACACTTTTTACTTTTATGTTCAAGAGCAGTTGACCGAGAACATCTGAGCAAAGTTGGCTAGGAGGGGCGTGGTTAGTAATGCGTTCGACATTGACACGGACTCTCACACTAACACTCCCATTATTTTTTATAATTCTCAATTTTTTCTCTTATTTTCGGATTTGCCGTTAGTATCAAGGTGACGCCACGGCAGCTGAAAGTCGATGTTTTGGCGAGACACACTTTTCAATGATTTCATAATAATGGATGGCTCCGGAATGTATAGTGCATTCACAAGGGACTGATCATAGTGTTTCTATTTTTCTTATATTCTGTCGCTCACCGTATTTTGGCCTTTACATTCTCTGTTTGCTCTTTCTTTTCTGCGCTATGTCTGGAATTGAATAGTGGTTAGAAGCTTGGACGAGTTAATGTATTAAGAAAGCCATTGTCACTATACCGTAACTGTCCATGCTGGGAAGGAGCCCCATGGGATATTTAGATATGGAGACAGACAGACAGTCAGAGAGACAGACAGATAGACGGACAGAGAGACAGACTGACAGACAGACCGACAGAGAGACACACAGACAGACAGACAGACCAAACAGGGAGACAGACAGACAGACAGGGAGACAGACAGGGAGACAGACAGACAGAGACAGACAGACAGGGACAGACAGACAGCCTAACAGACAGAGAGACAGACAGATAGACAGAGACAGACAGCCTAACAGACAGACAGACTGACAGCCAGACAGACAGACAGGGAGACAGACAGACAGAGACAGACAGACATACAGACAGGCAGACAGACATACACACATACAGACAGAAAGTCAGTCAGTCAGTCAGACAGACAGTTAGACACACAGACAGACAGACAAAGAGACACAGAGACAGACAGAGAACTGATAGGCAGGTAGGAACAGTTGAAAGTTAGTCAGACACAGATGCGCAGACAGGCAGACAGATGGAAAGGTATTTTCTAATAAAGGCAGCGCTTTGCGTTCTTACTTGTGGTAAGCCGATAGCGGCTATCACGGAACGTCAAACCCACTTTTTTGCTGGTTTTCCTTCTTTGCTCCCTTTATGTTTCGTTGTTCTGAACATGAAGCGTTTTATTAAGGCTCTTTCTTTGTTATATACGCTAATAGAAGCATACGCACCCTTTTGGTTCGAGTCTGACGCTAGCACGCTTTTCCTTCTGTAGCTCGTGTCCTGCGCCACTATGCTTGTCCTTCGGCAACTCTTTACGTTTTGTTTTTAACTGTTCTTTTTCACCTCCGCCGCCCGACGCATTCTTTACGGCCTCCGCTGACATCTTTTTCTTTCCCTTCTCTTTGGATAACTTCTTCATAGTGGACGATGGTGGTTTACGTGTTTTGGACGGCGCTTGCTTACTTCCTGCTCCAGAGCCCTTCATATCTTTTGATTCCCCTTTATGCGCACTGTGTTTTGAGGGCTTTGGTTCGCCCTGGTAAAATTAAAAAATTGCTTCCACTGTGATAAAATGTGTTTTTTTGGGTAAACCTCGCTGGTAATTTTTCCAGCAGTTTTTGTATCTTCGAAGGAATCGTCCATGGACATCTAAGAGCCCGTGGCCAAGGGGCCGGGGCCTCCGAGTGCTTCCTCCCCCCCCCCCCCCCTTCCCGTCATCTGCCGCAGCTGGAGACGCATAGTGGGAAAAAATTTCGTGAACAATCCCTTTCTCTCTCTCCGGGGAAACCGACAAGGAGGCCCCGCTCCCTCGGCGCGGGCCCTTGGACGTCCGTGGACGATTCCCTTGGAGATATTGAGTGGTAAAATCCGTGGTGAAAAAGCGATGAGGAAAATGCGCGAAATTTTCGAATATTTGGTGGAATCGTTCTATGCCCGCTGAGTCACTTATAATGCCCTGGTACTTCAAGGGAGGGCTCGAAGTGCTCTCGGAACTCGGAAACCCTGTCCTTCAATACCACCCCTTCTTCCGGTGGACACAGAGCAATGAAAGATCATTACGCTTGACGAGCTTTAGCATGCGCGGAAGATCCGGTCTCATAAATGTTAGTTCAATAAAGGTACACGCTGATTTCGGCAAACTGTTATGCTCTGACCCTCAGTACTAATCCACAGATTTAAAGATGTCGTCTATGGAAAATGACCCACGTATTTATGTTGTGTTCCTTTGTTACCCACGTATTTATGTTGTGTTTGCCTAATGTGGGCCGCATGCAAGGTTTCACGCGAAAAAATGTAAATCCTGCTGAGATAAAGCACCACAAAGTCTTGGCCGGGTGGAGGGGGCCTCCGAGCTAGTGCTCACCCCGTCGTCAACCGCGGTCGGAAACGCATTGTAGGAACAGGAAGTTGAATGACCAGTCCCACACTCGGTTCCCAACCGTGGCGTACGACGGGTCACGGCTTTTACTCGGAGGCCCCGCACAATCGGCCGAGAATTGGGGGAGCTGTATCTTAGCCGAACTCCCTCTTTTTCCCCGTGAAATTCTGCATGTGGCCCTTATTGGGCTAGTACAACATAAATATAGGGGTAACAAAAAAAGTCGTTTTTCCATGGACGATTCCTCTAAGTAACCAGCTTGAGCTACGCAATAAACCCCTTGCTGAGAGCTACGCATGAGATAATTTGAGCAGAAGTTGCTCGGTGATGCGGTTTAGCAAATACAGCGTGAAACGTCACCAAATTCACACTTATTCTAGTGGACCCATGCATAGGTGCGACGCAGTAGCTATTGAGTTAAGTTATGGGCGGCTACTCCTTTTATGATGTGACCTACTACACTTTTCTAGGCCTTTGCGCAGAATCTGGTCAATCTTATGGGTGAGCTGATCATGACTTACTGGAAAACATGCAACCGCTCCTGACACCTAGTGCAGGGTCGGCACACCGCAAAATGACTGCGGATGGAATAGTAGGCCTTTGAAGACAGTGATAGGGGTAATGTGGGTGATAAAGAATCCCTGAAAGGTATCATTCTCTGGAAAACCAGTAGTTAGGAAGCCTATCTGCTGCGAAATCCCTTGCAAAAATGCGCCCCTGAGCTGTGACGGAGGCGGCCTTTTTAGCTCCATCCGCATTTCCTGGATCGGTCCGCTCCCAAGGTCGGCTTTGCCGAGGAATGACTGGATGTAGTGTAATGAGCATGGTAGCGAAATGATACTTATCATATCGTATCAATGCCATTCTGGTCGAAATGAGCGGTGCTAGACGGGTCAGCTTTCGTGGTGAACACGTCCACCGGTCAGTATCAAAGATTGGAATGAATGATGCTATCGAATTACCCCTACCACTGCTTTACCCCTACCACTGTCTTCAAAAGCGTCGTGGGGGTGATCAGTTGTACCATTCATTCCAATCTTTGATTTTGACGCACTATACCAAGATTCCAATTCAAATTCGTAGGCTCTAGCTAAATTCATCATGCAAAGTTCGGCGCTATGCCAAGTTCGAATTCGAACTCGTGGCTCTCAGCACGATCATCATAATGAGGTGTGGTAGGGTCGAGCGTTTTCAAGCTCCAGAGCGCGTCACCAGAGTGCCGCCATGGTTGGCAGCGGGCACATGATTCTGTCGCCGTCGCCGCCGGTGCTAGCGTTGTTGCGTGAAGTATGAACGCGGCTATTGACGGCTAGGGATTTAGGTAGGTGATCGGGTGGAAAGGATAAGATGCGTATCCGTTGGGTAGATGTTGTGCCTAATCGGCTAGTCGCCCAGTCGCCTATTCGCCTTATCGCCTAATCAATCTGCATACTATTCATTTTGCCCATTCGCCTGGTAGCCTGAAACTCATGTGCGATTGACAACTCTGAACACTGCCTTAACCTTAGAGGCAGGGGTAGGGGTAATTCGATTGGATCATTTGATCCAATCTTTGATACTGACCGCTGAACGTTTTCACCAAATGCTGACACGTCAAGCACCACTTCATATCGATCATGTCAATACGATACGATAAGTGCAGTCCATCTCGGAGCGCTTGATAGGGCGTGGCCTACGAACTTGGGTGAGAATGCATCAAACTCTCTCACCCCGCTACACACTCCCACTTTCGCCACATACTCTCACTCTAGCCACTCAGGCCACGCCCTATCTAGCGCTGTGAAAATGACTGTATCATTCTGCTATCATGCTCATTACTCTGCACCTCAGTCATACGTCGGCGAAATCAACCCTAGGAGGAGGACCGAGCGAAGAAAGCCGGCTGTAGCTAAGAAGGCCGCCTCCGCCACAGCTCAGGGACGCTTTTCCGCGGGGAATTTTGTCGCAGATAGTCCTCCTAGGGCCCTAGCTCGGATGAATGGCATCTTTTAATGATTTCTTACAACCCACTTTACCCCTATCACTTCTTTAAACCGGGCCTTGTTCACCGTGCGCAAAATGAACTTCTGTCATGCTTTGAGTAGTACACCCAGTTCTAGGGGAATGTGCCAGCGAAGCGGTTCGTTTTTCGTAGGCACTTGTTAAAGAACGAGCACGTTGTGAGAGGATCTCTTCGTTTGCTGCCAAATCCGGTCACCAGTTAAGCCATATTTTACGCTGATATCAGACATTGTAATGAAATAGCGTGTTCACCGATTTAGATCCACTTCCTCCCGCGGAGCATCGTACTCCCTCTTCTGTTTCATCATCAGTTTGTTTGCTTGAACATAGACTTAAAATTAATAGAGCTGTTCCTAAATTAGATTGTTCTTATCTTAAAAAATCTCGTCTATTTGAACTGCGTGGGTGTGTGGCGATTGGTCGAATCTTCGCTTCGCGGCGTCCCACTCGCGGCGCCGTCGGTACAACTTGCCCATTTGGAATTTCGCTCAAAACGCAATGGGCTAATGCCGTAAAGGACCTTGACTGATTGCAGACTGGAAACTCCGGAAGTTCTCCTATGTTGTTGTTGTTGCTGTTTCAGCAGATGAAACTGCAAACACCTCGCACTCCCCACGGGCGGCCGCGCAAAATTCTACCGCCACACACCCAAACTTGGTAGACGGTCTACAAACTTTGTCGCTAACGTATGCATCGCAAAAAATCAATATTGGATATAATATCGCAGTATTCAGCATTGTGTGCCACATAGCGTCCCCTGTGCGTAAAGTATGAAAGTGGCGTTGAGTGATTGAATCTAGACTCACCATGGAATAACAGCGTGAAATGAATGATTGCCAACAAAGTAATGCTCATAAGGTTTATACTGAATATCAAGTACATGGTTAATTTTGCAGTGATCAACGAAACCGGAATTAGCACACCCACGTTAAATTATATCACCGTTTAGAAACACCACATCTAAGAAATGAAGTCTACTGCTGCTCTAGGAGACGTCTACAGTTATCAGTGATCTGAAGAATTATCTCCTTCAGAATTCGTATACGAATTAGCACAGATTCGTTTTCAAAATGCGTGAGGTGATAAGGCTTGATTAGTCCACAGATGTTCGAACGGTTTCTCTATCGATGTTTGTTCTCATCGGGTGTATCATTAGAACATGATATCGCAACACAGTGTGCGACATGATGCGTGCAAGCTCGAGGCGTCGTACGTAGTTAGGTCCTAGAGTGATTATGCCTAGAATAAGATGCAAGGTAAGGTTACCACTTGATTAGCTAAACATGTAAGCGCTTCTATCATTAAAGGAATCGTCCTTGTAATCCCATAATTTCGACTCATCTTAAAATTACTCCACTAGATACAGTACATGAACAGAAACACAGAAAGAATCGAGACATTTCCTTTGTTCCAAAGAAAGCGAAAGTCTGGAAGAAGAGCAGCTCGTATGAGTTCCCGCCACAACATTTGAACAGCCGTCAGCGGCCAGAGCGCATTGTTGCGCTAAATGTCGATTTGCTCCACTCTGTGTCCATAACCACGTGACTGCTCTTTGCTCCTCGGCTCTCTGAGGTGCAAATGTACACGGACGTCACACCCCGTCGGCCGTCACTCTGGGGAGCTCTATCTTAATTGGATTTTTGTATATGCGCATGAAACTTTGCATGCGGTCCTTAATAAGAACATACAACATCGTGGGTGTAGGTAGTAGAGATTAAAATTTCGCTTTGTACAGTCGCAAGACGCATTGTACAGTTTCCCCACAACAAGTCAAAAGGGGCGATTGGCCCAGAGGAGGGATCTCAGAATCGCTGAAAACCGTTATTAACCACTTTCCAAGTGAAGTTTGATTTTGAAAATACGGCTATTTCCAAACGGCAAAATGCGACTCCCGTCGAGAGTCTTTCGGTCACTGCCTGGGACATCCACAGAACGTTGTGTCACTCATTCACTGGCTGTGTCTTACTTATTCGTGATGGGCTTTCTTTACATACACATCTTCACAGTCTGACTATGTCTATTCTCCGAATTCTTGTTCCCCTATTCTGTCTAAGACCTGACTTTCTTTAGAGATACCGCAGAGATTTGGCAGACTGTGGAATATGAAAGTAGGGGTGCTCAGCAATGTAACATTAGAGAATGAACGAGACAAAACGGCGAAACACCCGAGAACTATAAACAAAAGCCCCCTCCTCTCTCACACCCCTCTGCGTCCCTAGCTGGGGTAGACTGCAAACGGGAGGAGAGCCTAAAACAGTCGGCTGCGATCGTTGTCTCGCCTTCACCGGCAACTCACCTGGCTGTAAGACTGCAGGACGACATGCCGTGCTGCGTGATCGTGATAGGACCCCAAGCCGCGCTTTTTAATGCGAGTCTAGCTACAAATCACCTCTCCTAAAGTCAAAGATTTGTTTTCAGTGAACATGTACTCACAATTTTCAGTATTTCCTTACCATTTCCGGTGCTCTGAAGGGAATCATGCTTTGAAGTTTCATGTTCTATACAGATTCGACGCTTGAGCTAGACACACCAAAGGAACCAAGAAAATTCTTTAGCGCAAATATGGAGATCGGAAGTAACAGTATCTCGATCGAATTTTCGCCTTTACAACAGTTGTTGACGGTGAGGCGCGCAATTCATGTTTCCCGACTAATGTTGGCCTGCATCTCACACTACATTACCGATCGCAAGACCGCTTCCCCTTTGCTCCCGGAGCCTTCGCGGCCCCGTACATGGCACCGAGTCACCACCTACGTGCCCAAAAATATGGAGTCCAGGAACATTTATTACTGCAGTGTTTTGATTTTTTTTACGTGAAACGTAGTATAAAAGAAAAACACATACGTCACTATATGGGGCAAGAAAATCTCGAATACCTTGTTCGATTCCTCAAATCCCTTCGCGATTTCGACTCTACTTTGGTAGTTGCAGCCACAAGAGTGGGCCGTTTTTATGTGATGCCGTAAGTAGTTAATTTTATATTAACTTTTTCCGAGCGAGTAACACTTTTCTTAAAGACACCATTAGGGGTAAATTTGGCAAATTGGAGGTGCTCAGCAATATAACAGTAGAGAAAGAACGACATAAAACGACGAAAAAATCGAGCAATAGGAACCAAAAATCCCTCTTCTCTCCCTCGTCCTCTGCTTCTCTAGCCGGAGTAGACTGAAGACAGGCCAGAGTCTGTACAAGCCGGCCGCGATTGTTGTCCCGCCCCTCCACGGCGACTCCCCCGGGCGCTTAACGGCATAACGGCATGCCGAGCTGCGGGGTCACCAAAAGGCCCCACGCCGCGTTTTTTATGCGATTTTCACCACATCCTATTCCGAAGTAGAAGGTTCGTTTCAGAGAACATGTACTCCCAGATCTCAGTTTTCACTTACTCCTAATGGTGCCTTTAAAAACAAGTGCTGAGTAAATTTTTGCATACATTACCTCGACTGCTCTCTTTAATACGACCTTTTTCCCCCTCTCCTCTTTTCTCCCAACAGGTCAGTTTTCTCCTCTGCGGAAGACTCCTGCACTACTTCGTGACTCTATTTGGAGAACAGCTGAGTTCCGTTCGAAGGACTGTACATAATTGTCACCTTTTGGCTGGCGCACAGTACTGTGCGCGAAACACCATGTGCGTCAGTAAGTCAATCAAAATTGCTCTTTTTCTTGAGGGCAGAGTTTTTCAGTGCACCTTTCGCCCACCGTGGCAGGAGTTCAACTTGGTGCATGGGTGCTCCATACTTTTTGTCCCATACTCTACCCATCCCGAACTTGTCTCCATCTCCACAGATCGTTTTTTCATGTAACGCCCGAGCTCCACCCTCCACTACAAATGCTCCCCCCACTGTGCCCAGAAGTCTTTCTTGACTTTCAGAGATTCATCGCGAACCTAAATCCATCTTCTCCCCACGTTTGGGGCACATTCGACCCAATTACCAACTTTCGGTCTGAAAACGGAAAATTCCACGGCACGCCCCGCCCATCGTGAGCCGAGCTAACATGGTCCATGTGTGGTTTTTCCTTCTTGTCCCATGCTCTATCTATCCCAAACTTACCCCATCTCCACAGGGCGTTTTTCATATACAGGGTGTCCCAAAATTATGGGCACCTCAGTTCATGCTTTTTTGCATTCCTCTGTACAAACTGTATCAATGCTTTTTCTTTTAATTGCTGCTCAGTAGGAGCATAGGATCTTCTTCTATCAGGGTGCGCACTTGTCGGGGTGAAGCTCATGATATCTTCGAGATTGCGAAACTTCTTCAAATGGACTTCGCGGTCACTCGCTTCAACGATGACACGCACCCCGCCGTACTGTTACTCGAACAAAAAAATTTATTTAAAGGGAGCCTATTGTGACCATCAACGTCTAGTAGAGTATATCATGCCGATAGGACGTTTGTATTCCTGTGAGCGGGTCCTAGGAATGATTTGGGGTTCAATGATGACACGCTCATGGTTCCGTCGATATCGGCGCAAAGCTTACGGGAATGTGAACATGGAGAACACGCTGTCAGGCATAATGAAGCACTGGTCTCACTAATCTTTCGAAACAATACCTGGTGAGTTTAGCGGCAAGGTGCTTTAGTTTTTAGAATCAAATTGATACAAAAGCGCTGCCGACTAGATTTTTTCGAATTCATAACTTTTCGAAACGTCCGTCAAACCTCCCAAAACATGATTCCATTGTGTCCTGCTGGGGTCCTCAATAAAAGCAACGTCTGAGGAGTCGGTCTTCCTAGTATGGAGTCACATAAGATAGCGCTTGAAAGATCTGGGAAGGAATGTATGGAAAAACTTGCGTGTCAAGGGAGGTTGAGTGATGAAGAGACTTTGAGCTTGTGTCCCTGTTAGAGCAGGACAACCAGCGATCTAACTGCTGTGCACTGGTGGATAGGTCATGAGTAAAGTTGTGTGATGGGTTGATTTTCCATTCACTCTATTGATGCCAACAAAATGTTGCAATACATTGGCGTCCATAATTTTGGTACACCCTGTAATACCTAATTTCGTGACAGACGGACGGAGGGACGTACAGACAGACGAAGCGTTTTATATATTAGGGACTTGTCCCATGCCCTACCCATACCACATTTGTCCCTATTTCCACAGACCGCTTTTTATGTAACGTTCAAGCTTCGCCCACCACTGCAAGTGCTCCGCCCATCGTACCCAGGAATCTTTCTTAACCTTCAGAAACTCATCGCCGACCTGAATCCATCTTCTACGTTTGGGGCACATTCGAAGCCAATCAACAATTTACGAGCTGAAAACGAAACATTCCTGTGCACACCCCGCCCACCATGTGCGGAGCTTGGTCCATGTGTGCTCTTTACTTCTTGTCCCATGCTCACCCATACCACACTTGTTCCCATTCCACAAGATATTTTCATATAATACCCAATTTCGTGGCAGAGGGGTGCAGACGAGCGGAGGGACGTCAGACAGACGAAGCGTTTTATATATAGTAGGGACTTGTCCCATGCCCCACCCATACCAAACTTGTCCCTATCTCCCGAGGTCGTTTTTCATGTAACGTCCAAGCTCCGCCCACTACCTTAAATGCCCGCCCACTGTGCCCAGGCTTCTTCGATGATTCATGACTTTGAAAAACCACTGCTGACCTAAATCCTTCACCCACGTAAGGGAAATATTCGAACCCAATTCACAATGTTCACAATTTTCGGTCAGAAAACGGAACAGTTCACGGCGCG
This sequence comes from Trichostrongylus colubriformis, assembly GCA_963978905.1. NCBI lineage: Eukaryota > Metazoa > Nematoda > Chromadorea > Rhabditida > Trichostrongylidae > Trichostrongylus > Trichostrongylus colubriformis. The sequence continues at coordinate 47,549,514 of OZ022257.1, read as the reverse complement.
CCCGCCCTTCATGGGTTAAGCTTGACTTGGTCCATGTGTGGTCTTTACTTCTTGTCCCATGCCCTACCCATATCACACCCACATCTCCACGGGTCGTTTTCGTATAATACCTAATTTCGTGACAGACGGATGGACAAGGGACGGACGGCGGGACTGACGTACAGACAGACGAAGCGTTTTGTACGTAGAAAGGGTGGTAGGGACTTGTCCCTACTCATACCACGCTTGTCCCATCTCCACAAGTCGTTTTTTAAATAATACCTAATATTGTGATAGACGGACGCGGGACGGACGTATGGACTTACAGAAAGATGGAGCGTTTTATATATAGTAGGGATCATCTCACAATTCAAGTTAGTAACACTATTCAGTTATAACAAGAGATGGTTTTTTGAGACAACAGGCTTGATACTGGTGTCTTCTGTTGTTCATCCACCTTCGCAATAGCTGTTTGCACTTGATCAGGTGGTTTCATATCATCCGATGGTGGACCCAGTATTTCACCAATCGATGGTGCATCTTGATTAGTATCATCCTGCTAAAATGTTCCGGTAGTCTAATAATTTCAGAAAGGGGAAAGAAAACAGAGTTTGATTTGGAATGAAATTCGTCATTGTACATATAGTCTTTGAAATAGATGACGAACCCCCTCATCCGTGTAGTACGCAGCCATGGCATTATCCTGAAATTAGTATTTAGACGGTGTTCTTTGTAAATAGAAAGGTGGGGGCCTACCTTATCTAACTCCGGATCTTGTATCTTTCTCAAAAGATTTGTAGATTCAGGATGCTGGAATAGGCATAATTAGGTTATGTTTTGGAAGGGTGTGCATACTTTGATGCTGTACCAATCAGGGGATGGGCAATTTGTTGAACTATGATCATGACTTTACATGACAGTGTTAAACAGTATTGTTGCCTTCACACGATCACACATCTGGCAATCATGTAAAGGCATCTTGGCAATCGTGTTGACATCTTGTATAATACTCGTGATACATTTCTGGCATTGTTGATTCCAGTGTTCATTTTTCACCGTTGTAGTTTGTAGTGCTGTGATCACGCTTATCCATGAAATGTTTGTATAATGAAAGCTTTGTAACGAGATGAGGTTGTTAAGAATGGAGGACTGCGTAAAAGCTGATGGGGAGAAGGAACGGAACTTATATCGTTTGGTGTGAGACATCTGACAAATGCACCCAGAGAAAAGGTCTTCCAAACCGCAACTACAACTCGGTACCGTTCCTTTCCGTCGTGTGACTGGATAGACTTTAATCTGTACCCGAAAAGTGTTGACAACAGATCATTCTGAGAATATGGAATGAACTGTAAATTGCAAACCGATTCTGTGTATGTATATGTCTTTGTAAGAATGGTATGTGGAGTGCAGCAACTAGAGTACAATATGGGAACCACTGATAATGCATTCCTGCAAAAGCAACGTGAAATTACACGGCTTCGTAAAGTGTGACGAAGAAGCATTCGAGCTCAGAGAAATTTTGCGAAAGTTATCATACAGCAAATTTGGGGTAACCAACATGTACCGGGATCCTGTCCATAAGTTCAAGAGGACAAAACGATGTTGGATCACAGGCGTGAAGGACCCTACCAGTACTGTCTAGAGAATTGCCCTTCAAGCCATTGCAAGTACCGCTTAAAAGAAAGCTGGCTTTGCGCAGGGTTCACAGATCAATCGTCGGGAACCTCATGTTGGACGATGGAGAGCACTACTGTGCCTTCTGCAGATTGTGAGAGATTAGTGAAGGCAATCCAAGGGGGAATCGGTCGACTACGTCCAAGGAACAAGTCCGGGCGAAATGTCAATAGGTCGACTTGGATGATACCTATGATACGTTTTTACTCAGTTTTTAAGTTCAGTGTCCATTTTCTCTGTTGTAGTTTGTGTGGCGCTGCTATGACGGCAGCGTGAAATATACTTATTTGTTAAATATTTGTGAAGTATTGATTGTCTAAGGACAAGATTGATAAAGATATAGCGATGAAAATTAAAGCCGATGGTGAGAAGGAGCTAGGCTTTTTTCGCTTTGTGCAAGACTTCTGATCAGCGCCCTCTGAGAAAAGCATCTTCAAAGCGCATGCAAAACTCGACACAGCTACTTTTCTAGGTGACTAGATTAACGTGCAACTGTTCAATCTTCTTAGCAGAGAAAAAAGAGCTCTAACTGAGAGCTAGAAGCTTTGAAAGATTGAAAGGAACACCGCGCAGATAAAGCACTTCTCTCTTTTGAATGTGACAGATTCTCCACCCTGCCCCCCTAACCATCCCTTCCTCTCTTCCTCCTATCGCTCTTTGTCAGAACATATCACGTCGTCCGGAAAGTTGTGAGATCACATCTGAATTTGTTAGGCCGCTCGAAAAGCCCCGCAATTTGCACATTGACTGATTTCTCATGGTTTTATGGTAGCATTTTTCTTGCTTTCTGAATTTTTTGAGTATCTTTTCGTGATGAAAGGTCTACCTTCTCTCCTGTATACAGATGCTCAGGGAATCCATAAAAAAGACACTCTACTGGTCGTTATTTGCGACCACGGGTAACCACGATTTTTGCCATCTGACTCTGATTGTTTGTAAACTTGTAGAAAATGCATGAAAGCTAGATCAAAAAGGGACAACCAAATTTGGCTGGGATATTGCTAGGCCCTAGATGATGAAAGGGTAGCCTTGCAAGTTTCTTCCAAATAACAAGGTCTTGAAATATTGGTCGTAGTCCTAATAGTCTCTTTCATGATCTATCGCTGGCGCAGTCTAATACGAATTCCACGTCTCACATAGTCACGTAGTAGTCCTTCGATAGAAAGGTAGCGTTCCATCAACTTCCGCATAGCACCAATACCCTCTATCGGAAGATCTGACTCAAAAAATTGTACAAAATCAGGTGAAGAAGTTCTACTTTATCCTAATGAATGTTGAATGTATCCAAAAAGGTTTAGCACTTTTTTTTGCGCTTTGAAGGCACTCTTGGAGGAATCCTTTCGGGAAGAGAGGGATGCCAACATCACCTTCCGTTTTTGAGGAACCAAATTTCATGGAAAGATAGTTTTTGTCCACTCACCTTAACAGAAGTTTGCTGAATCTTATGGTTTTTGCCCGATTCCTATTGTGACCAAGCATGGTTGTGATTCAGGCTTCCAATACGGCGCATACTTTTTGGCCAACTGCTATCGCGCAGCTCTTTTTTAAATCATCGATTAATGATCACCATTGTACTCACGCATCTCGCGGGACTGTCCAGCCCGGGTTACGCATCAAAGAATCCTGCCAATCCCAAGCCGATGCCGTCAAGATTTCGGAATTTCTCTTCTCGCCTGCGATTTTTGAGTGGCCTGGGGGTTGGTGGGTGAAATAGGGAAGCATGTTGGGCAGCTTAACTCAGCATCTCCCTGTTTCTATATCAGATGGCGAGTGCGCAAGCAATGTGGACTTAGGCATTGTCATGGAGGGAAAAAAGTCCTCAACTCCGTTGAGACAGAAACGTTTATCAGAGGCCTGCGAAACCAAGGTGTCCCAACTCAGTACATAGGAGTGCTTAGTGAGCTCTACAGCAAATTCACGGCCAATCTCTCATTCTACAAGGAAGACATCATCGACGTGATGTAAGGGGTACGACAAGGCAACGCCATCTCGCCCAAACTTTTCAGCGCCGCTGTTGAGAACGTCATGTGTCAGTATGCCGGCATCTACACCAATCACGCTTCGCTGACGACGTGCTTATAACAAGGACAATCCAGCAAGCCGTGCGATTTTATTAAATGTATTTTCCGCGTCTCAGGTAACTGACGGAAATACAGGATTGTGAAACCTAGCTTCGACATCATGTACACTCTCCTTCCGCGCCAGTTTTGAGACAGTCACCGTTATCGCCCAGTGCAGAACATAATATGATGTAGAAGTAGCATAAATCCAATTACGCCGCAGTACCTCCAATGGAATCTTCGGTTCTTCCTTTTTCTCGACAATAACTTTCCTGGAAAGATTTTTGTTTCATCCGTGTAACTGCTAGATTGGCATCGCATGATTGCAACTATACATTTTGGACGTCATTTCACGCGCAGGTCCCGAAAGAGCCCCAGTGGGTGTGACGTGCTACTGCGCTCTAGAAGGCAGCTTGGTTTGCTAGGCTCCTTCCATCTACCACGCCACTCACTCGTTTTTGTAACTGTCTATAACTGCCATGTCCTGTACTGTCACCACTTGTTGCTGCGTTTTTATAAGTTGTTGCTCTGTTACTGCTTGTCAATTCTGATCAGCCTTAGGCCGCGTTCAGACTCCGCGATTTTGCGATTCTGCGACTTTGCGACTTTGCGACTTTGCGATTTTGCGATTTTGCGACTTTGCGACCGCGATTTTGCGATTTTGCGATTTTGGCTTTCTGCCAGGATTTCCTCTAGTATTTTGTTTAGTGTGAGCGTGTTTATCTTAGATTTATGTTTCTTTTGTGTTTTATGTGTGTTTTGTGTGTTTAGCGGTTCATGTTGTTGATCGTAACTATTTCATATTTACTATGCGTGCACCTATTGCGTTTCGAAATGTTGTTAATGTTCGATGCTTATTTGTAACCCATATATTGCTTACCTTTTTCAGAGTTGATGTATTCTCATTGAATGGGATTCGGTTTTCTGCCGTTGTCTTGCCCCAGTTTTATCATGTGTGCGGATTTCTGACCAGGTTTGTTTCAATTGCTTTATTTTGTCAGTGTTTTTTACTGTGAACGTGCTCATATTTAAAATTATGAATCAATTACAAACGAGAACAAGCACGCTCAAACACACAAAAAACACATAAAACACAAAAGAAACACAAATTTAAAATATGAGCACGTTCACAGTAAAAAACACTGACAAAATAAAGCAATTGAAACAAACCTGGTCAGAAATCCGCACACATGATAAAACTGGGGCAAGACAACGGCAGAAAACCGAATCCCATTCAATGAGAATACATCAACTCTGAAAAAGGTAAGCAATATATGGGTTACAAATAAGCATCGAACATTAACAACATTTCGAAACGCAATAGGTGCACGCATAGTAAATATGAAATAGTTACGATCAACAACATGAACCGCTAAACACACAAAACACACATAAAACACAAAAGAAAAGCAGGGCTAAGAAGATCTTGTATAAGTGATTTAGCATGCATGAATTGTTCGTAATGCGTACTTCGATAAAGCATTTGGTAACACTTGAGACTGCTGCTGCACTCTCTTCAATGATTTCTTTTTCTTTGTTTTCGGTGTTGCAGGACGTCCTGCGCCCTGAATGTGTCTACTTTACTGCCTCAAGGGCACATATAGCGATGATAGAATTTCTCGGCGTCTCTTTTAGGGCTTAAAGACACCGTAAGGGAGTAATTTTGGCTCACGGTAGAACAGACGTAGTGTGGACGATTTCAAGTGGCCGCCATTGCACAAACTCGCCAATTTGACGCCTTGGCATGGTGCCAAGAGAAGATGTTTCCATTATAAAGTTGTTCATTGCTTTTACCTTCTCCTTTGTTCTTTCTTATATTGTTTCTAGATGTACTTACATGAATGTTAATGTAGTTGGGAATGGCCGCTACATTACGCTGGGAGTCAGGTGCTACAACTAAAGTTGGCCCGCGGCCGTCTCCTACAGCGGACAACTCGGAATGCCAGTGCGATGATGCGAATGAGGCGCGAATACACACCGCAGCGATGCACTTTTGAGTTCGGGTTTTTTCACCGATTATCGCTTCTAACCTTCTGCGTTCGTTACGAAATGCTCATTTCTTTGTATGTTTCTCTTGTTTCGGACCTCCTTCCGGTTCCTTTAAGACTCTTGAGTAAATCTATGTGCACCCTTTGTTTCATCGACAAGGTGCTCCATCAGGGCGGTGCATCCATTTGAACACACAATAACCATGTCTTCTGAGCTCAGATATTCGATAAGGAGCTTGAATGGACATTGCTACCATGTGATCGACCGAATACAACACCGTCATTGTGCACTGCGGCTGTGGAAAAAGTGTGTAGCCTAGATAGTTTTTCGAGAATTGGCTGCCTCAAAAAGGTAGGTCGGCTAATCTTATTATCGCGTGCATGTCTTTAACCGAAAGTTGACGTCACGTTGACGTTTGTCTATTCATTCTTATTACCAGTTTATCAAGGTAAAACAATATACCGCAATTTCACAATCAGATCTTGACAACCGTTTTTTAGGTCGAGTTCTTTTATCTGTAGTACAAATGTATAATATTAAGAGAATACACCCTGAAATTCCAAAACTAATTTTGAGTTCTTGAATAGGCTCTCAGTTTTTTATGCTCTAGAACGACCTGTGGTTATGTAGCTGTCATGAGGTACGCAGAAGGCAATCGGAAATTGCGTCAACAGCTGCTCGTGATAGCTGTTGTTACATTAACTATTGGTATGGACGAGGCGTCGCTTTTCATTTTGTCGCACACCGTGCGCCACAATTTAGTAAAACGTGCCCTCGGCTTCGTGCACATGTGTTGCAGCCGACACGTCGCAGTTTATCCGACGAGGAAGGCCTTTCAACGCATGACGCGCTTTTTGAAAGCTGTTTTTTGCATGTGTGGGGGTACGTACGAGGATCGTATAACCGATGTCCATTTTTACTGGGCGGCTCTACAAAAGCCAAAAACGGGGTTGATGGTTCGATCCCCACTGACGACAAATTTTTGCAAAATTTAGATTTTTAGTTTTTGGGCTCGTAAACATTCGAATATGAAGACTAAGTGCAGCAATCGCATTTAAAACTCCGAACTGCCCTCCATTGCCTGTTTTCAGCAAGTTTGACAGTCCAATTTTTAGCCTTTCGGCGCTCATAGCGCACAAACGAAGCGTTTTTGCGCGAAACGGATTTGATATTCGTGTTCAGGAGGTCGAAGTACCCCATGGGTAAGTTCCCAGCCCATTTGAAATTTCCACCCAATTCGAAAATTTTAGCTGGTTATTGGTACACCTTCGAGTGCAAGTTCAACGAAGGAGACGACGGTATCACTTGTCATGTAATTCTGACTATTCCTCTTGCTTGGTGCTTGATAACTGAAATTATAGCCATAGGCATCCATGCTGTACATATTACATTGGTTTTCATCGATTTTGTAATTTATTCACTTCTACAAGTAGAAAGGGGCACCATGTAACCATGACCACATCTTTCTCGAAGTTAGGGTCAAAATTCGAAATTGGCTAGAAATGTGTCTCCAAGGGTAGTTTGACCTCCTAATCAAGAATATGGCACTCATTTTGTGCGAAATCGCAAATTTCGAGCGCTACGGGCTTTTTCGTGTCCATAAAGGTCGTATCACCAAATTCATTGACAATTGGTAAATAGAGTCATTTTGGCATGCTGTCAACGGAAATCGCAGTCATTTGGCATAAACAGACATATTTGAGGATGAAAAGGTGGAGGCGAAAATAAATGGAAAGCTATGGCAAAGCCGGGATTCGAACCAGCAACCCAGCACTTCCTTCGATCGAGAGTCCATAGTCGTATCCAGTAGGCCACCTGGTCGCCGCGGCAGCCGTACATCGGGGAACTGTTATGAAATTGCTACTCACTTTTAGTACAAGGTGGAGATAAGCTTTTATTGTTTTCCGTATTTGGCTTTGTTCCGGATGTGAAATAGAAGAACACTTTGGATCTGCACATGATCAAAGTTACAGGAAGATGCGTTACTATAAGGGGGTTAAAATCGCCTTTTCGAAGAGAATTTTCTTAACTCCCTTTTTGGCACTTGTAGGGTCGCGCAGCAAAAATGGAATTCAGTTATATGTTTCATATAGATGTCCCCATATAATGGAAAAAACCGTTTTCCGAAAGCGCGTCATGACCTGAAGGACTTCCCTTGTAAGATGTTTTTTGGTATTCTGACCTCCCCTGAACGGTGAGTGTTACGAGAATCGCCAGATAGACTCGCTCTCCGCACGCTGCGTCATGTGAGGCAAGCCCTTTCGCGTGGCACAGTCAGTCGCCATTATCATACATGTCGTTCCTTCAAAATTCCATCACTCAAGTCGAATAACGTAAGTGGCAAATCATCTTCTTATGAGGCGTCGAATCCCAACCTTCCCTAACCGAACGACTGTTGCGACCAAGGTGACCCAGACGTTTCTCTTCAAATAGCAAAAATCGAAGCACGTACCGTAAACCTGTATTATCAAATGTAATGGCGCCAGAATGATGTGCATAATATCAACGCTAAATTATCTGAAAATATCAGGCTAACAATAGCTTTTCATTTCAAGAAGATGATATAGCGATGAAGATCATCACTGTTGAGGATTTCAAGTTAATCTTTTACTCGGTCTCAACCCGAATCAGTGACTCATGCCTGTAACTTCACCTCAATCAATAAGCTTCTAACAATAAGTGATGAGTCATTTGAGTTCCCATGGTTCGAAACCCTATCTCTTTGTGTCATCTGTAAACAAAGAAAGCAACTTAGGACCGCCTCCTCGCAGCTTCATTGTAACATCACGCCTGCTAACAGTTAACCTTATATACTCATTTATATGTGCCTTTATATTTGCATGCATACAGGCATATCTCATCATATCAGTGATTTATAAGATCTTTCCCGCATAACCATTTATCATCGTGCCATAACATTTCGCAAGTGGAAAGCTCGCAAAAGTCACAGGCTACGGACGCGCCGAAACCCGTAAAAGAAGTATAGGCGTTGCAAACAAACACACCACCAAATATCGCCAAACTGGTCCAAATGGTCCTTCGGAAACGACTGGATAAGGAAGAACGTCCTTTACACTCAACTCCCTGGACTGAAACGGACGTCACCGACGAAATCGAGCGACTGCTCAAGTTAAAACTCCATGGAAGAGTCGCTCACGGCAGCAACATAAGACAACAAAGCCACCCTGGAAACCATTGGCAAAACTCCATGCTGTTGTCGAAGGAAGGTTAGGTCAAGAACCAATAGACAGAGGAACACCACGTCCACCCTCGCCAGACAAGAAACGCAAGTCTACTAGGACGACAACGCGCATTCGATCCCCGACCACTAACAAAGGAAAAGCAACACGTCTCTTGTCACCGCATAGACGCTACAGAGAGGATCTTTCATGCTTGTCAGATCAAGTTTGCACCAGACCTCGTACATCGGTCTCAAGATTCCGATCACCAAGGTGATGGTTTGCCTCCCACCTCAGAACCGCCACAAGGACGGACCACCAGTGAATCGCAGAGGAACAGAAGTAGAGCGCATCAGAATACGTGACGAACTCAGAGAGAACGTGCAGCAACTCTGGAACATCAACAACGATCTCGAAGATGCTCTATGATCACCATCGGAACCTCACAACGACGCTACGAAGTACTCATCAGAGAAAAGAAGAATCTGCTGCGAAAGAGGGACAAGCTCGAAGCCCAACAAGAGGAAACAGTATGCGCAACATATCATAACCGTAAGGACCACGACGACAGAGGCACATCGCGTCCCAGCCGTCGACACAGTGCCGCTCGTTATTCACACGCCTGGGGAGTATAGCGATAAAGATCATCACTATTAAGAATTCCAAGTTGATCTTTCACTCGGTCTCAACACGAATCAGTGACTCATGCCTGTAACTTCTTCTAACCTCGATCAATAGACTTCAAAGTGACGGGTCATTTGAGTTCCCATTGTTCGGGGCCCTATCTCTTTGTATTATCTATGAACAAAGGAGGCAACTCAAGATCCCTCCTCGCAGCTTCAATGTAACATCACGTCGGCTCACAGTTAAACTAATCTGTACTCCTTTATATGTACCTTTACATTTGCTCACAGGCATATTTCATCATAACAGTGCTTTATAAGATCTTTCACACATATCCTTTATCATCGTGCCATATCCGTGGATAAAGTTCGATTACCCAAGTTCGAGGTTCGGTGCGTTAAAAACAACCGCTCAATCCGTCAGGTCTCAACCCGCGTGGCACTCATATAGAGGGAAGGCGAGCAGATGATCATCAAGTATCTTCGCACTACCGATCGGAAGACCTTGATTGCCCACTTTGGCATCCGCGTTGGATGAAACGTTATCTAGTTCAGACCACATGTTTATTTGTCTCTGTGTAAGTTGTTTGTATCAAAAGAATATGCTGGCCGTGCTGTAGGGAGTCGCTAGCGCAGAGTGGAGAAATCGTGGTTGTGAAGCTGCTGCGAAACTATGAGGCATTCACTGTAATGAGTAGGTACATCTTGTTTCCCGAGACTTCGATAACCGCTTCTGCGTCAAGGATGTGGAATGCTTCCTTTAAATCGTTGAGACATGATGGTATCTTATATCGTCGCGATACTTTATTTGAGTACAGTGACCGTGTGGGTGTAATCGATCTTACTGGAACCTCTCCGAAACGCAGCTCGCTCGTATAGTTGTGCTTCGTTCTTCTACCAAATTTATTCAGGTTGATTCACGTGAAAAGCAAGTGGCAGCACACAGATTTTACGATAGTTACCGGTACGTGTGGATTACTTACAACAACACAGTCCTGCTCAGCCTTTACTGCCTCGGCCAACCCTTATTCAGATCTCCCTTCTTCGCCTCTTTGCAGTGCTTCGCAAGTTCGGACGTCAGCTAATAATTACCTGTGTCTGGACCAGCTCGACAGTTTCCGAGGATACACCTTTTTAGTAACTTTCAAACTCTCTGCTCTCCTGCCACAATTGTGAACATGCTCAACGAGGCGGCTGTCTCCTCGTCGATGTTTTCGGTGATGGAATTCTCCCATCGAGAGAAGTTCAATGGTCGGAGTCCATAGTTTTTAGAGGCTTCGCTTCTTGAACATCACGGCCCACTCTTTTCGCACCGGGAAACGGACTTTCGCACGGATGAGCCGACAGTCCAAGCATGGAATTTCGGAACAATTGTGACTTCGTCCAGGCGAAACCTTCAATTGAACAATGCGCTATCTATCTCATCGTGAAATTGTCCACCGGGAGACTCCCGAGTCCACCACAGATGAGAAGAATTCTGGACTGGAGCTACCACTAACGAAGTTGATCGACACAATGAACTCGGACCGCCCTTCATCCTCATTTCTCCATTTCGTGGAGCCCGTGTTAACTTTCTTATCCCTTTTTTAGGATCAATATCAACGTTGGACTTGCCGACGACAGGAATGAGCTTCAAGGTTGAACGACTTTCTACGTAGAAACTTCTCTTGTTCATGCACATGAAACCACCCCGAAGCTCTTTTATCCTCAGTCGCAAGCTAAAATTCACATTCCCCGTTTCTCCTTTGCGCCACCCGATCCACACTGACCATTCATTTGATCAATTTCTCGAACTCTGACATCATCGTCTGAAGACTAGAGAAACTAGAATCGGTACGCTGATCCTGATCTTAATCGCACGTTTGCCTACTCGCTGATGTTATTCCCAGCTCAAACCACCATCTTACTGAAACATTCTCTGGTTGCTATAGTGAATAATGCATGTATATCGTCAGATCATCGCTGTTCAACTCACATAAAAAGACGCCGTACTGAATCACCGCATTTAAGAAATGAGACGTACTGCTATTCATTGCTTCACTCAGATGTTCTCATGTTCTATTCATTGTTTTGAAAATGGAGGCCTTTAGGGATATATAGATGCAGTGGGATGCACTCGACGCTACCTCAATCACGTCGAAGTCAACCGATTTTCTTTGAGATCTGATAATTACGTTGTACCCACGAATGGCGAGTTTTGTGCGTTAAAAGTAGGCCCATAGTTCAAGCCATAGAATCATGTTCTCATTTTTCTGTGGGTTGCCCTCTTTGAAGGCAGTAATAGGGATAGTTCGGATGAAAAGCGAAAAAAAAGCATTGAATATGAAAGTCGAAATGCCTAGTAATAGGACAGCGAAGAAACGCGGATTGACATATCCAAGACCCGAGAAACAGGATCTCTTACACCGTTATTCTCGACGTAGATGGCCTTTCCGTGAAAAGGCGGGTAGTCCGGTCGAGTTTCGTGTTGCCGAACGAAGGGATGTTCGGAAGTAACAAAACATTGTTTCTGTAGTGAGCTTCGAGCTAAAACTGAGAAAGCGCGCCGTGATACCTTCTACTCCCACCCCAGTCAATCAAGGGTGTTTTTCACTAGGAGGCGTTCCGACTCAAGAAAGGCGGCTGGAACTAAAAAAGCCGCCTCTACCGCAGCTCAGGGACGCGTCTTTCGTGGGGGATTTCGGCAGGGATGGGCCTAGTAGACCCCTAGTTTTTGAAGGCACCCTTCACGATGATATTCATGCCTCGTCGGGTCCATAAGAACTCTGGTAGTGCTGAAGAACACAAGTGTGAAGTTAAACAAAAAAAATCTTTCGGAAACTTTGGAAATAAAGTGTTTCTGACCCTTAGCTTTGACAGGCACTTCAAAAGAAGCATTGGGACAATTTCCAACTGATAATATATTGCGATAAGGTTATTTTTACGATGGGAGTTTTTCCTATCATTTCTTATCGCAGTCGATATCATGCCTCTCGCACACGTAAAAACCACCATTTACCCGCTGGTTAGATCGAAGATGGGTGTGGGCCATCTTAAGACGGTGGCCGTCGTCTTATTCACATGTTCTTTACACTCTAAGCACTCACCCTCGCACCGCGATGATCGACACGCTTTGCAGTTCCGGAAGAGGCTATCTGCTCCTGATGGGACCAAGGTGCTCATATTATCGTGAACTATGCCTTTAGGTCAATGACTTCCTTTGGCGACTCCTCATCTTTCACATTACCGCTACCACGGTCTTCAAATGGGCTAGCTGTCCCATGAAAAATGCAGATGGACTCTTTTCTCAATGCTAAGATCGAAAAAACCCTGTGTAAGTAGTTTACTGATTCCACAGTTAGTAGCGCGTGTAAGGTGCATGACTCAAATTTGTAACTGTGAAGTGCATGTAATATCTTTTCCTCTTGTTCGTTATGTTGCTTTATATCTCCTGCACATGCACGACGGTTTTTTTTCCAGCAGACTCAGTGCAATACTACTTTTTGGAATGCTTGGTGCCGCACTAATAAGGGGAGGGGGTTGTATGTGGGTGTTGCCTTTTCATGGATGTGAACAGTAACATTGTAATGTGATATACCTGATAGGTGACACCACCTGTAAACCTGTATGTATGTATGTGTGTACATATGCGTCTACGGTCTGCGTATATGTCATTGATCATTGACACGTCATTCGAAGGCATGTTACCGTCTCACTCATCATCAATGTCCCTCCCTCCATCATCGGTATAGCACCATGTTTCATCTGTAAGTGGATAACCTATAAATATTTACAACGTGAAAGACAGTGGTAGTACTTACAACGTGAAAGCTGCCTTTATCATCGAAATGGCTGTTTCATTGGATTATCTTCTCTATCGAGACTTTCCCTACCCAAGTTATCTCGCAGTGGATGCGACCTAGTCAATCAAAGAAAGAATTGATATTTATTCAATGAGAAGACATTACAGAGCAGCTCACGATTCTACCACCTCTGATACAGAGTTACATCAAAATTATTAATATGTAATTATGATGCATGCTATTAGCAAAGACCGCATGAGGATCCACATAGATGCTTTCGTTCCTCGTTTGTATAAATCTCGTCGTTACAGAACCCATCTTCAACGAACTGTTGACAACTGAAATTTTGAAAATTTTCGTGGTAATCCACGACCACACCGGTTCCGGTGGTAAAGTCTCGGTCAGGTGACGAACTAATGTCGATGAAAAAACTAATTAAGAAATTGAAGCAAATTGAAAAATAAATAAAAAATCTGAGGAAGAAGGATTGCTGCAAGATTGAAATGAAGACTCCTTGACGGAAAGCTAATATATTTTTCCGTCGAACGGAAGGGCTATAACGAAGATTGTTAGGTGACATGTTACACCACGGACAACACGACTGCATCCTGCACCTAACTTATTCCATGCCACGACACCGCACTTACATTATCCCCTGCCATTCCGGTTTACGCACAACAACTCAAGTGCGCATAGAAGCAGGCTGCTCACTATAATAAATATTACATTCAAAATTACTGTAGCTACGGTGTACCAGTGATGTACCATGTACAATACAGTGTTGATGTGTAGTGTGTTGCACCCAACTCGTGTGGCTTCAGCTTTATACGGTAACCACAACCATCGCGTGTTTTACGGCGAGATACATACCACCGAAACCATGACGCTGGACGAAGTCAAAGGAATCGTGCACTGGAAAATGAGTTTCTCTGTTACCCATTTATTTATGTTGTATTTGCATAGTGAAGCTGTATGCAAGTTCCACGCGAAAAAGCAAGAATCTGTTAAAGATAGAGCTCCTCGCAGTGGTGGTCGAGGAGGCGAGGCGTCGGAAAAATGCCCATCCCGTTGTGCACCGTGGTCGGAGACGCATAGCGTGAAGAAAAGATTACGTAAACAATTCCACTATTCATCTCAGACCGCGGCGGACGACGAGGCGAGCATTTGCTCCTAGGCCACGCCTCATCGGCCACCAGTTTGAGGAGCGGTATTTCAAGTGGATTCTCGCTCGTTTACGTGAAATTCCGCATGCGGCCCTCATTATGCAAATACAGCATAAATATATGGGTAACAGAGAAACTCATTTTTCCGTGCATGATTCCTCTAAGGGAATGGCAGGTGTGTATCAATTCTTACGGCAAAGTCGTTCTGGCATGTGGGAATCCTCTTCGCACCATGCTGTCTTTTGCGCAGGATATTAGTTGCTTACTGTATGATTACTGATCACTTCCAGTGCAACCACACAGTTACGGCTTTAGTGTTTTGAATATTTTCCTAATGACTCACTTCTTGTGTCTGTCTTTGCAGATTGGAGAGCAGAGTTTGCAGGATTTCGCACATGATTCCTTCATCATTTGCTTGTACTTTGTATGGGTACACAGCTCGAGATGTGACCGACAATCGGGTGTGATATCAAAGCAGTCCGCTGAACAGTGAAAATGTTATAACTCATTTACCATTCAGGAGGTATATGCCATCAGGACAGGAAATTCGCGTGGCTGCGTTCAAAGCGCTACGGGATGGTGCGAACAATCGGCGCCATATTGGTTGAGTCCTGAAGCGATTACACCTAGAATGAGGCGCGGGGCACCGTCATCGCTTCAGGACTCATCCAGTAGAACTTTCCCTTTTAACAGATCTACCTTGAACCACTTCTACCCTCATCAAATGTTTCGTATTTGTATGTACAGTAACTTATGATCATTTAACCACAGATTCAACTTCTCATGAAGCTCATGGCTATGGATCGTGTATAGCTGTGGAGCTATAACTTGATAAAAGGCATCGATTAACGAACCGCCATATTCTTCCTTGATCTCAACGTCATCACATCGCTTGCAGGTAAGGGTACAGTGTCGAGCCATCACGTCGCCAAACGTTGGGTCCATGCACAAAGACGAAAATTCACGGCAGTATGTGTATTCGTCAAGACATTTGCCTGAAATCGATTGAAGCGCTAGTACCTAAGGCCGCTTCCATACTTTGCGCACCGACGCCGGCACGCGCGTGACGGCGTCGGTGCGCAAAGTATGGAAGCGGCCTAACTATCTATGAGATGGCCCAAGAAAAACACTAAAATGCCTACCTTTGATAAGCGTTTTCGATAGCGATACGGTAAACGACTCAATATCGGTCGTAGTGATTTGGGGTAGTTTAGCCTGAAAGAACGATTCCAGGTGTAATTTGGGAAGCCCTGATGTTGTTAATGATGAATAATGTTTCAAATGGCACGACTGTGGAGCCACCGTCAGACTGCGATTTTTGCGTTTTTGTGATTTTGCGATTTCGCGGTGTCGCGGCTCCGCGTGCGAAGTCACGACGTTGCACTATCCCCAGGCAGGGGACACCCACGAGTCGAGGAAGATGGCAGATTCGGTACGACCCCCCCTCGACGGGGAACTAAACGCGAATCCCCTTCTTCAACATCGTCATACTATCGAAGCTAAATCGAAAGTCAGATAGCGCTATCATTGCTTCACCCACGTTGCAAAACACCTACACTCTATAAGGCTGCGTTCATACCAAATTGAATGAGAGATCTGGCGCATTCGCGTCATGCATGAGATACGTATCGATCAGAAAATGGGAGTATTGGCGCATCGGCGCATTGGCGTATCGGCGCATTCGCGTCATGCATAAGATACGTATCGATCTAGAAAATGAGAGTATTGGCGCATCGGCGCATTGGCGTATCGGCGCATCCGCGCATCCGCAATTTGAGAGAATTGGCGCATTCGCGTGATGGATAGGATACATATCGATTGGAAAATGAGAGTATTGGCGCATCCGCGATTTTGGATATTTGCCATAACAGAAGAAGATCAAGAAATGAAAAGAGAAGAAAAGAAATCAACCGCACGTTGGCACGTGCCGCGTTCAAAAGGGTGACGTGGCACGCCAATTCTCTCAAATCGCGGATGCGCCGATGCGCCGAAACGCCAAAACTCTCATTCGTTTTGGTATGAACGCAACCTAAGCCTCCAGTGCTAGTGTGGTGGAATTGTGTGATTGCGCTGTTCACTTCGAAGTTAACGTCTTCGAAATGATGTTCAAGCAAGGTGAGCAGCATATACTGGAGCCGTGCAATCAACAGGTGGAGATGGAGGACTACGCCGATGGATGTCTGAACATCCCGGATCTCCTCGTGAAGATAGCCGCACTTCGATGGGGCAGAAGGAAACCTTCTGTTTTGTACTCTTCCGGAGCAGACATACTTGGAACGCAATCCAGTTCTCAGTCACTATAACTCACAAGATCCCTGCATAATGTCAGGCCTTGAAGGGTGGTCATTCCAAGGTATTCTGCACTGCACCTTCACAGGGAATGCCAAAGGTGTGCATCCAGTTCAACTCCTTATTGCTTCGTTTCTTCGCATCACTAGGACGCTCGATGCTACAGCATTTTCAGGAATATGCAGAAAAAGGTATTCAATCCCATGCTGATTCTTGGTACTGCACTTGTTGATAATGGTAAGTTCTTAAACTCCACAGCTTCATAACTATCTAACGCACAAGATCCCTTCGCATAATGTCAGTATAGGGTGGAGCAATGAAAAACAGGCGGCACCACGTATGTGCCGGAGAGCAAACCTGGGCTTAGCCAGCTGGTTCCTCTAACTGACCGACCTCGGCGAGGCAGCTGATATCAGACTCTCCTAGGACCCCAACACTCTAATAGGAACAAGTTTCCCGGAGAATAATGTAACTTTTGAAGCGCGCAGTTCCCTGCACTACCACGTGCTTCTACTTTTACTCCACACTGTGCTTGAGAAGTTGCTCCTCCCAATTTTCATGTAAGCACGTCGCTTTGCTCCGTTAAAGTGTGAGTTTTCAAATTCAAGAAATTACGCCATCATCCTCTTCAAGATGACGTCATTTTTAGAAGAGAAATGGGGTTCTAATGAAATACTCTGCCAATGTAAGGCATTCTATCTCACATGCGATTTTTTCGGTCCTTTAAAGACAGCTGTAGGGGTAATGTGGGTGATAAGGAATCCCCAAAAGATGTCATTCACTCGAAACTTAGAGGTCTAGGAAGCCTATCTGCGGCAAACCCCCTCACGAAAAAAAACGCCCCTGCAGTGTGGCGGAGACAGCCTTTTTAGCTCTAGCCGCCTTTCTTAACTCGGTCCGTCTCCTAGGATCGACTTTGCCGAAGAATGACTGAGGTGTACAGTTATGAGATGCTGGTGCAAGGAAGGCTACAAGATGGATCCGTAAAAGGAAACCTGCGTGACTGCTGTATCGTACTGCCAACAACTCTATTCAATGTTGGTTCGAAATAAAGGTTTTGGAACTCTGTCTCTCACGTTTGCTTACAATTAATGAGATGAAACATTCCCTAAAGCATGCAGAAAAACCTTGTTGTGTTCAAAATATGGGACAGCTATTAGGGTGCTACTGCAGGGAGGGGCAGGGTGTCCTATGAAAAGTTAGGGGGGAAGGAATAGGTGCGACTTCACAATTATGCCGCAAGTTCGAAAACACGTGCAGAAAACATCTTCACTAATTCGTTGCTACGGCAGATAATGACAGATGTTTTTTTCGTGTGGAAGGAGGGGGTGTTGATTTTAGCCAGGCCCAGGGAGGGAGAAGATTCTACGTGGGTGAAACAACTTCAATATCCAAAAGGAGCTCAGTAAAAATAGCTCATCAAGAGTTGTTTCCCCCTCCCATTCATAGGCTGAAACTCACAGCCTACTTGCCTTCACGTGTTTGTGAGCGATGGTGCGATCACTCTTTCGCTTCCAAAGGAGGTCCGAGAACTCAGGTTGATGTCAGACTTCGCAACCCTGGGATTGCGACTTTGGAATCTGCGATTCTCCAATTTTGTGATGTCGTTATCCGCTGAAACTTCGCATGCGCAAGCGCGACGTCGCAAAATTGCAAATTCATGAAGTGTGGCATCGGCCCAGCACTGCCTAGAAAATGGAAACGCTTCCTGATAGAAGGAATATGGCCAGCCGCTGATCTGAGATGGTGGTGTCGTGTGGGCATCGTACCATCGCCAGCTTCTCATGTTGATTGTGGTTGTCAGCTAACAAAGATACGGCTGAACAGCTCCATGCTCAATAGCCATCAGGGCACGCCCAGGTGTTAAGGGAAAAGACCTCTCCCCTAAGCGAAGACTTAAGTACGACCCCCCCCCCCCCCTTCCCCCTCCCAATGTCTAGATAACCTCCACAGTTTCAGTAACTATTGAGGATTTCATGGTATTACTGAGTATTTTATTGTAATACTTGCGTTTATCACTCAAATTCAACCAGATTGTCTTACATAATCGGATTAGTTGACGACACGTTCTGCCTGTCACATAGTCCTGGACCATTGCTTACCTCTGCAATTACGACCCCCAATCTCGCCCGTCAAATACGACTCCCTGTCGAGGAAGGCTCGACCCCTACTGTACCCTGT
Organism: Trichostrongylus colubriformis; assembly: GCA_963978905.1. Taxonomy (NCBI): domain Eukaryota; kingdom Metazoa; phylum Nematoda; class Chromadorea; order Rhabditida; family Trichostrongylidae; genus Trichostrongylus; species Trichostrongylus colubriformis. The sequence continues at coordinate 47,530,595 of OZ022257.1, read as the reverse complement.
CTCCAAGTCTTATTAACGCGTGCGAAAGTTCGACGCTGCAAAACCGCAAAAACGCGAAGTCTGTCGGCGGCCTAGGATAGAGCTTTCGCCACGTTGCCGTGAGACCCTAGCTTTACTATCTAAATAAATTGGCATCTCAACATAACCATTACCCACAGGAGTTACCCTGGACTGAAAACCTAATACTGAACCAAACACCAAGAAAAAGTGTGGTATCCATGCATACTCCGGTCATTCTAATTTAAAGACAGTGTTCGCGATAATATGGGTGACAGGGAACGCCAAAAGAAGGCATGCACTGAAAAATTCGGGGCTGAAAGGCCGATGTATGGCGAAATCCCCCGCAAAAGGCGCCCCCTTGAGCTGTGGCGGAGGCGGCCTCGTCAGGGCAAGCCGCCTTGGACAAGGGCAGCCCGCCTCCAGGCGACGTGATTAGGGGTTGGTCACGGTGCGATTGGTCAAGGAAATCGGCAGTATTGAAAGTAGCGCAGCGCGCTTTCTCACTTTAAGCTTGAAGCTCACTCATGAAAATAGATGCTGTCGCATTTCCGAACATCCCTTCATGCTTACGTCTTGGTAATGCCAGTGTAAAACCTATGCGGACTACACGCGTCTTGACGGAAAGGTCGTCCGCGCCCAGAACCAATGGTGGGAAGGGGTTCTATTTCTTGGGTTTTTGGCCACTTCCATTCGTTTTTTCTCCACTTTCCTGTTACTAGGCATCTTGGCTTTCATATTCACTACTTCTTATACTTCTCGTCCGAATTTTCGCGAAAGCTGCCTTTAATCTGTATAAAATGTACCGTTGAATTCATCAGTTCCTCCAATTTCACCTTTCGAACCTCGTAAGATTCCGTGACGGGCGTGATTGATACGTTATACACAGCTTCTGTGAGATTCTCGAGCTAAAATACTGGTATGACATGTTACTTCAAGTGGATACATTGTAGACATACCGTATGTGGAGATGTTGTGGTTGGTCTATTTTTATTTCTCATATATTCGAGAAGTTTCTTATTGGAACTGGGCGGTGGTGCAAACGGCTTCGAAGCGGGAACGCTGAAAGTAAATGTGGCTCATAAAAAAGTGTCTACTCATTTCTTTTTCTTCGCTTCCTCTAATCCTCCTTATTTAATCCCATACACCCTCGCAAGAAACCGCCTCAACCTTGTTAATTAATTTTGCTCAGGCTAATTTATTTTGAATCAGGTTGTCCCAAAGTCTTGAAGGATTTCTTTTCGGTCAACACTTTTTATTAATATTTCTTCCAACAAACGAAAACCAGGCAACAAGGTATTCACCATTAATGTCGTCAACACTGTCACCTCACAAATAGACCGCTGATTCCCTCCCTCCAGAACTCCAGGTTCTGAGAGTCGAAGAAGTCAGCGATTGCCTTCGCAAGCATGACTAATCAACGAATTTTCTCTTGGCTAGGAAAGATTCAAGAGGATGGGAAAGGTGATAGTCAGAAGGAGCCATGTCTGGAGAGTATGGCCGGTGGGGCAGCACATCCCAACCGAGCTCCTGTAAGTTGACGTGGGAGCGGGCGTCGTCATGAAGGAGGGTGACCGCGGAACTTTTCTGGCGCTTTTCTCGAACAGCGACGGCAATCTGTTAGACTGGCGGGTGTATACGGCAGCGGTGACTATTTCGCCTTGTACCAGCACCTCGTGGAAAACCATTCCTTCCGCGTCCCAGAAGTAGCAGAGTCCTGAGCGTGGTTTGTACCATGTCAATCTCGCCATTGCTGAAGCTGACGAACGCGTGAGTACCGTTATGTCTAAAAATCGCGTTGCGGCGTCGCACTCGCTCGCCCTCAGCACGACTTGTAGCAGTCGGTGTGGAATTCCGCTCAGAACGCCATAGTTCGATTCAGTTTCCTTTTTTGTTTCCTATAATTTCTATGGAAAATTTTGGGTATTGTTTGTAGTGTATTTTGAATAAAGAAACCCCAATTAGGGAATAATTAATTTGTGCGTAAATCTTTAAAGGCATGGAATCGCACGTGATGGAGCAACTCGCACTTGCAGCGGGCGGCCTCGCTATTTTTGGACGGAGCGGTACACACCTTGACGAACCAGTGGGAAAGATAATGTAACAACGATCACCCAATCTGGGTAACGGCTACCTTCGTCAGTATGGTAAAGATTACCCACGTCGTACTAAAACAGTGTAGTATGCATTGCATTGAGAAACACGCAAAAATCAGCAGCAAATCAGCAGTTTTCAGTTTCGAAAACTGCATTTCCAAACTCCGGGCTTAAAACATTTCCGTTGAAGGCCCTTCCATCTCACCTTTTGCTATCCCTCTGATTTCGCTCAATTCGCCTCTTCATCTTACTCAGTTCATCTCAAACTGTTACACAGTTTCTAATGCTTCACTTATTTTTCTTCCTTGCGACTCTCGTCTGACCCATAAAATCCCTTTCACCTTGTCTCGTTGACTGGAGGCTTGGTCAGCATCGCTATTCCTCTTGGTTTACCACTGCCTATCGAATTTCTGGTCATATTTGTTCGATTTTCTGAAAATGTTTCAAATTATCAGTGATACATTTTAGAAGAGATATGTGTACAATCAATGCATCCTCTTTGTCTGAGGAATACCACCTGATGCTGTACTACCGCAAAGCAACGAACTTAATTGCTTGTAACCCGAGAAGAGAGAATAGGTGTGCTCTGAAACAGGACTCGTGAACTGTGATTACCTTTCTTGTGGGATGTTACTGCTGGCATTACGGTAGTGAGCTTCTTTTCCGACGGAAACACACATTTACGACCTGAATGTCATTAATTACGGCAGCTTTAGGCGTGGGTACTGCTTTCACTTCATCACTTTGCTTTATTTCTCTAAACTTCTTTTGTAGAATCAATGTTTAATTTCTAGGGCTATTGCAAAAGGGTATACGGTAGTAACCATCGCACATTCAGGTAGTTATCCATTTTGATTATCCGTTGCCCACCTTGAGTAGCCACGACCCCGGGTGAAGTACGATTATGACCGCCACACTTTCTGATGGGTATGGAGGTAATGTTCACCGCCATAACCCATCTGATGGTTACTAGTGTTGTTTGAAGCACTATCCATTCCGGGTGACTCCTCTTCGAGGTTCTGATTACATCCGGTCTCGCTAACCCTGGTGAAGGAATTCTATCTCGTACAGATCCTTTTCCGTCTCCCTAACGTCATCCGTCAACGGGAGGCCTGCCATATCCCTGTCTTCATTATGCCGTCATTTTCAAGATTTTTTCACTTCTGAAGTTCTCCGATTAGTTGTGGAGAGCAATGCCCTAGTTGACCATCACCACCACATTACCTCTGCACTGAACAACCTCGCCTTGCCCTGATCCCTTCTGTCCATTTTGGTAGATGCTTCACCCTTACTGCTGAAGTATTAGCTGCTTTCCAGTTCTATTGTCTCATTTAGTATATCCATTACTAGCAGGCTCTGCTTCACCTCTGGAGCACCTCCGCTATCTTTAATAAAAGCACTGCTCCACATGACTCTCGATGCCTGGGAATCTACCTTACTCTCCTTTACCGCCCTCTTTATTTTAAGAACTCCTCTAACCTCACTCGATTTATAGATTTTTTTCACTCATGAAACCCATCCATACACAACACCTTCCTACTTCAGCCACCTATGACTTCAACTATATAACCTTGTCATAGAATTCCATCTTGATTACCCGTTACCCACCCTCGGTAATCATTATCTAGGATGAATAGCCGATAGTGAGGCCGCGTTTATACTTTGCGCAGCGGCGTCGGCTGCGGTGGGCAAAGTATGAACGCGGCTTAATTATTTTATATTCAAGTGAGTTCAAGTGGTGTGTGGAAGTGTAATGTGAGTATTCAAGGCACTATTTGATATTGTACTTGGAAAAGGATGTATTTAATTTAATGTTTTACTTTTCGCAATCACGGACACTTCCTAAGTCACTTCTATTGAAGCAATGCAACGTTGACTTACTTCCACTCCCCGTCGTACAATTGGTACTTGCACGACTGGTGGTGTTCCTATTGAAAATCTTCGCAAGTTTAGTTCGAAATCGTAGACCATTTGGAAGACGGATTTCAGTAAAATTCGATGGCATCTCCGCTGCTGGGGGAGGGTTACAGAGATTGCAAGTGGCCGGACAGTCTCGTTTCATTATCGTGATGTGTTCTGAAATAAATTGAAAGCATGAAATCTAAATTACATTGAACATAAGGTGTGGAGGTGCCGTGCGTGCGTGCGTGCGTGCGACAGAAATTTCAAAAACGGTTTCACATAGTGCTTTGACAATACCATATATGTACTTTGAACTGACCTGGACTATCACAGAAGACTTTCACAAATCGACAAAAGATACCATGATCTTCACAGGACGCTGGACCTTCAAATAAAAGTTGAGAAAAAATCCAACTGCAATTTTTATTATTTGTTCTTGAATTATGATGTTTTAATTATTCTTAATTATTTGCAGTAGGTGTGTTATACGGATGTTTTGGGTGGAAGAAATATATTGGGTAGTCTAAAAAGTTTTTTCGTATTTTCAAATACCGCTTTTTCCCTCAAAACTGCTTTCCAGAAATTTCTTCTGTACATATATATGTAGTACAAGTTCTCACGCATCTATAGGTATTATTGTCTTCCATCTCCCGGATAACCCTTTTCGGCTAAATAAACAATCAAATGTCAACCTCATTTTCAACACAAAAATTATAAAAAAATTCTTTGAATGGCGTTAGACAGGGAAAGGAAAAGGTGATAATCCGATGGAGCAAGATCAGGGCTATAAGGTGGATGGGGCAGCAACTTTTATCCAAGCTCGAGAATTTTTCGGCTAGTCATTTTTTCAATAGTGGTAAAAAATTTTTGAATTTTTTTTTAAAAAATTCTCGAGCTTGGATAAAAATTGCTGCCTTATAGCCCTAATCTTGCTCCATCGGATTATCACCTTTTCCTTTCCCTGTCTAACGCCATTCAAAAAAGAAAAATTGAAATTGAAAATGAGGTGACCTTTGATATGTTTATTTTGCCGAAAAGGGTTATCCGAGAGATGGAAGACAACAATACCTATAGAGGCGTGTGGACTTGTACTACATATATATGTACAGAAGAAATTTTGTGGAAAGCAGTTTTGAGGGAAAAAGAGGTATTTAGAAATATGAAAAGACTTTTTAGACTACCTAATATTAGGTTGTTGCAAAATTAATTTGGAGGGATAAGTTTTTGGCATTAATCAATCCTTTCTCGATTTGGCCTGTACAATGATCTGGGGGACCAGCCGATATACAATTTAGTACTATCATCCTCCCAGACAAGTTTAGAACAAATACACCCACATCTCACCCTCATTCACCTACAGGAATAGAAGGCTTGGTTGGCTTGGGCGGGTTGAATATGATCCTGCACCATGAGGGTGGGTGTGTGCGCCATCTGTCACTAGACTACCTCCGCCCTGTGCACAATTCAAGCATGACAAACGCAAAAAGTAAACAAAAATTGACATGAGTATTGCTAAAGCATGCACAGTACAGCGACATGGAAAAATATAAGCAGATAAAAAATTATGCAATTGAAAAAATAACGTATTAGGTTGTTGCAAAATTAATTTCGGTTTTAAGATATGTATAAATAAGTAGATTTTTTACCCTGAACTATTCCATCCCAAGGAACGCCAGGCATACCATTTGGTGGGTTTTTTTCTGCTCTTTCAGAAACTTCTATGTATGCCGCTCTAAGTTTTCCAGCCGGCCTTTTCCAGGGCTGCGTATAATCATGAACCGACGCGACTATCGAGTCATCATGCTTCATGAGTTTAAATTGGAACACTCCGCAGCGGAGGCAGCTCGTAATCTCAGCAGTGTTTTTGGGACGAATCGTCCTTGCGAACGAACAGTGGAGCTCTGGTTTAAAAAATTTGCTTCTGGCGATTTTGATCTCGAAGAGAAGTCGGGTCGCGGCCGCAGGTCATCGCTTAATGATCAAGATTTAAGGAGAGTCGTCGAAGCAAATCCGGAGACGACTACTCGTACGTTAGCAGAAGACCTAGGCGTACATTACGCTACAGTGGCCAGACATTTGCTGACAATCGGCAAGGTGAAGAAGATGTCGAAGTGGGTGCCTCATGACCTGACCGGTGAGCAGCGTCTGGCACGTTTCGACACCTGCTCTAATCTCCTAGTTCGCCATAAAAATGAGCCATTTGTAAACCGTATTATAACTGTAGATGAAAAATGGGTTCTTTATGATAACAGGAAGCGGGGATTAGTCTGAGTAGATAAGGATGCTCCTCCAAAAACTTTTCCTAAACCCGACCTTCACCCTAAAAAGGTTATGATTACTGTGTGGTGGTGTTGTAAAGGTGTAATCCATTACAGTTTCTTGCAACCTGGTCAGCCAGTCACAGCAGAGTCTTACTGTTGTGATCTGGAGCAAATGTATAGAAAGTTGCAAAAATTGTGGCCGGCGGTGGTGAATAGAGGAGGGCCGATCCTGTTGGAGGACAACGCAAGGCCACACACCTCACAAATCACTCGGCAAAAATTGACCCACTTGGGTATAGAAGTTCTCCCTCACCCAGCGTATTCTCCCGACCTTTCCCCAACAAACTATCACTTTTTTCGAGCCCTCAATTTTCATCTGCGTCAGAAACAATTTACTAATTTAGACGATGTTGGATGTGCCTTCCTTGACTTCGTTGATTCTCGTGATAGTAGTTTTTATAGTGAAGGCTTAGATTTATTGTCTGTTCGTTGGCAAAAGTGTGTAGATTCTGATGGTTTTTACTTCGATTAATAAACTTGTGTTTAAGCTGAGCTATAGTAGTTTGAGGTACGCGGCCCATTTCCGAAATTAATTTTGCAACAACCTAATAGTTCCAATCAGAATCGTCATGGCTGATGAATGTAATGTGGCCTATACAATGACTTGCTGTGGTCAGCCGATGTATAAGTCAGTGCTTCTATCCTCCCAGACGAGTCTGGTACCATTTGTCAACCCCGAAGAGATGGAAGCCTTGGCTGGCCTAGGCAGGCGTTGATGCGGGATTTGATCCGCGCACCATGACAGTGGGGTGTGCGCCATCTGTCACTATACCACCTCCGCCCTGTTTAAAGCTTGGCATGATATCGGCATAATACTTTCTACTTGCTCAGCGGCCCGCTTATATGTATGACCCTTGAGTGGTACCCTATGTACTACGCTTATTTTATTTTTTTCTTTTTGCACCAACTTCCTGCCCGCTCTGCCTCCTCTTACCTTCTAAAAGGAATTTTAGAGGACAACAAAATATGAGTTCCTCCTTCATCCACACATTTATGCTAAATTTGCTTTAAGAATTGCAGGCAAAGTTCCACGCTCATACACGAGAATCCACTTCAGATGGAACTCTCTAAAGTGGCGGACGATGGGGTGGGGCATCTAGTGGGGTTGGAAGCTAGAGAGCTGAGGAACAAAAAGGCAAACGTCACGTGGTCAAACGCAGAGTGAGAAGCAAATCAACATTGGGCGCAGAAGCTTAAACTCTGCTCTGGCCGCTGACGACTGTTCCTCAGCTCAAAAGTAATCAAATAAAGTGGCGGAAAGTGAGGCTGGAATTCGAATGACTTGCTCTTCTTTCAGTTTTTCGATTTCTGCTTTAAATTAAAGAAAATTCTCGGTTCGGTTTTTTCGTGTTTTGTGTCCGTGTACTGTACCTGGTAGAGTAATTTTAAATGGAACTGGATCATGGAATTTCGATTCATTTAAGGATGAGCCAAACAAAAATCGAAGCATACAGTAACCGCTCATACCTCTTTCCAGCTTCGTAGTGGTGTTTTGGTGAATCGAGCAGAGGGCATCTTGAAGCAAGGAAGCAACCATGATGATGATTAGAACCATTGTCTGAAAATTGTCAGTTATCAATTACTTCCCCACACTTACAAAGAGCGATGCGAGGGATGTAAAATCTGAGAAGAAAAAAATTCGTGAAGTTCATGTATGGGTCGTCAGAAGACCTGCCGAAGGTTGTGTCCTTCAGCAGTGGTGTTTGAGAGTGGAGTACAAATTGTATCAAAGCAGCATGTTGGACTGGTCATTGCGACTTTATAGACTGCCGGACAGGTGTGTCAATGATCGACCTCGACGCTTGTATTGAACCCTGTTGAGGACCATCTGCTGGTCTCTTGAATTGTTTGAACAAGCTAGCACCATTCAGGATCAGACCAATATAGTCCAGAAGGAGTGTACGTGGCTATTTTTATTTACACTGTAATTATGGTGGAGGGTGGCAAAAACCAAAAAGCTGTAGGAGAGCCGAGCATATATGAATACCACCTGAAATCTCTCATCCGCAGGAATTCAGTACAACTCCACTGCCACAACGCCAAAACGAAAGATTCGCTTGTGCCAGCCAGTGGTAGTTAGAACGTGTAGGAGTTATTTGAATAACAACGTTACAATATCTATGGACAAGAGGCATGACAATATAAAACTCAGGTCAATGTGGATTGGAGGGGGAGACACGATGGTACGTAACATCCGTGTATTGCTACCATTACACCGTATACAGCTAACATTACGCAAAGGATCTACGGTGGCTCTATTTGCAACCAAGTACTGGCAATGAAGGTTTCCTCGTGTAAAGGGAAGAAGATTGTGGTTTTTATCTCACGCCATATTGCGTATTCCCCTGAACCCACGTTCGAAACTCTTCAAATTCAACATAAACTCGTAGTGTCCTACGGGGATAATGCCGTTTTGGAGTTATTGCATTTGGTTTCAAGCAGTGATCGATTGAAAACATTGCACTCAGTGTAGCCCTGTGTTAGGAGTTGTTATGGCATGAAAGGTTTTGCCTAATTCATTCAATTATATTTTGTCTAGGAACCCAATGTGGAAAAATAGAGGGATAAGTTTTTGGCATTAATCAATCCTTTCTCGATTTGGCCTGTACAATGACTTGGGGGGCCAGCTGATATATAATTCAGTGTTATCATCCTCCCAGACGAGTCTAGAACAAATTCACCCACATCTCACCCTCAATTCACCTACAAGAATAGAAGGCTTAGTTGGCTTGGGCGGGTTGAATATGATCCTGCACCATGAGGGTGAGTGTGTGCGCCATCTGTCACTAGACTACCTCCGCCCTGTGCACAATTCATGCATGATAAACGCAAAAAGTAAACAAAAATCGACATGAGAATTGCTAAAGCATGCCCAGTAAAGGACAGAGCGACATTGAAAAATATAAGCAGATAAAAAATTATGCAATTGAGAAGGTAACGTACAACACAAACGATGGAGCACATGAGATTAGGCCGCGTTCATACTCAGCGCCGGCATTACGTGGCCGCGTTCATAGGCAGCGAGGCAAAGTAGCACGAGGGAGGCGCAGACACACGCAGCAACGCCTTGCCGCCGGCACCGCAAAGTATGAACGCGAACTTACCAAGGTGCTTTTAGTAGCAACTGAACAGCTGAAATCAGTTTTAAATTCACAATCACATACTGATAAACTCCACATTTCGACGAAACAGGTTAGCATCACAAAATAGACGAGATCTTGACAGCAAAACTTCTGAGTTTCGGTCAATGGTATTCTGAATTTGAAACTTGGAATGGATAAGGGCCTTTTGCATCTAAATCCATTTTAAGTATAATCGAAGCAAAACTATAAAGAAGGAAGGACACTGCGAAGAATTTACAGGCTGTGGTTCATAATCGTAAAGGTACACCTCCCGTAACACTGATTACTGTTGAGTATCACTTATAGGTGGCAGGGATGAAAAAGCTACCTTTAACGAAACATGGTAGTTTTTGCGTACCTCTAAATTCAATCATGGACGTAAATCGTTAAGCTGTACACTGTGCCTAAAAAATCCTGTCTGTTAGGAGATCTTCAAGGCACAAAACCACAAATCACTGTTCGTGTAAACAACCGAATATGGTAGTTGTACGATCTTGAAGCTTTGATTGATTCAGCTAACCTGACGTGGGACGGGGAGCGAAACTACGAAAGCTGCGGGAATGTCGTTGGGCCGCCTTCATACTTTGCGGCACCGGCGACAGGGCGTGGCTGTGTGTCTTTGCCTCTGCGCCTATGCCACTCTGCTTCGCTACCCGCATCGTCTCGGCACATCTCCGTGCTTCCCTGCCCCGCTGCCTGTGAACGCAGTCACGTCCACCAACGCTAGGTGTGGCCCTCACGCTTCTATTAGGTAGTCTAAAAAGTCTTTTCGTATTTTTAAATACCACTTTTTCCCTTAAAACTGCTTTCCACAAAATTTCTTCTGTTCATATATATGTCGTACAAGTCCACACGCATCTATAGGTATTGTTGTCTTCCATCTTCCGGATAACCCTTTTCGGCAAAATAAAAATATCAAAAGTCACTTCATTTTCAATTCCAATTTTTTTCTTTGAATGGCGTTAGACAGGGAAAGGAAAAGATGATAATCCGATGGAGCAAGATCAGGGCTATAAGGCAGCAATTTTTATCCAAACTCGAGAATTTTTTAAAAGAAAAAATTTTAAAAATTTCTTACCTCTAGTGAAAAAATGACTAGCCAAAAAATTCTCGAGCTTGGATAAAAATTACTGCCCCATCCACCTTATAGCCCTCATCTTGCTCCACCGGATTATCACCTTTTCCTTTCCCTGTCTAACGCCATTCAAAGAAAAATTTTTTATAATTTTTGTATTGAAAATGAGGTTTACCGTTGATATGTTTATTTTGCCGAAAAGGCTTATCCGGGAGATGGAAGACAATAATACCTATAGATGCGTGTGGACTTGTACTACATGTGTATGTGCAGAAGAGATTGCTGGAAAGCAGTTTGGAGGGAAAAAGCGGTGTTCGAAAATACGAAAAAACTTCTTAGACTACCCAATATTTGTATGCTGGATGACATTGCTGAAGCGAAAATAATGTTTCGGATTTCAGAAAACTCATTCATTTCAGAACATGTACCATTTGACCGCACTGCTAGGAGGGTTAGCGCTGATAGAATAACAGGAAAGGCTTTGTTGTATAACAGTGAACGTGCAGACATATTTTTTGAACCCTTTATTTCCTTGACGGAAGGTGGAATGTCTCACTTCAATTAAAAGAATCGCCCATGGAAATTCCATAATTCCAATTCCACTTAAAATCAGTTTACTATTGTAGATACAGTACACGAACTGAACGCTAAAGAACTGCGAATTTTCCTTATTCTAAAGCAGAAATCGAAAACTGGGAGAAGAGTAACTTGAGTGAATTCCCAACACTTACAAGATTCAAATAGCCACCAGCGGCCAGGACGCAGTTTAAATTTTCGCACCCAATGTTGACTTGCTACTCGCTCTGCGTCCATGACTGCTTGAGTGTCGCTTCTTTGCTCCCCAGGTCTCTTGCGACAAAACCCACTGGGATGGCCCACCCAGTCGTCCGCCACTTTGGTGAGCTCTATCTAAATTGTTTTTGCATATAGGAAACTTTGCATGCGGCTCTTAGTAGGCAAATGAAACATAAATATGTGGATAACAGAGAAACTTGAGTTATCTTGGATATCTTGAATCGTGAAATGTGCTTTAAACGGTACACATATTAGAAATATCGGTCAGTCGGACCATAAGGTTCTAATGAAATGAATAATGAATCAATGGAGCATTTTTGTCCGATGTAATGCATTTCGCCCATAACTCAACACCTTCGTGGTGGTTTGAGGCCGGGCCACCTTGGATCCCTGACATGCGACTCTGCTTGGCCGCTCAGAGCTCATACGGAAGAAATAAGGTTGAGGTGTGCGTCAGAACACTGTAAATGGGTCACCGCGACAGCTAACCGACAACGTCGCAACAATTGCCCCCATGGTTTCGTTGCGACTCAGCCGCACGCAGAAGAAAAGCGGCTGTCGTCCCTTTGCATGACCGAACCCAATCGAGTGTCCTGATACAACCTCTAAATGTGGTATACAGAAGCGTGAACTTCGTCTCATATGACTACGTAGCAATCCATCGTGCTTTCTTGAACGATATGGTGCTTTCCTGCACGATATCTAATCAGGGAATATAAGTCTAAAAGTAAAAGTTGCAGCACTTTGTTGAAAATGAGCCCTTTATCATAAAAAATCATTTCATCTAATTCTCATTCAAATGGTATGTACTGACTGTGAGCAATAACTTATTGGTATGACTGTACAGATAAAGTTGAAAAGAGGTCGAATCACATAATCACATATCAATCGATAATTGAAAAGCGTGAGAAAATAATGAAGAAAGGCGTAAAAGACTAGGCAGTTTATGACCGGGGGCAGTGTATATGGCGTCGTCTACGAAAGCGCGTTTCCTAGCCATAATTCTGAGATAAAGTGGATCCCAAGGGAGATTCGTAGGAGATTTAGAACATAAAGAAGAACAGTCGAGCAGTGAGCAGAGTGCAGAGAAGCAGAGGCGGGAAGTAAATGTGCGCTGAAGACACATGGACGCCACCGTTGATGTCAGTAGGTGACGACGTGACGGAATTGTCTCCTGGAGCTGGTGGAGGAGGTGTGGGCTGAAGGGAAATAGAGTGAATATTATATCTAATTTTCACACAAGAACACTATGCAGTAGAAAACTCCGCCCATTCAGTGGGCGGTGCTATCTAGAACTTCCTTACCTTGCTGCAAGCGTCAAGAATATTGTTCCGCAGATGAATGCACAGTTGATCCTCTCTTTCGGTACATGTGCACGATTCGAATGCCTGAATAAAATTTTCGGAGAAACGGGCTTAGTTTCCAGAATCTCTTGGGAGTACCTGTCCATAGGGAGTAGCCATGGTCTCAGCCAACAATCCATAACATCTTGGCGAGCATTCACCTCGGGAAGATTCAGCTTCGCATTCCGACACGAACACACCCCATTTGGAATTGCACTGAAACAATGAACTTGAAATATTCGCATGATCCCGGTCTTTTCAGGGATGCGCCATGCACTTGACTTTCTCTAAGATTCGTATTGCCTTTTGAATGCGACCAGGTTCGCATGTGTAGAGTTAATTGAGTCCATCTACACAAGTCGGCATAGGAGTCTGGTATCAATTATGCGCGGCCAGAGGGGTACCTCGAAAGCTTGTTTAATGAGTGAAACTTGATCCGAAATTTGACTGTTTCACCACGTTTGCGACAGCAGTGCCTCCTGTTACTAGTCCACTTCCGCCTCAAAACATATGAGATCCGATCCGAGTGATCTTGCGACAGTGAACCAAGTGGGGAAACTCCCGAAGACTGAGAAAAGTCAGTATGTTGGAGTACTCCAGGAATTGGGCGTTGGGCATATCAAAATCAGTATTATGGGAAGTAAAGCAATGAAAGACGTGCTATAGTTTATTTTAGATAGTTGTTTATTGGAGACGTAAGCACAAAAGTTTATGTAAAACAATATTGCGTTCGGAAGTTCCTTACTGTTAGAAGGTTGATCAATTTCTCTTTTAATGAGCCATGCTCTCTACTTTCGTTCAAAATCGTGGGGAATTCTGGAAGTAATACGTGCCTATTACGGAAGTGTGAGGGCCTGAGTGTATAAAACCCGGTTTTGTCCTCCAAGACGGGTCTGATATCCATTCACCTCCAGAGGGTTCGGAGTAGGCTAAGATGAGCAAAAAGGTTCCTATTTCTTATCAACTCCCAGCTTTCCGAACGAAAAGTATCTCGCTAACTAAAGGACTCGAGCTAGTTATTTCCCGCCATTATGAACAATGCTTCTGTTTTTTACACTTGGCTTTGTTTGTTGTTCCTCGATTCTCCCACTGTTGATCCTTTCCTCCGTTTTATTTTGATCATTTTGCCATTTTCGTTGTCGTCCAACTTGTCGTAACTTTAGTGACGTTGATAATTTATATACCATTGTCTACCCACCTGTTCTTCTGAACGTGTAATATTAGGTTGATTCATAATAAATCGGACAAATGGTAGTGATGATTTCTAGAGATCATAACTCAGTAACGAATTAACGAAAATGGACGCGCGAGGTACCGTTGGAATGAGTATGAAAAGCTCTTCAAAGCACCGCAAAATAATCACTCCAAAGTAAATTCATTCCGCCACAATGCCGCACGATTTCAAGCGGTCCAGAGACCACATCCGCAACGTCATACTATTTATATCGCTATCTGGCCAGGAATCCGCGGATATCGGCAGACGTCTGATAGAAGTTCACAAGGAGCATGCCCCCGGCAGAAGTACACTGTAGTTGTAGCATTCGAAGTTTGCGTCAGGCGACTATTCCATCGAAGACGAAAACCGCGGTTGGTGGAGCGTACACGGCGTAGAGTACTGGGAGCTGCTCGATGAAGGTACCACAGTATCCGCCGACGTCTACGTTCGCCGACGTCTACGTTACGAGAATTGAAGGCCAATGTCCAAAGTTCGCTACGGCGGCGGTCACATGTCTACTTCCAGCACGACAACGTGTCTACTTCCACAGACCGCACTTCGCAAGATCGACCAAGGCCGAGCTGCTGTCGTACAGTTGGACCGTACTTCTATACCCACCGTACTTCCCAGACCTGGCCCCTTCAGATTTCCACCTTTTCTCCCACAGCCAACGCCACCTGGACGGCCAAGACTTCAAAACTCGCGACGAGGTCAAGGCGGCACTCGGCAACTTCTTCGAGCTCCAGCTTCCGGCCTTCTGGAGCAAGGGCATCCATGATCTGCCTATACCGTCGCAGAAGGTCATCGATAAAGAGGAGTATATTTCAAGCGAATCCCTATTGTCGTAAAAAAGTTGTACGACAATGATTAAAATTGGTCAATTTGTCCGATTTATTATGAATCAACCTAATAAATTGAAATTCACCTGTCCAGCAGCACGCACATTTTGATCGGACCAGGCGGGATTAATCTTTAGACAATGCGATTGAGAGGAACGCTACCCACCTACCCCACCTACCGCTACCTAACCTACCTCATTACAGTGCAGTTACAACCATAGCTTTCTATTGGTTGCACCCTATTCGATTGTTGTAAGTGAGCCATTATGACGCTGTTGCAATAACAAGCCCTCAGCCATGGGTTCGCCCACATTTGAAAGTGTCAAATTTGATCTAATCCATGTCAGAACACCCCGCGCCTAAATTTCAAGTCGTCGACTCGTTTGTCACCGACTCGCGCGGCCACTCTCGTTCATGCGGGCGATTTGTTTGACCAGCCATCTATAGCACCTAATGTGAAACACAATAGCTTTCAGAAATCCGACCACCCACCTACGACGTTGCTCGAAACACTTTCCTTTCTCGAATGGATTTCCCAGGGCAACAAAATGCTTTTTTTTAGCCCGCGCAAATGGCTTCAAATTACCTGGACCGAAGAAAATGGGGTGCGCCACCTAGCATTGTGGTGATGGACTTACCATTGACCAGCGTTTAACATAAACCGTTTTCTAAAAAATTTCCGTAAAATCAATGCGAAAAATCGATTTTGCTAGAGAATCAGAGAAATTTCTTGTTTGGTGCACGACACCGATGCGGTGGCGATCAGCAGGTCGTCCAGCACGAACGCAGCGGTCTGTCCCGAGCCTCGATAGGGTGGGTATATATTTACACAGCCGAGACTGTGCGCTTTCATTCCGGGACCCATTGTTTTTTTCGTTTTCAAATCGTATCGCACTTCAATCCGATCAATCAATAACCTGCAAATCAGCTTCACATGCGAGTTTCGCCAGACTGCAATGCACTAATGGAGCTGTTGGAAGGAAATGGCATGTCTTCAACTCTTCCCTGCCAGGAATACATGATGCATCCGATCTGAAATCAATTAGTCAATCAATAAATCCATGAATATAACGAAAGTATATTATATGTAAGTAAGTTGCTAGGAATGGACATTTGGGCGAGCTCTAACTTTCAATTCGGAAAGATAATCAATAATAATTTGAAGCTGATAATTATTAATCGATAGCTGGCTCGAAAATCTCCTTAGTATTGATTTTTTCGATCAACATCAACTGGAAGGAAAGGGTTTCCAAAAATTCGGATCAATATGTAGGCTACTCTATATCAAAAATTTCTACCAGGACCAGAGGTGCAAGGCTGCATGCATACCCGGCGACGCGGTATTTGCGACTCACCGCGAGCGTTGCGATTGCCGCGTCGCACCCGTAACGCAAGCCCTGCCTTTGCAGTAAGCGCTGGCTGATAGTACCGGCTCGTCGGCGAGTAAGGATACAGCCTAACATCCGACGACAAAACAACTCCGCAATGTAGAGCTCCAATAAATATCGAAGTAAACAAATAAACAGTTTGGCACAAACCTCAATAAAGTCCTGCCCAATTTGTTCTGATACACGTTCAATACCGCATTACGACATTGTGGTTGGCAGGTGTTTGTAGTGCTGAAATACACATCTTTTAATCGACTGTTTCAGTGGAACCACGAAAATCCAGTTCTAGAGAAGATTTTCCACGTGACCGAGCCGTTCCCTTACGCCCTAGCGCGGAACCCATCGCTTTCAATTTCATAATAATCGATGCCGGATCCGAATTCTAATCGTTTAATTGGCGATTTACGGCGCAATGCATCACTTGTGAACAGCACTCTGAGAATGATCTGCAGGCAACAAACGATCAACGACTCGCAAATCAAATCGATTATTGATCTTGGGAATACTCTGAAGTATTATTGTGTGTCGGAAAGGGAAAGCCTTCAACTAGCTGTGATGTGATAACCGGAACTGTGCTTATGCTTCCAATTTGAATTCGATTTATCAGCATTTGTAAATAAAGATCTGGTTTGCATCACTACAACTCCATTACGTCGTCTTCATTGTTTATTTTTATCATTCGGTTTTATTCCTATCATATTATATTTTTATGCATTTTATAGCGACTAGTTCGTCATTATAATATATCTGTTTTTTGATCTACGTTAAAACTGGGAAGTTGTGCTTGGAGTCTCACTAGCACCACATAAAAGCATGGCACCAGAAAAAGTAGAAGTGAGTTCAAATAGTGAAAAACTTTAGAAAAAAAATGCAGCACTCTTCCAGCAATAGCTGACTTCATTATCTGAATTCAATAGACTATTTGAATCCAATACGTAGTAAGATGCAATTAAAGGGAAATTTGTTCAAGTCCTTCTATATCTTTTCCTGTTTGAATGTTCCCAACTATTTCTACAAACCGTGATCTTCCTCCAATAAGCTGGACGGACTTCAAGGAATTATCTTTAATGAATTATCAATTTAATTAATTAATTCAACGAAATACAATATCGCTTACTTTTTTCTAGTATATCCAAGGATAGGATAGAATTTTCCAGGATTTCTAGGATATCTAGTTTAGGATATCTCCTCACCCTCTGCCCACACCTCATGAGGCCCGCGGCCAGGGCCAAGTCTGGTGCGAGGAGACTTTTGGGAAACATCACCCTTCACCTCTGGTTGAAATTTCCGAAGCTACCTGTTCCTACATACTCTTAAAGCGTGCAAAGCGTCTTGCGCATTCCTAAAAAAGTCGTCAAGCGATAATCACTATAAAGCTGCCTAGAACTAAGCAGCCAAGTATGTCTATCGATTATTACCATTTAAGAGGTAACTAGGCATGGGTAACAATACGGTATCTTGATCTAGATTTATAATTCGCGCGCGAGCCTCACTGATTTTTCTGTTCAAGTCTACGGTATCACTCAACCTCTACCCATTATTTCGGCTTATAGGGAGGTTATGATCATCGTATGCTCATCAGGGCACGTCCAGTTGTCAAGGAAAATGGCCGCTTCAGCACGACTCTCCCTCATCGAGGACCCAAATACAACCCCCTACCCCCCTTCAACATCTACATAACCTCCAGAGAATCAGTAACTATTGTCGAATGCATAGTATCACTACTCACTATTTTATTACTACAATTTTTCTGTTGATCACTCAAATTCAATCATATTTTCTTACATGACCGGATTACTTGACGGCACGTTTCGCTTATCATCTAGCGTGGCACCAGTGCTGTCCTCCGGAATAACGACCCCCTCCTATCCCGCCCGTCGAACCTGTCAAGGAATCCTCGACTCCCGGTTTCCTCTATTGCAGATTACATAACATTGTGCTTGCCCGTATGTACTGCACTCTTTCCGGCTAGCTAAAGATACAGAACAAGGAGTTATGTCGTCCCGTGAACCCCCTTGGCGTTAGCAAACACCACTCATAGAACTCATAAAAATGGCTTTCAGTAATTCTTGAAAAGTGACTCCAGGCGTAGTACCTCATTCCGGATTTCAGATCTGATTCAGGAAGTCCTCAACATGTAAACAACCACGTTGCCAGGCAACCCCATCACAGTTTGCGGTCTATTTGAAAATATTTCAGACGTGCCTTGTCAAAGCAACTTCATTGACGAGAGCAGGTTTGAGGTCAAAAAACTTAACCCGGCCACTCTTCAAACTTATCACAAGAGTGCCTGAAATGTGTTTTTGCAGATTGGGGATGGTTCGGGATACGGTAGATCAGGATATGTGCATATTCCGACTCTTTCAATTCACAAGACAGCATGTGTGAAGCAAAAAATACAGAATTACCACGCTCAGACGAATTAGGCCTTCAAAGCGCTTACCGGTGGTAAGTATACTTCATTAACAAACCATACTTAATCCCCTGATCTTGATTTAACGCCCAAGTAAACCAAACCCTAAAGTACATACCCTAAGTGTAGTCTTCGACATTTCGAAACGACCATCAAGCTTGACGACGACGGTCGATGGCGATAATCGTAATGACGAATCGTAGCTAATTTATAGCCACATGATTTGTGAAGATGTTTAAGCGGCCCGTGCACGAAACCAGATCCTGGGTTACGTTCTAGTCGGATCCGATGAGGTACTTCGTCGTTGTTGTCGTCGGCGGCATTGTCAGCCGAGAGGATAACGACACGTTTATAGGCTTTATGATATGTGGAGAGAACGGCGCGATCGCGCAAAGGTGGCTAAGACCTGCCGAATTCCGCTAAGCCGACCTGAATCTCTATGTGTCATCACAGTTCGATGACCTGGTGTAATCGTCCCCTTAGCTGGAATGGCACAATTCGGCGGACAGTAGAGATAACCACGCAGTTCTTACACAATTCGAACACAGACCACCCACCTGCACCCCTAAATCAGCTGAAAAAAGCTGAATAGTCAGTCTACGAACAAGAACTATTTTTTTAAGCACAGAGCAAGGGGCCCCCATTCCCAAAAGCTAGCTTCCAAGCCTTTTGACTTACTCAGCTACTCCTCTGCGCTAAATTTATGTGCCAACCAAATTTATCAGCTACGTATTACGTAACGTAAAACGATGTTTTTGATGGTACCCTACGTGAATTCCAAGACAAACGGGGATTAAGGCCCTGAAAAGCCTTGGAATCTTCCTAGCGGGAACATAAAAGTTCAAAATGTTTACAGCTGCATTTAACAGCTGCATCAGCCATACGCACCTTTCTGTGAACCTTCAAAATGCATATAAACATATATTTCTATTAATATCCTACTATATTGTTACTACATGTTTTTATCATAATTTTGGCTTATAGAGACAAGGACGTTTTCGGGTTTCCATAATGAAAAGATCAAATTTCAACTTTGTAATCAAGAGAGGGGACTGATCCAGTGAAACTGACTTTGAAGTAAATCGATCAATATCTAGCTGATCGACTGTCATACTGTCATGTGGCCATCTTATTAATGTATTATTAGAATATTTTAGTGCATAAAAGATCCCTAGAGAATTTATATTCAACACTAAAAATAGTGGAACAGGGTCATTTTACAATTCAATCAATTTTCTGATCTATTTCCTAAATTTGAAAACGTCAAAAAACGCCTCAGAAATGGTTAAGAGTTGTGGTCTTCTCAATGCATCAGAGAACCGATTCTCCTCAGTGGCGTCATTACGGAGGAATCAAACGTGTGACCGTTTGTGTAACAACAGCACGCACTGGCACTCGGATATGTCACCACCAATACCACTGGGGAACAACGACATCACGCGATAAGTCAAAAAATTTCCAAAAGATTCGAAAAATTCGGGTTACACAAGTTTCTGGCAGATTTCCTAACTTGATTTAGCTAAATAAATGCGGGCTGAAAACGTAATAAGCCTTTAAACACTCATTTAATGGAAAAGCTCATGGAGGTTGAATAATAGCGGTGTAACTGAAGAATCAGAAACGTGTCGCCGCATTACTGAAATCGAAAAAATTGGGTGAAAGAGAAAAGGTTAGCGAACTCCGGGATTTTCCTCTCCAGAACGATCATTACCGGTTTTACGACGACTTTCACTATTTCTCCGACTATAACAGGAGTCTGAAGCCAGTCAAAGATGTTAGATTTGTCGTCAAGTACCCTTAGGCGCGATTTCTCATTCCAAGGGCATGCAAGAGGGTGACATACGTTGCCGGTTTAGGCCAGTCCTCGTCATCGTCGACGATAAGGCGGTTCTTCCACGCCATTTCACCCTCGCAGTCGACCTTAATCTACCGTTAGTTTAGAGCTCAACGCAATGGAGTAGTCATAGGAAAACCGGAACACGACGACGACCTGGAAACATAGATGATCTCAGCGCGAATTTCTTTTTACACGATTGGTCCTACCATGGAAGAACGGACTAGGGTACAGATGCCTCGGGAGACTGAATTGGTATGCGACTCTGGCTTTTGGCTTTTAGCCGAGCAGGATATGAAGGAAAAGACGTCGGAAAGTGCCAGTTCTATAGGGAAAAATTCCAAAGGAAGCAGCGTTAGTTTTGATATGGCTACCGTAATCGCACTCGTCATAACACCCCTTTCGAGACTGAAGATTCTTACTTTTTCCACAAGTTAGTTGAACTATGAATTCTTTTTTCGACGGGATTCGCGACCGAACTCTCTTTCTGAACCTGCTATCGAAAATAATAGGAATTACGAGGATGTGTGCTACTTAGTAGTGGCTCAAATTGCAGCGAAATAAGGCCCCGTTCTCCTATGGTACGGCCATCATAAAAGTTTTTTGGCGTTAATCAGACCTTTCTTGGGATGCGCCGCACATTCTCGTTCCACTCAGAATCGTGGTGGTTGGCGAATGTGATGTGGCCTGTACAAGGACATGCGGTGGTCAGCCGATGTACAAGTCAGTGCTTTTACCCTCCCAGACGAGTCTGGTGGTGTCAATTTACCGACCTCGGAGGAATGAATGGCTTAGTTGGCCTGGGTGGGCGTTGATGTGGGATTTGATCCCAGCACCAAGATAATGGGGTGCGTGCCTCCTGTCACTACACCATCTCCGCCCTCATAAAATCCTCATTAACACGCGTTCGAATCGTGTAATAAATTAATAAAACCTTGCGCGCAATCAGCTGACAAGGAATCGACCCACAAGGTCCAACATGCTACGACAGCTTCTCTTCCAATCCGTCACGAAAGCTTCGAGATAATGAAAAATTCTTCCACGAAGATGGTATCCAGTGTTTTTACACCGTTACAGACCACAGCAGCTCAAAAGCACCACTCATCCTGTTAGCCGCGCTACACCAAACACTCATAAGTCACGATCTCTTAAGAGCGCGTACACTGTGGTGGTGGTGCCCGAATTTCGGAGCCGCGTCCCACGTTCCACAACGAGATGACCCTTCACATTTCACACGCACTAACACTTCACTGCTAATGACGCTAAAACTGACCGTTCGACAGGCTAGTCAGCGTAAAGCATTTTTCGGTGGCGAAATCGAATCAATAAATCGTGTAATTAAATCAATAAATGGGCTGGCAAATCAGGATCGCTGTGGAGAAAAAAGTAGGATATTCGAAATCCGTTTCAGAAGAGCGGTCAAGTGTATACGAAACGGATGAGGTTTTTCTTTCCCGAATCGTCGCGATGATTTACAAGACAAATGTAGCATTCTCTTTGAAGGGCCCGGAAAGACAATCGATATATCGATTCCAGAAAAGTGACCCATGTGGTACTGTAGTGCGATCACAGCTGTGAACGAGTTCGTGACAATAACCTACAGTATCTCGAAGTCATCAAGTGTTTATGGTCCCATAATGGCTATTTCAAGCATTTTGAAATTTTTTTTTTCGCGACAGCTGAAGGACAACATCACGATGATCATTGACTGACTATTACTGGGTCTGGACCAGCGAGCCCGTCGAGCAAACAAATCGCCACACCACAAATCGCCGACGACCAGCGCGCGATCAATTACGAAATCCTCATGTACCAAAAGGATTATCATCCTCAGAAACGGAAAAGAGAAAAAATGGCTATTCCAAGCATTTTGAAATTTTTTCCGCGACAGCAGAAGGTCAACATCACGATGATCATTGATCGGTGATAAGGAAAAAAGAAAAAGAAACACAGGAGATGGCTGATGAAGGTAGAAGTAAAATGACGCTGAAAAATAATCAAAACGTCATGATTCGTGGGGGTTAGTAGGGATCCATATTCTTTCGTATCTTTTTCTGCTTGTTATTTAGAAAATTACTTCTTGATTATTGTTATTTACCTTTTCAGTTCAGTGATTTCTTCAATAAACTTCTCATTTTAGAGTTCTCAAACTTTTTGGCACTGATCCTTTGGCACACAAAATTGTCCCTTTTTAGATCAACGAAATATAATTTTCAAATGTAAACACAAACTTTTAGTGCTGAGTGCTCCGTACGATTTTAGGCCTAATTTTTATCATCAAACTAAGCATTCAAGGGATTTTTGACGATCTTATATTGACAAATTGTAAGTTTTTTGAGTAATGGAATAATTTACTTTCATTAGAAATGGAAATGGGCCGTAGTCAATTGCCGTTTGGCCATGGAAGATCTTAACTGGTTTCCAAGTGGAAATAGGTCTGAAACTCCTGGATCGTCCAAAGGACGAGATGGTTAGGACTTTATTTGAAAGTAATTTTTTTGAGAAATTTTGCCCCCTTTTGTGTGACCTTTTTGAAATGTTAGCTATCGAAAAAAAACAGACGTTGAATCATCCGACATACCTCGCATGTCTTTAAAAGGACGACAAGGTTGAAACGAGATACTCCGAATAAACATTGACCTAGTTCTTTCGATACAAAAGGAATAATGGAGAGAAAAAAGTTGGTTCTAAATATTTACAAAGTAGCACCACTATGGAAACCCTCTAGAACCGTCGTGAGACCGTTGACCTTGACTTTTTTGCTGACAATGAATAGTGATGACTTGTGAGAAAAGCATTTTCCAACCGTAAAACTATGATTTCACATTCATTTCCCGCTCGATTTTTCCATAATCGTCTTCTGATCAGTAGAAAAATCACAACAGGGCGCTGTCTTGCCAATGTTTTTACGTCAACGCATCTCCATCCACTTTCCTTGCCAAGTCGACAGAAATGGCAGGGTGATGCGAATAAATGACCGTGATGAGCCTGGGGGAGTGAATTTCAATTGAATCTAAGAAAGAGCTGCAGGGTAGATAAACCACTTCTACCTCTTCCTCACCCCACCGTATAGTGTGCCAATGATTCGAATACTGCATTCATTTAGAAAAAAAACCAGGGGATGAAATGGAGTGAAAATGAACAGAAACCAACATCGATGCAATTTTTGGAAGTGGTAGGAACTGTTACCTACTACCCTTTCCTCATTCACTCCCCCCCCCCCTCCCCGCTCCCCCACCCCCTCGCAGTGCTCTCATTGAGAATAGCCTATAGAAAAATAGAAGAGAAAATCGATTTTAGACTTAACTTTTATAGGAAACTTTCAAACAGCGGTATATTTCCACTACCTGACATATAAATACAGAAGACTCTAAATGTCCGCTAGTTCATGGCGTCCGCCACGAGCCAGTATAACCTTTGAAGGGTTTCGATTTGAAATTCAAGCGCTTTTGTTAGTCTGTCTTCCGTGTTAAAGGCTCAATTTACTAGCTATTTTCTGCTTGCCGGTTTTCATTTTTTAGAAAAGGAAAATTTTAAAGGTTTTGAAAAGATGAAATAAAAAATAAAACAGCGTGAACAGAGGGTAGAAATCAGGTGTCACATCTTATCGTTTTAAAAAGTTAATATTGTGGCAAACAAAATTGGCACAATGGAAGTAGAGAGAGCACCGCTGAGAAGAATCCAAACAATTCAAATGTGACGCACTGAAGGCCGTGGCCTGATAAAAACTCATCGACGTCACACCCAAAAACTACCCAAAATTGTGGGTGTAGACAAAACCAATAAAATTACGAAAATTAATTAATTACTACAAAATTATTGTTAGAGGCGCACAATGAGTTGCAGCAGTCAGGAACGTGTGTGTAAGGCTCTTTAAAATGACGTCAGTGAGAGTAGTACTTCATAGTATCACAGACTCACCATGCAGCCATCAACGGTGAAAGACGATTCGAGCATTCCAGATCATTCTCGCAAGCCTCCAGAGCCGATTTACATTCGGCGGTCATATTCGGCTCCTGTGCAGTTGCCAAGTACAGTAATCCACAACAAAATAGCGAATGAAGGTAAAATCGAATCATGGCCACCTGCAAATATTCCCAAATCAATAAATTCCAGAAATAATCGATTTCGCAAATTAATGATGGGAACATACGATTCTTTAGCTGTTACAGAGGTAATGGAATGGAAGAGAAAGCAAGGAGGGTGACGAAGTTGTTCCCGACGGCGAGCCGAGCCGTGCTGTGGGCGTGGTCAAAGCCTCAGGCTCCGCCCACGAGGCGCTTGATGTGTGGGAAAAACAAAGAACCGGAGAGGAGACCATGAACAAGCACACATATCACGAGGACTGGAGCCGACTATTCAAAGCACAGGTGTCAAAGCAACAGGGATTACTGATTCGGGGTTCAGGGTTCAGCCGTGGACCAGAAAAACACACAGCTTGTCCAAGAGAGCTTCAAAAGGGTCGCAGATGGTGCTACATTGCGCTCACATGGCATGTAATATCGAATCCCTCGACAAATCCACTGCTTTATCTGAGTTAAATCGGTTATGGGCAGCTTCAAACACCTGAGCATGGTGAAGGAGCCTGGGGCGCGAAACTGTAAATGTAGGCGCCACAAGGCCCACGAGCACGAGGAAACTCAACTTCCAAGAATCTTCTGAAAAACAGTGAAAATGCTTTTCAGCTAATTGATTACTGAAGAAAAGGTGGGCAAAGAATAATCATGGAAACACTGAACGTCGAGTGGTACTTATTCAGGATCCGCCATGAATTCTCCTCATGTTCAGAGCTGTAGCGGCACTGGAATATGATCTTGCATCTGTAAGAAGTGCTAGGGTCGGCCGATCCAAAGTCATTATCCAAAATTTTTGTTTCATAATAGGTGGATATCACCTAAATCGAACAGAAATGAAGTCAGGGTTATTTATGAGATGAGGTACTCTCATGGGAGAGGGTCGTATTGCAGGTGCAAAAGAGGATCGTACTTTTTTCAATAATTCTCGAGAAATCTTCAGCAACCATATCTTTTATAGCGATTTTTGGGGTCTTTTGGGCTCTGAGGATTCAGTTAATACCAAGTGTGATTATCGCCCATTGCTAATCAATTTCCAAGTGGCTAATCGACTGGCGACTATTTAGGGAGTTAGGGAGGCTACTCCAATATACCAACAACACCAGATGGAAGTAAAGGAACTGTATGGAGGGTTCTGTTGAAGGGAAGGGGGGGGGGGGTACTGATCAAAAATTTCCGCTCGATAAACCGTTGACTCTAGATGGAATACTTGCTTGTCCAGACAGCAGAAGTCGGTCCGGGGTTTGATTTTCGAACGATTTGTGCCGTAGCGGACCCACTTGTCACTTCTTTACCCGTGCCACAGTAAACAGTGTGAAGCATGGGAATAGGGCGTTCGAAAGAGTGGAGCGCAGCCTGTTAGCATGAAATCAAAACCACCAATCACATGGGTACTTCAGTGGTAGTGTTCAAATGGCAAATAAAAATGGGCCATTTTTCAAAAAATTGTTTTAAAAATATGGATATTCAATGCATCGAAAAATAGCTCGAAGCTAATTTTGCTTGAGCACCGTGAAATCATTCAAAACGAACCACTAAGAGGCAAACAGTCGTAAATGACCAATTCTTTTCTGAATGAGAGATGGGCCACGCACTTTTGTTGGGTAGGGAATCGCAGTGGCATTTGAATGAGGCTTAGCCCATACAGTGACTTTCTGTGATGTTATTTCAGTGTTTTTTATCGTTTCAGATGAGTGATACTGGTTCATTGACTCCGCAAAGACGGAAGGACTGGTTCCGTACCGGCCAAACACACACACACAAACGCGCTATCCAGTCCGCAGATAATTTGGGGGAAAGGGAACCACATTTAGAAAACCCACGCCGTGCACATTACTTCCATTCAGAACTTTGAGCCATTGAAAGAAAGGGATAAATAGTAGGAGAATGAAAGTACTCTTATAGAATGATTCACTAGACCTTGTAGCATGAACATTTTGGATATTTTGACGAGTTTATCACTAAGCTCGATTCTGATATAAATGTGATGCACCTGATTTCTTAAAAAAAAGAAGGAAACTCAAGAGGAGAAAAGCTCATAATACATTCGAATGGAGAAGGTGGTGTAATGGCAAGTAAGACTGATCTGACTGGCATGGTGCAGGGATCAAATTCCTGGTGCTCAATGCCGGCTAGCCATCCATTTCTCCGTGGTCGTCAAACTTTTATCAGACTACTTCGCAAGGTTGAAGGCACCTGGGTGTGTACTTTTATGTCAAATTTCCATCATCACCGCGGTCGGTGGAAATTCCGAGCAGGACGCAAGTTTCTGGTTCCATGGAGATCCTTTGGGACATAGCTGTTTATCTCATCATTATTAAAAACAATGATTATTGTGCCCTAAAAAGACAAAATAGGCATTACGTGATAACAATCCTAATTGAGAAATAATTAATGCGGGCGTAAAACTCTAAAGGGAATGTTGCAATGGACGCAATCACACGCGAAGCAATCCACGGCTCCGCTCGCCGCGTGCGGCCGGGCGAAAATTCCACATAAGTGTACACACCCCATTAACTTACATGTCATCCTGTCTTCTTTTATGATCGATTCGCACATAATAGCTCTACTCTTCCAAACTGAAGTAGAATGATAGTATATTCCGAAGAGGGAGTGATCATTAAAAAAAATTTATTTTTTCGGCCCCCTACAAGGTTCAAATTGCATTATACGAATCTCCAAATTGGAACAGTGATGATGGGAGTGCAAACCCGCCCCTCCGCTTGATCGCATTCCGATTGAAAGCAGAGTGATGCCGTTTTTAGCATGCAAAAACGCGTTCTTGCATTTCTTGATCATTTCGCCGTTCAGAAATGAAACAAGTCTTTTTTCTGAAATGTTTCTGCCATTTGCATTACACTGTTAGTTCGATCAAAGTCATTAAATCTTGAAAGTCCCGAGAGTTCATGAAGCGTGCAATGCGCTTTCGTAATCCACAAAATTATAAAGTTTCAAGCATCAATCAAATCCTTATTGGTATGCGCCACGGATCTATAATAGTTAGATTCAGAATCGCGGTGAATATGATTTGCCCTGTGCAACGACTTGTAGGGGCACCTTTGTAATCGATACGGTTATGGAAGGCTTAAAAAATCTAATTAGCGACTAACAAGAAGTAGGTCAAGAGACAACAGCTGAAACCTCACCAGGGGTGCCAAAAAAAGCAATTTTGCTCACCGCCCACATCCGCCTATTGTACAAAAGCTAGGAAAACGAAAGAGATAAAAGTATTGGAGCAAAATATTCTTGAAATGTTCCTCCGAAAAGGGACTGAGATGACTGAGATGGGCTGAGACTCACTACTTTCACTTTCATATAAATATGGAACCTTCAGGCGGGCTTCAGAGCACTCACGGTATAAAGGTCCCCTTAAAGACAGTGTTCAGGATAATGTGGGTGACAGGGAATCCCATAAGGAGGCATTGAGTGAAAACTACGGGTCAGGAAGGCCTATGCATGGCGAAATCCCCCGCGGAAGGCGCCTCTTTGAGCTGTGGCGGAGGCGGCCTCGTCAGGGCAAGCCGCCTTGGTTAAGGGCAGCCCGCCTCCAGGCGACGTGATTAGTGGTTGGTCACGGTATAGTTGGTCAAGGAGATCGGCAGGATTGAAAGTATCGCAGCGCGCTTTCTCATTTTTAGCTTGAAGCCCACCACATGAGAATAGATGCTGTCGCATTTCCGAACATCCCTTCATGCTTACGTCTTGGTAATGCCAATGGAAAACCTATGCGGACTACCCGCGTCTTGATCGAAAGGTCGTCCGCGCCTAGAACCAACGGTGGGAAGAGGTCCTATTTCTCGAGTTTTTGGCCATTTCCATGCGTTTTTTCTCCACCGTCCTGATACTAGACATCTCGGCTTTCATATTCACTAATTCTTTAAGTTTTCGTCCGGATTTTCCCGAAAGCTGCCTTTAAAACAGTGGAGCCAGGTTCCATGGTAGGTCTTTTGTAGGAAGCTTCCTAAGGATTGGCCCTTCGGATCATGGAAGCCACAGAGCCGTTGCTGCCTGGACAAGGTTGCTATGATCCGAAGTATCATTTTTCATGCCTCAAACCTGCCCCCGGAGAGGTTTCAGTGGTAATGGCACGTTCTGGCTCTTGGAAGCGAAGGGCGTTGGGAACCCGGAAAAAACGAAATATTCAAAAACACCACCCAAAATGAATCCCCTTAGGTACCCAGAGTGAACGAACCTTAGCAAGGTTGTGAACGAGGGCGACGAAGTTTGGATTTCGCTCAGTTGAGTAACCCATCTTGTTCACTCGGAACGAGCAACCGTTCCTGCTCGTGCAGAAGGCTGTAACGGAGAACAGTGATAGAGTGAGGTGTGCTTTTTACTTTGGGGATGAAAATACCTGGTCGGAATTTGCCGAAGTTCGACTGATGTGGAGCTGGAAGTGGAGGACATAAATTACTTTTTTTGGCACCCCCTGTATACGTCCCGATCGCCTGTTGTGCTCTTCGCTTTCAGAAGAAAGAAATAAGGGTAAAGACCGTGGTAGGTGATGCGAGTACGAAAACTTCTGAAACGAATCGTCCAAAATAGGGATACGGGTCCAGTGACAAGAAAACTATGTGTGTCGAAATTTCCGGTGAAATGGAACGCCTGCGGAAGTCAGGAGAGCCGTCTTTTCCAAAAGCTACCAGTTGTTTTGAGTGCCCGCCCCTTTCGCTGGCCTTTCGTAGTCAACTGCGAAAAAGGAGTCTGATGTCTCGGGTTTTTAACCGCTCCTTTCCGCATTTTCTTCACTTTTTTATTAATAGTTGCCAGGATTTTTGCATTCGATAATTTTTGGATATACAGCCTTAACTACCCTTACCACTGACATAGAGCTAATCAACCACCAAGTAAGAGGTATAGGTAGTGAGTGACAAATGACATCTCTTCCTTGCACGAGGTCCAGGGATGACCCGCCCAAACAATTAATTAAGGCCTGCTTCCGTCTAGTATGCCAGTTTATTACACCATATTCATCAGAGGAAAAGAATAGTGGGAGGTTCGCACCAACTGACTTGCCATATTAACTGAAATGAAAGTGCGAAAATGTGACTAGATAAGAAAGATAGAGGATTGGAGGAAGAGAAGGAAAAAGGGGAAACGAAATGAAACAAGAACAGTAGAGGAGAAAGTAAGGATTGAGTGGAAAATTGGCAGAAGGAAATCCATGATCAAATAAACACATAAAAAAGAAAGGCAGAAGTGTAAAATTGGAAATGCAAATGTGATCTATTGTTTTAACTGAAAAAAGTAAAAGAAAAAATAAAGTGGAAAGCCTCGGGGAAAGTGATAAGCACGCTCGTCGAGAGTTTAAACATAAAACTAGCATGATTAACATTTGTTGACATTTCAAACACTTCTCTTGATGCAGTATTAAGCCTCCTGCTCGACCAGTTCTAAATGTGTTCAAGGTCAATACCACCTGAGACATTTTTGTTTCCGGCCATTAATGTTCATCCAGCAGGTTTAACGACATCGTTGGGTAGAATTTTGGCAGATTGTGGAACAAAGGCGGAATGTGAAAGGCGAGGTGATCAGCAGCATGAAAACAGAGGAAGCAAACCCAAAAATCTTATAACCTTGAAAAGCGCGAGAAATAGGAACCTGAAATCCCTTCGCTCACTCCCTTCTACATCACTAGCCGGTGGGGGCAGATGCAGACAGGCAGGCAGCCAACTCAACCAGCCGCGAACGCGTTGTTCCACTCTCGCAGCAACTCTGAATATTAATGTGCTGCGGTTTGAAATGATATCGCGGTAAACACCCCACGGTGCTCTTTTTCAATGGGAGTTTAGTCACAGATCATCTCCTTGGACTAAAAGGCTCACAAACAGTATATTTTCTCTAGTTCTTATTTCTCCTTATCCCTAGTGCCTTTGAACCTAACCCCAAATTTGACCATGCAATGGCGTCTTTGACGACGACTAAATTCGTTATTATCTCTTCCCCTGATGAGCAAATGAGTGTCCACAAGCGCGATTAGCTGGCTTTCCCTCTACTGTGCTTGAACACTTGGCCGAGAGCTGCTCAAATATGCTCATCTCGTTCAATGAGGGGACGTAATCCTGTACGAAAACACGCGCCACACTGAACAAGCACACCAGTATTTTCCCGATTATTCAGTTATTTTTAGTTCCTTGAAAACTACTAGTCGACAGAACGATTTGAAACTGACTGCACATCCTTCAAATAATAATTGGATCCACAAAAAATTCAGGAGGCAACGGTGTCAAAGACTTTCACTCGACAACTGACTGTACTGGGCGGTGGATAGAGAAGGGAAACCAAAAAGAGCCCACAGAAAACCCGCATTAAAGTAGGGGGGGGGGGTATTCATTCCGACTGTTTATACTACTCAATTACGAGGCGATAATCTAACAATTTTTTGAACGATTCAATAATCAACATTTTGGTGATGTACGAGTAGGCATGTGACGAGCTCAAAGGCAAGAAAAAAAGCAGCGCCCCGAACGGCCAGCATTGATGGCTGTGCTCTGGTGAGGGAGAGATGAACCATGAGGGCGTTTGGAAACACTCGCGTACAGTTGGTGCCAAAAGTATAGGTTCACTCTATCTTCTGCCTTCGTCTCTAGATATACAGTAGTGCTCAAAAGTATTCGGCCAAACACTTTTTGTCATAACTTTTTTTCTACTTGACCAAGTTTGACAAAATTTTAATATGTGATGCCTGAACCTATTGTCAACATTTCCTTCTACTTTAGTGCCGCTTGATCTTTCCATGGTTTTTTATAAGAATTTGATACAAGACCACCGAAAAAATGAAAAAAGCTTGGTCAAGAAAAACGGCTTTCTCTATAAAAAACAAAACGAGCAAGCCTCAGAGAACATCAATATTTTGTAAAAAGACCACGACTTTTGACGACAGCGTCACAGCGGGACGGCATAGGGATGGCACTCCAAAAACAAACAGTTCAATCTAACGTTCCTTTCCAACTAACGTTCCTTTCCATGCTGCGATCAAGTGCATGAGTGAAACTGAAAATAAAAAAAATCGCGAAATTTTTTATTTGATTTTTTTTCAGAAATCACAGTGTCCTAAAAATGCAGGTTCAAGCTTTTTGCCTTGCTTCCCTTAAAGGATAAGTTGTAAAACGATATGTTAACGCATTTCTTTTGATGCCTATTCTGCAGCGCCATGCCACGCGGGACGCGTTTTTTTTTGAGCACAAAAGGAGACAAATAAAGGATTACAAGCCTAACAGGATCCTTCTCGCTACAAAAACCTACAGATCACAGCGCGCGCAGCTCGTTTTCCGTTCCATTATCCGTTCTTGTCCTGCTTTTTTGGGGAAATACAATCTCGTGCCAATATTGTGGTCATTTCTTTCAAAACTGTGACAGGGGTAATATATATGCTCAGTTAAGAACTCGTGAAGTGACTCATCCACACAAAGCCTAACGGCTTGGGAAGTCTACCTGCGCTAAAGTTCCCGGTGAGGGCGTACTCTTGAGCAGCGGAGGACTCATCCACGGCTTGGGAAGTCTACCTGCGCTAAAGTTCCCGGTGAGGGCGTACTCTTGAGCAGCGGAGGACTCATCCTTTTGAGCCGCTGCCGCCTTTTTATCCCTGCCCGCCTGTTGGGGTGGACATTGACAAAGATTGATTGAAGGCTGGAGTGATGGGGATGATAGTGGAATGATATTCACCGTATTACTAATCACTACTAGCTCAAACTGAGTGATGCCTGACGTCTGGGCTTCCGTGAGCAAAGCGCTCATCACTCAGTATCAAAAATTTGAATGAATGACATAACCGAATTGTCTCTACGGCGTTTATGGACATCAGAAAGGGTAATTTCGGTCGATTGTGACATATGTATGTCGGGGTGCTAAACAAAGAAAGAACTAGACGAAAGAGTCAACCGGAATCGGAAGTCCCTTAATCCTTTAATTTCCGCCCCTATGCTTCACTAGCATTTGAGGGTAGATGCAGACGGCAAGACATAATACTGGCCAGCTGCGAGCTTTGCCCGCCTTCACAACAGCTCGGCCAGGAAGCACTGCAGCTTGAAGTGAAGCGCGATGAGATCACGTCAATGACCGCAAAGGCGGGCTTTTCAACGCGAGTTTCGTCATAGATTATCTCTGCATAGCCGACCTTTTCATTTGGATGAAGTATCGTTCCTAGTTCTGCTTTTCATTACTACCCCTCCCTCCCGGTACATTTTGAAAAACGGGCGTGCTGCTTCGTAGCTTTCGTCACTAAATAGCCGTAGAAAGCGTGTTTGATGTACTCGGCGGAGGGATTATTGGTTTCTCTAGTGAATGTGGCTATTGTGAATCGCACCAGTGCAGTCTGGTCCGCATAGGTAACCCATTAATTCCGGTATTACAAAATGAATGCGCTCCTAGAAACATTCCAATGTAATGGCATTTTTCAACAAGCACTCGGAATTACATAGCATCCTGTTCCCTGCTTATCTTTTTTACCTTTTTGTTAACAAGCAATTAGCACGGAACTTCACTTTGCTTTCCTTAATCTAGTCTGACTACTGCTCGACCGGATTCCGAAGTGGGAACGAAAAACTATTTCTTTCATTAAGTCACTGCGAATCATCAAATCGTAGGAAATCGTTTGCGTTAAAGGGGTGGCTCTTCCCGAACCCTATCTGCTCAGATTTTTTCTTATCCACGCCCCAAACGCTTTTCTCGGGGTTTATTCAGCCAGTATGGTAGTTACGGAGATGCCAAAGATTTTCTGTTGAGATATAAAACGACTTCTTAAAGAATATGGTAATTTTGCCGTCCGAAGGAGGAAAATTGTATCAGCAGACAAAACGGGGCGTTGTGAAAAGCGCACTTGAAGCGCACAGTTTAGTCCACATGATTTCGCGCCTCACGTCAAGGGCTCGCAGATAGCAGCTGCAGGGTCAGGGGTGGGGGGAAATACGCCAAAAAACCGCGTCAGCGGCGTCGCACTCGCGGCGCCACCAGTACGACGTGGGAATCGATTTTGCTCTTGGGAGCCCGGCAGAGCGTGGCTGCGTCACTTCTGCACTCCAGCCATGCCACACTACCTCCTCTAGCCACGCCACCCTGCCTCCTCCACCTTTGCCCCACTGTCTCGCTTGAAGGATGCCAGCACTGTCACTGGCACTCGCACCCGCCGCGCCGCTCGTCGCGGGCGGCCACGCGATTTTTTGGCGTATTTCCCCCACCCCACGGTCAGCCACCAGACGGATGAGTGCTACGCAGTCGAAGCTTCTGAAAAGGCTTGGGCAAGTCTTAAAGATCCTAGGCGGCTAGAAGTTTTTTTTTTCATTCCAAAAGAGAAGCTCAAAGTGTAAGCAGGGAGTTGGTGGTTATTCTGTTGGGTAGGGGGGGACTTCCTAGCGCAACCTCTGAGTTCGTCATATGCTGGGACTCACCGCTATACATCACAGACAGGCGTAGCTCCGATCAATATGTCAGTGATGCGGCTAAGAACATGTCCACCGCTCTAACCGTCACGTAGTGAAGGACCCGCTTGAGTATTCAGTCAATTTGTCTCGTTTAACTATCTAAGTCACATCACTTACAATCAGCATCTCTAGTACACCGAAGCCGAGGATTCCTCTACATGAAGGGCATATTTGACCGGACAGTAGGAAGGGATCGTAGCCGCGAGTTCAGCGATAAGCTCTAGAATCTAGACTTTCAATTAGCAAATGCAACAGAAGCGAAGGGTATTTCGCCGCGAATGCGTGTGAGGAAATGTGAAATCCTTATCCTTTATTCCAGGTAGGATTACATAGCAATAAA
This sequence comes from Trichostrongylus colubriformis, assembly GCA_963978905.1. Lineage (NCBI taxonomy): Eukaryota > Metazoa > Nematoda > Chromadorea > Rhabditida > Trichostrongylidae > Trichostrongylus > Trichostrongylus colubriformis. The sequence continues at coordinate 47,496,422 of OZ022257.1, read as the reverse complement.
ACACAGTGCAGTTATACAATCGTGCAACAGTTATTTGTACTGTAGAGGTCGAAAAAGGGGTTCTTATTCGGTCCCAGTAAAGAGGGGGAGGGTTGTACTGGGCGGCTACTCGACCTAGAAGTGCCCTGGGGGGTGCATTTTCCCCTTCACCAATACTTACAAAGTCGGGCTTTTGGAATATGGTCGTCGTCAGCTATGTATGATACATAAACGGATTCTGTATGAATGACAGCGTTGAGATCGATAGCTCATGATAGTTCGATGCCGTGGAGGTAGTGGACCGTTATTAACTCCTATTCCAAGCCATAACTTCAATGTGACCCTTAAAAGGATGACCGTCCACAACACAAATCGACCAGGTCATCCAACGTGAATAAAACTTTAGCCCAGATAACCTCAGATGAATGATTAGGTCTGTGCAGGATAAATGGCCAAAGCATAACTGGCCATAACTTCGCTTAGACACAAGTTTACTTGTTGAAATAAGAACCATTCGAATCTACAGATTTTCGCCAATGATCTGTTGAAGAAAATATGTCACCATGATCAAATTCTGGATTGCTAGAATCAATAAAGTCAAGAATGGCATTTTTACCGTGCTTAATTTTTCTGCCGCAGGTTTGCATCGGGAACCCGGAAGAAGTGGTAATCCGTCAGGGATATGTCTGGGGAATAAGGGGGGTGAGGGAGAGGCTCGATGCCTAACTGCATCATTTTTTTACTAGGTGCGCAAAACAACGCAAAACCCCACAGTTCGTAAGTCACCCGGCAGAAACTGATCGAGACTCTCCCTCACCCCCCTTCTTCCTCAGACCTACTATCTCTGACGAATTACCACTTTTTCCCGGTTCTCGATGCAAACCTGGGTCAGAAGGAGTTCGCCGAAACGATGCATGTTGAAAATGCCATCGTTGACTTCATTAATTTTCGCAATCCTGAATTTGATCATAATGGCATATTTTCTTTACCAGATCGTTGGCAAGGTTGTGTAGATTCGAATGGTTTTTATATCGACAAATAAAGTTGTGTCTGAGCGAAGTTATGGCGTTTTGAAAAAAGTGTTCCGTTTTGGCCATTTATTCTGCACAGACCTAATATAAGTCTTTTCTTCTACTATTGAGTCAGCCTGAAGTGTGTACTGTTTATAAGCATCAGTAATTATTAGATTCCTTGAGAAATTTTGAAAAATATCTCGAAAAGTGAACACGTGGTGGAGTTTACAAGATATGGAGGAGTTGTTATGTATATGGTTGTGAATTGCTCTACATTAATGTGGTTTCGCTGTTCATGTTGTTGTCTAGCGCAAAAGCTGGGTCTGACAAATTACTGGACTCACTTTCCCCTCTGTCCCCTTCCCCCCCCCCTCCTTCCATAGTCTCACCCTCTCTCAGAAAGCTAGATTTCACACCACATTCACTTGATACCACTGCCATATGACAAGTATTCTTTTCAAAGACAAGTATGTTAGTATATTACAAACCTAATAAAACACTGATTCAAGAACGTTCGAGAAAGCACAGATCTTATCCGCTGGAGGTGAGAAAGTTGGGAGCGAGAAACGCAGCTTATGTCCAATTTTTTGATAATTTTCAGTTTTTATGAAAGCCGTGACCTTACAAGGAAGGCCCATCAGGTCATGGTGAGCTTTTTCAAAACGGTTTTTTGCATTTTATAGAGTCACATACATGAAGCGAAAAACCGGTCTCAAATTCGGCTAAATGGTTTTTGGGGGCTCAGAAAATGAGTGACAAAAGTTGCTCAGAGAGAAACAATTCTGACCAGTTTGCTGCAATGCTTTCCAGCTGCGGCGCTCAGTGTATGCATATCAGAAGACAGTCTTTGAATCTACGCCGAAACCACTGCGATCTCGTTCAAAAATGTAGAATCACTTATGGTAACTGCCAAACGAAGCAAAGAAAGCTGATAGGGGATGCACAGGTTAACGTGCTTGCAGTGGTTGGTTGGCCGAATGGATAGCGGGATAGATTAGCATTGACACGGTGGTGGGGGTGTTTGTGGTTCAAGTCCTCTCGACGCTTTCGCTTTTGCATTTTCTTAATTTTCTTTGTCCAGCGCTATACTCTTCGCGCACGTGCAAAATGACTGCAGTTTTCGTCGCTGGTGCACGAAAGTGACCTCATTTGCAAGCTTTCAGTGGTTAAAGTGTTTGGACCCTTCGGCGCCCCTAGCACGCGTGCCAAGCGCTTTCCTGCGAAACTAGTGTGATATTCGTGCTCAGGAGACTCGACTAGCCCTAGATACAAAATACTATCCAAATTGAGATTTTGACCCAAACTCGAGACAGTAGGGTGGACATGGGCATACAGTCACTGCACTACTTGTACAGACGAACAACTTACAGCCTCGATTAAATGCAATCGAGCATGTGCAGAAACAACGCATTCCAAGTGAACTGCACCTAGCAACACCATACGAAGGCGAAAATAGCAAATATTTTCTTATATCGGGCGAGCTCCTTCCGTTGAGTGCTCTTTACTATGGCAGGTGTAGTACTATTGGTCGACCAATTTTCCGAGTTTGGGTCCAAATCACGATTAGGCTGAAAACTCGTCATCTAGGGTAGTTCGACCTCCTGAGCATGAATATCACTCGTACTTTGCGGGAAAACGCCTAGCTCCCCTGTTATGAGCGCTAGCAGGTCCAAACCAATCATTCGCTTAATACGCAAAAATACTGGAGATAACGGTTCCCTGGTAGAATAAAAACTAATTTTGCACATATTTTGCACGTATGGTCTCACATGAACACGAATGGATGAAAACTAGAAAAATGCAAAAATTTGTCCTCAGTGGGGACCGAACCATCAACTATTTTCTGGGCCCCCCAAAACCATTTAGCCAAATTTGAGACCGGTTTTTTGCTTCATGTATGTGACCCTATAAAGTGTAAAAAACCGTTTTAAGAGAGCTCACCATGACCTGATGGGCCTTCCGTGTTAGGGAAAATCATGCGGCGGACCTGACAGGGGGTGGGGAGTGGTCTGCAACGTCGAATTTCTTCGATGAGGTGAATCTCATTGAATATACATACAAACGCTTCTTACGCTACCCACAGCCATTATCATGGTTCCATTTTAACTGTGTAAAAACTTACTCGTAAATTCATGCAAGAGGAAGCATAAACGGTTATCTAATGAGCTACTGAGAGCGATGCGATGGGACACGCCATGCATACGACTTCAGTTCAGAATTATAGTGAATATGAACGATTGAATCTCATACCAGTATACAAGTCACTGCTTTTTCCTTCCGAATGAGTTTTATACAATTCCAGCGATCCCGCAGGAACGAAACAGTCAATGAGTCGATCAAAGAACTGATCCTCGTAACATTTATGTTGTAGTGGCGCCACTTATTACTGCTCTACTTTCACATTTTAGGAGGTAAATAGGAACATGTCATAAATAAGATCAATGAAAGACCGATGAAGCTCCAAGAAATGAGAAGGAACTGCTTACGAACGAGTTACTGAGCAGCATAAAGGTCCGGAACAATGTCGTAGAAGTAATTCTTAGCGATAATTGATCCATTTGGAAGAGCCATAGATCAAAATATCATAGAACCAGTCTGGTGAGTCTCTTAATGCTCGACCGTCTCATAAAGTGTCTTTTTTGACAACAAAACGCATATGTCTCCGGTCGCATTCATGTTCAGTATCGTATGTCATCGTTAAAACCGCGTCACCGTTGCGTGTGTTTAATGAGCCGCAGTATTGCACAAACGCACCGCATTGGTTTGGTACAGTCTCTGCAAAGCACCGGCTGTGTTCCATCGATCTATGTGTACTTTCCCCTCTATCAATTTACCAGTCGATATTCAGAGCAACAAAGGAAAAAGATGGTACATTACCTCTTCCATCAAATGAGCCGAAAATTAACTGTTGTTAGCGTTCAACCACAAACCTGTGTATTTATAGCATAAGCATCCCTCACCATCGAAGTAGTATGCCTTCAGATACGTATCCACCAGAAGGAATTTTGCGGTGGTGTAGAGAAAAAAAGGCGCCCTGTTACTCTCATGGCCTAAGGATCGAATTCTGACCATACACGCCAGGTCGGCCAAGTCAAACATATCATGCCAAGGCTCGTTCGAGTACGTAAAAACACTGGTGTGGTAGCACAAAGACCATAGGGAAATCTTTGTGTCTAATCACAGCATTCGAAGCCTCTGTGTCCAAAATGAGAATAGAATGGGTAGTGCATATTTGAAAACAAGTGGTAAACACCGAATAATTTACCCCATTTATTTGTTGACAAATATTGGTGAAACCTCTTCAAGGTCGCAGGGTACGCCCCTGAACAGTGCTATGTATATTATAGCGGTAAGCAACCGGTTTCCCGAAAAATCATCTGAGTTCCAATCAGACGCAAATATTTTCTGGCCCGGCCAACCTTCAAGAGCCGGACCTCTCTCTCTTTTGTGCAATGACTGATGAGTCATTCACTGAACAAACAGTAGCCTGAACTCCTTGTTGGTTCCTGCGTTGGGTCGTTCTATGAACCGCAAAACGCCGCCGCTGAGAGTACGACTCAGTTACAGTGGTGATCTGACGAGAAGCTGCTGGGTCAGAAGGGAAAAGTATGACAGGGGTCGAAAAATTAGGCAATTACAGCATCGCTCTAGACCTAAACTTTTTTGGTGGTACCGTAGGTTATGCAGACTGTAACCGACCACGAAAATCCGACTCATTGGGAAGGGGGGGCCAAGGGTCGGCCTTCTCTGTATAATTATCGAAGTTCATGGGTGTTTGATTGAAACGTGCACTCACGACTCCTAATGAGTCTATAACTTTTTCCTTTTTTCGGAATTTGGAAAACACGGAAGTTTTTTGTGCTATCGGTCAAACATATCGAAAGTTAGAAACAATTCGGTTGTAGAAAAACTTTTGCCACGCTTTCTTCCGAATTTCACATGAGCGCTTCCAGAAACTTTTGCTAGTGTTTCACAAAAAGACACCCAGTCTATTGCAGCGATCATTTGGGCTGTTCTAATCTCTATGCCTGCCATTTTGATGGTTTCATTGATGGTTTATAGAGGTGGACTATATTTGGTTCTCTAAGAACATCTTCCGGTTTTCAATGCGAAATGGTGAGTGAGCCAGTCAACATTACGTCAAGAAATGCTCAAATTTATACATTGATTTTCATCTCTCCCTCTTTTATTTTCCTTTTTTCGCATTGATCCTCTTCCAACCTTTCAACTTTCCAAAACCAAAGCAATTCAATACAAGTATAGAGGTGTTGTATATTCCTACTCTTTATAAAACGCTTCGTCTGTCTGTAGGACCGTCCGTACGTTCTACCCTCCGTCGGCCTGTCTGTCACGAAGATAGGTTTATGAAAAACGAGCTGCAGAAATGAGGACAAGTTTGGAATGGGTAGGGCATGGGACAAGAAGTAAGGAGTACACACGGATCAAGCCGAGCTCCCCCTATAGTGGGCGGAGCGTGCACCGCAATGTCCCGTTTACAGACCGAAAATTACTAAATGAGCAATAATGTGACCCAAACGTGGAGAAAGATAGATTCAGGTCAATGATGAGTTCCTAAAAGTCACGGTAGAGGCCTGGGCACAGTGGGCGGTCCACAACAAATTCATAATTAAGTCATAACGCAGCCTTAAGACCTGGAAAAAATCGGTAGAAATAACCATTGTCCAAGTTACTTTGAGCACACGTAAAATGAGCGGAGAACCACCCACAGTGGGGAGCACGTTATAATCTGTTAGTAAAGTCTATAGTAAAAATCAATGCCGATCGATTATTGACGCCCATGGTATTACGTGCACAATTTTTAAATTATAAAATGCTAGCTCTTTCCCATAACTGAGATAGTTTTAATAATAGGTAGGTCCAGCTTTTCGACGGCTAGATGATTCCAAGCACGCACAGGTGGTTTGCACAGCAGGTACACCTGCACCTTCAAATTTTGGGACGAGTTCTCTTGCACAGAAACCGTAATGATATCAGGGATCCACGATTCTTCTGTCACCTGTGCTCACAAATGCTAAGCGATGAAGACGTTTATAATTAAACGTAACTCATGTCGGAAAATTCAATTAATCTATGAATGTATCATATTTTTTGAAGGTTATTTCGAATGTGTGCCACTACTGGGCTTCGACCGAGGAGTCTTGCTATGCTTGGGCTCATCCATTCCTTTCTTCCTGCGATGTGATCTCTTCGTTTCACGTGTCCCCTTGCTTTTACGTGAAACCTGCGTGTCTTCCTCTTTTACCGGCAGCAGAAAGCTTTCCAATCTGAATCCAGTGGGTAAGCAGAAATCACGCTAAAAATGTGCTATTTCTTTTATGTGACGAGCACAACCACCACAACTCAACCACACCCATGAACTTTAATATCAGTTGAAGGCAAGGGTACGATAATTTCAGCGTCTACAATGAGAGCATATATATTGATTACAAAAGAAAGCTAGAGGTTGCTGTAACCTATGGAACAGGTTTTACGCAGGCACATTGGTGCCATTCTCCCCGGTGCGCCCATCTAAACAAGTCGGTTATGTGCCGCGCGCGATCGCCACACATCACAATCCGCGTGGCCGCAATCAATACGTTCGAGGTGCGATGCACCGTTGCAATGCGCGATTTCAACAGGAAAATTAGATGCTTCACTTCTCAAGCTTTCGGCCACTTCCTTAATTTCATTTTTCTCTATGCCACATTTAGCCCTCATAATTTTCATCAGACGTGCAAGTTGTAGTACCCGTGGTTTTTGAATACAAAGTGTTGATAACTGTGGACTCACCCAGTATCTGGGAAAGTCTGTAGTAGTGGTTCAGTTTCTGTTGCGGTGCGTTCCTCTTTGACGTAAGGTGAGACATGCTTGTGCGTTGTATGCACGTCGACAGCTGATTGTGTGTTTTCCTGTGGTGGTGATTTAGACGTGGTACGCTTGGTTGGTAAAACACTCTGAAATGGGGCACTATGAAGGAGGTAGTAGAGACCGCGTAATTGTATAGTTCGCTGAGATTCGAGGTTCTTAGCATCAGGGTGTATGTCATTAAGACAGAAAAATCGCTTTGCGGCAATCGGTGTGCGATGGGATGGTGCGAGCTATACGCGCCGTATTGGATGGGTCCTGAGGGGATGGCGACGCTCTACGCCTTAATCTGAGCGTAATCGCTTGAAGACCAAACTGATACGACGCGCATAGCTCGCACCATCCCGTCGCGCGCCAAACGCGACCACGCGATTTTTCTGTCCTGTCCTAATGACATTCCCCCTAAGCATCACTGGGCCAGTTACAGAAATGTGCCATAGAACACACGGAACGGGTCAGGTCATGCAATAAGGGGGCGGTCACTCCATTCAAGGCGTGGTAAATCCACAAAGGACCAACAATTCGCTCGTCGCGCAAGAATGCAAATCGTGTAGTTCAGATCATGGTGTCTTAACGCGCACCCCAGCCAGACAAGTGTTGATTCTTGGACAGAGACTTAGAAACTTCCGGATTTGCACAAGACATTGATGACATTGAAATTCGTAATCATCGGAATGATGTCACTTTAGAACGGTTTTGATTTACCATGTCATTCGATTAATTTACCAATAAGGACTCGCTGCGCATCCACACGTGTACTTTTACAGTAATAACTCATCAATACCGCTTTTCTTAATTTATTCAGTCAAGTACTCACACTAACCATACGGCCATTGACATGACTCAGTCGGCAGAACTACTACTCACTAAATTAGATGGCGCTTCCTCCTCTCTTCCAACTTCCTCAAAGTTTTCCAACATCACATTATCTACACGAATTTCTCGTCGTTTCTAAATGGATTTGTGATAGTTGTCCAAACAGTGGACGAGTTTCCTGCGACCCAATGGAACTTTTGCAGAAATGAGCAAATTCAGTTATCAGAAGTAAACTCACGAAAGGAACAACCAGTAGGAAAGCAATAACTGATGCATAAATCATTATCGGTATAAATCTAATAATAAATAGTACCCTCAAAGGGAAAGTTCCCTGAAAAGGTCCCTATAGTTTTGGCGCTCATCGACTATTAAAAGCACATGTGTTGTGCAATCCTCAAAACGGGGATTGTATATCTATGATTCGCGAAGTGAGGGAGATCGTATTCCATTAGCGGAGTCCTTAAGGAATATCAAGGCTACCGGTTTTTGATTATTTCAAAGTGTCAGCTTTTTGAGCTTATTTTTGGTATACTCACGACTGTCGCCAACCTTCAGTGGTAGTACTGAAGGGCGGATGAGGGGAAGAGGGAAGAGATCGTATCATCAATGGTAGAATATTGGAGAAAAGGCTTTTTTCAAAAAATCATCTCAACGCAGTGCTCCACCCTGACATCTGAATCACCTTCCATTTCGATATAAATACTACAATTCGTAAAAAAAGTTATCAGTTTTTTAGTTTTTACCTTCATTAGAAGGCGAAATCTGAAGGTCAGGAGGGACAATGCCTCGAATAGGAGCAATAGGGGCGTCTGAGAAGTAGAGCGGACCCTGCCATGGTGCTGGAATAACGCTAAGGTGCAGAGGACTTTTATTGAAAGGCACTCGACCCCAATCGTGGAGGCGGACGTCACCTACGAGATCGTCACTGGTGGAAGTGGTGGAGAGGGAGTGGATGACGCCACACATCCGACGTGATAAGAAGGTCTGCCAAAAAGTTTTACAGACACCCTTTTAGCAACAAAAGCAAAGAAAAGTGGAAAGGTGGCCGAAAACTCGCGAGATGAAACCCCGTCTCACCTGTTGCTACTGCCCACCAACGTGTTTTTCGGCGTGCGCATCTAATGTACGTAGGGCACTATTTATATTTCGCGAATAGGCAATACTGTTATCATGGGAGTAAATCTGATGGTTCCATCGTATAGTTCTCCTTTTTCGACTATATACCCCATCATTCAATTTGCCGCACGGCGCTATATGTTTATTTTCTAAATTTTTGAAAATTTCGTCTTTTTTTTTGGTGCGTTTGTCAAATTGTGTGGGTTCCGACGGCAAAATATTTTTTGCAAATCCTGTGTTCATGTAAAATTGCATGCGTGCTGGTGGAACTAATGCTTAGGGATGCCTCAATCTTAAAATGGGTAACATGGCGATCTTGCTTAATCATAATGCACACAGCATCGATGTTTTCTGAAACAACTGCTGATTTCGGACATTCTTCACGAATCTCGTCGGACAACGGACTACAACAACGATTGAATTCCCTAACCAACGACACCTTGTGGGCTTTGATGGAGCTTCATTGCCAAGTTTTTTTAAAAAATTTTTTTATAATTTCATTTTCATTTCCTGAGAAAGCAAAATTTTTCAGACGAATATAAAATAAACAAAAAGCGCAAATTGATTGATGGGATATATAGTTAAAAAAAGGCGACTTCACGATGAAACCTTCAGTTTTACTCCTATGATAACAGTATTGCCTATTCCCGAAATATAAATAGTGCCCATCGTATTGATTGGATCTAGCGCATATCTGATGTACAGTCCATTTCCCGACGGCTGGCAGGGCGCGACCTACAGACTTGTATCGATCTCTCATCCCGCCACACACTCTCACCCAAGTCTGTAGGCCACGCCCTGCCAGCCTTCGGGAACTGGACTGTACGGCGGTGTCACTCTTTGAAAAGTGCTCGGTTAAAAATTTCCTCTCTGCTGCAAATAGTTCTTAATAGATGGACTGCTGGATCGCGGACCAATGCCCAGCTACCCCGTGAACCTATGTTACGCTACTGAACTACCTTGGGGTGATGGACATACAAGTCAACGACTAAAGACTTCCCCCAACTTGTAATAAAAGGAATAGCGACCTACATTACCGGCACCTACACTGGCAAAAAAGCGAGGGTAGCACGTCATATCACACAAGTCGAAGGAAGGAAATGGGTTCATAGCGTTTTCAGGTAAGATAAACATACTAGAAAATGTATACTGTACTCAAAGAATGCTCACGCCGGTCTCTCACTACGGGTACCTCCAAACGGCGCGCTGCTCCCATTTTAATCCAAATTTAGGGACAGTTCATCAACTGATTCTAAAGCCAACGGCGGCCTCGGTAGTAAGATCCGTAGAGATCGATGAAGAGAACAGAATGTCTAGCACCACGCCAAACAGACGAAAGAATAAGTGAACATAGGGGGGGGGGGAGCGTGATGGTGCCGTGATGCTCATTATTAGCCCTTGAACGTTGCCGTGTGATCATAGAATTTGACAAACGTAGCAAAGCGGCGGTAAAACCACTTATTCCGTGGAGCTTTGTTATTCGAAGAGTCTTTTTTTTTCTTAACGTTTAGATCAGTGGAGCACTTTGAGTCAAATTGGATAATTAGTAAAAATATTAAATCAACATACATGTATGATCTGCCCCTGGATGGAACCCTTTTTATATCCAGATAAAATTGGATTACTAACCATGCTTTTGATGCGGGAGAACGTTGGGAACTGCAAATTATCTGATAATGTAATGATTATGATGTCTGTCAACAAATAGACCTACTCCATTTTGCCACGGACGGCCACTTATGTAGACCGATATCAGCATTTTAAACGCAAGCATCATATTTTTTACAGTAACGTTGTCTTTGTTATTTTCCACGTCGAAGCTGTAGTGTAGATTCGAAATTCATTATTCGTTTCACTTCATCAACATGGCGCCAAATGCGACCATGCGGTGATCGCAACGTCGCAAATGGCGCCGTCTCACACAATATATGGGCTAAGGCAGAATTCATAGTAAACTTTCATTCATTCCAATCTTTGATTGTGACCGGAGAGCATTTCCACCAGGAAAAGAAAAACGATACGTCATTCACGACGTAATTTCGATCGATACGACATTAATACGATGCGATGAGTATCATTCTGCTATCATCATCATTACTCTGGACCTCAGTCATTTTTCGGCGAACTCCACCCTAAGAGGCGGGGTCCGTCATCAATGGCGTCAGCTCGGAACGCTCTTTTTGCCAGGGGTTTTGCAAATAGGCTCCCCGAATTCCATGTGAATGACTTGTCAATAATGTCTGTCATCCAGAGGCGTCTGTTCGAAACGCTCTTTTTGCCAGGGATTTCGCCGCAAATAGGCGCGAGACAAAGTAATCTTCACTAAAATGCTACTTAAAGGAATTGTCCACGAAAAAATGAGTTTTTGCGTTGCCCATATGTTTATGTTGTATTCGCGTAATGGGGGCCTCATTCAAAATTTCACGCGAAAATTGTGAATCTGGCTGAGATACAGCACCACAAAGCACGTCCGGGTGGGCGCGGCCTCCGAGTAAAAGCTTCGTCCCGTCGTCCGCCGCCGTTGGGAATGGAGAGTGGGGCTGTTAACGTAACTTCCTATTCTTACAGTGCTTCTCAGACCGCGGTGGACGGCGAGGTAGACGCTCACTCGGAGGCCCCGCCCACCCGGCCGAGACTTTGTGATGCTGTATCTTAGCCGAATTCACATTTTTCGCGTAAAACTTTACACGCGGCCCACATTTGGCAAATACAACATAAATATATGGGTGAAAAAAGAGCTCACTTTTCCGTGAACGATTTCTTCAAGGAGACTGAGGTACAGAAGTGGTCAAAAATGCGGTTTAGATGTTCAACCGTAACTTCTTTTCTCCCTTATTGCACAAGCTTGAAAATCAATATACACACAGAGGTTCGGGATATCCAAGACGGATTTTGCAGGTTTCATCAGGAGTTGGAGGATTGAGGAAGGTCGTGCCACCAAGTATAGAAAAGATCTATGCACGCAGAGGTGATCGTCAGCAAGAAGATCAAGCGCTCGTCGCTAGCCGCGTGATGACGCTCACATCATTATAGCAGACATTCAGAAAGAAACTTCATCAAAGAAAGAATCAACCAAGGCAAAGTCAGCTGGTGAGTTCAACGGAATTCAAACGAAAAGCTTTGATAGAACCGCTGAGAAGGGTACGAGCGTACGAGGGCGTGAGCACCATGCTGGATACTGTCACGCCGTCCTTGAATAACAAGAACAATTTCGGGATATTGAAACGCGATGAAAGAGGGCATCCACGACTTCAAGATTGTGATCAAAACTGTCAGCTCTCAATCTTCAAAGACATCGAGAGGAGGGCAATTTTGATTTACGGTATGGAGGACGGTGGCCGAAATGGCACCTTGCCAAGACGTCGAAAGTGAATTCATTAGGTTTTGGTTGTGATCACATTTTTTCTAACGCTTTCACTTGTTCATCATTTAAAGGTTTCACTTGTTTGTTGCTGTGTGCTGTTTCACTTATTTCACATCATCACCAACGAATGAAATACACTCTACGAGACAACAAAGGACATCTCTTCAGCGGACAACTTGGAAGGTCTGTGTGTTGATGCGAATGTGATGCGAATACACACCACAGCGCCGCTCTTTTCGGTTTTTTCCACCGATTATCGCTTCTAACTTTGAGTGATCGTCTCAAAATGATATTTCCTCGCATCTTCCTCTTTATTCGGACCCCTTCCAGCTTCTTTAAATAGGGCGAAGCAAAGGAGGTGAACCAGGTGAATCCACCCTTTGGGCGAACGTATGCGGAAAGTTTCTCTAAGATGCGGCCTATGCATACTATACGTGGAAATCGCAGTACATATAGTGACGTGTGCTTGCGGCAGGACAAAAACTCAAAATAAGGTCTATCTCCGTCCTACGAAGGTTCCAGCAAAATTAGTTGCCTATATTGGAACCAGCTTGACTGGCGCACACTACTGCGCGCGTTACACATGAAAGAATGCTAATTGGGCTCGATCGATATCGATCGATCAGCGTCTTCATTCGAACGGCTTGCAGAAACGGACTTCGCAACAACGTAAAAGGGAAAAATTCTCCGGTCAATCTCGTCCTTCCGCATCAATCGATATCGATCAAGCTCATTTTGCTGCTTCCATGAGTGACGAGCCAGTAGTGTGCGCCAGCTCATTTGGTATCTGAAGTCAGGATCCCATCTTTGCTGCGACGTGAAATATGAATTTGCCGCCCATCGCTTCTCGAGGGTCCTTATCAGCCCTCATCAGCTGCTATCACTTCCTGTTCCTCTCCATTTATGTCCGCTTACCACACTCTGTATCATGTCTATAATTCAGGATCCCAGTTTTGCTGCGACGCGAGATACGAATTTGCCGCCATTCGCCTTTCGAGGCTCCTTATCAGCCCTATCAGTTGCTATCACTTCCGGTCCCACACCGCTGATGTCCCCTTACAGAGCAGTCATTCCAAGCAGAGTGCATCTAAAAGCTCTGATAACTCCAACTTACTGCTCGTATCGGATGTCAATATGAATGGACAAATATACAAATTTTATCGTAATCGTACAACTTCTTAAGGACAACTGGGGTTCACATGAAATATGCGTCAGCTATAGAAGACCTGCCACCGGTTGGGCAGATCGTGGATGCCCTTGCTCCGGAAGGCCGGGGGTCAAGAAGTTCCCGAGTGCCTCCTTGACGACGTTGCGTTTTGAAGTCTTGGTCGCCCAGGTGGCGTTGTAGGTTGGAGGAAAGATGGAAATTGGAAGGGGGCAGGTCGGAGGACTACGGTGAGTGTGGATGCACGGTCGAACTATCGTCGTGATCGATCTTACAATGTGCGCTCTCGCGTTGTCGTGCTGGAAGTACCTAGATGTGTTACCGCCGCAGTCGCGAATTTGGACGGTCATCAGCTCTCGTATCTGATGAAAGTAGACGTCGGCTTATACTGTTGTACCTTCATCGAGCAGCTCCCAGAACTGTACGGCGTGTACGCTCCATCAAATGCAGGTCATCATGTGCGATGGAATAGTGCCCGATGCAAACTTCGAATGCACAGGTACTCTGCAATACCTCTCGCGGGGGCATGCTCCTTGTAAACTTCATCTAGGCGTCTGTCGTTATCCGCGGGTTCCTGGCCAGATATCGATAGAAAGAGTATGACGTTGCTGATGTGGTCTCTGGACGGCTTGAAATCGTGCGTCATGGTGGCGGAAGAAGCTAGCTTGAAGTGTTTGTCAGACTGTGCTTTGAAGAGCTTTTTATACTCATTCCAATGGTACCTCGTGCGTCCAATCTCGTTAAATCGTTGCTGACTCATGATCTCTAGAAATCATCACTACCATTTGTCCGAGCCATATCGACTCAACCTAATAGCTGCTTGCTATGACCAATCGAACCCTTTGGAATGTCTGGCTACATTAATGAAATTTGAATAAACTAGTTCTTTTAAAGGCACACCTCGCAATAAATTGTGAGGGTTATCGCGCGTGTTACAGGAAGTAAAGACCCTGGTTCACCCACCAGTGAAGAAAAAAAAATGAATCAGAACACCTCACAACCAACAAAAACCGAGCCCCCCGCCCTCAGTCCCCGTACGTATTGGAGATTAGATTGAGTTTTTGTTCGATGATATCGCGCAAAATGCTACGATATCACCTGTTCTTCACTGTTGAAGCTGCCTTCACTGTTGAAATCGCTGCCTTATCTTGTCTCATCACAAGCTTCCTTCTCCACTTAAGAGCCACGTTAGAAATTCGTTCGTCTAAGACAAGGTGTGATTCGGTTTTGAGGGCGCGGCTCGGCTCGGGTAGAGCGCGCCTATCCGCAAGGATGCACTATCAAGCCGCAACAAGGGTGCAGTATGAGCACCCATCCGATGCCAAAAACCTACATTTCAGAGAGTTGAAATGAAGCCTGTTGGTATCACCTTTCAAGGTGTGTACCCTTATGTCAGGATATTGCACCGCGGCATGTCGCAAGCGAAGCATTGCGGGCGAGTTAAAGGCGTCATGTCGATGGGTCCCGAAGCGATTATATGTCAACTGCGTATTGCGCCCCTAGCGTTACAGTGCAATCGTTCTAAAACCCAACTATCGCGACGCGCATAGCTCGCACACACTGCGTCGCATGCCGCTCGTCGTCGTGCGAAATCCCGACATAAGGGTACACATTCTACCTTTTACACTATAAGCTCTAAATAAAGGATTCGATGTTCCTTGACATAATATTTCCGTGGAAACGCTATCAATTGTGCAGACCGCCAGTCAATGATATCTTTCCGTTTCTTTTACAAATTTAGCCGCATTGCGTGTAACTTACGCCATCATTCCTCCATTTCCGATAATTTGAAACGTGAAAAAATCACCATGCGGACTACCAGCAAGCACAGTTCGTCGAACCTTCAAGGCATTACAATCAGAAAAGGTAAGAATAATTGTGAACGCTGCATTGGCAATCAGCGATGTCTGGTTACACAGTAAATGATGCAAAGCATGGCGGGCATTACGAAACGCTATGTTATTGTTGTGTGGTAATGCCTCCGCCCCTAGCCCCCTTACCTCAAAACGATGGGGTGTAAACTCACTCAAAGTTGCTTTCCGTTGTTGCCGGGACAACGACGTGTTGAGTGAGGCTAAAAACTGGCCCCCTCCTGGACGAGCTCCACTTCCGAGATTTGGCTAGGCGGTGAGGGGTTTGTCTAGGCCGTAAACATCCATGGATAAAGTCCAAAAAACAGTACCCTCAGTCCCGTGCGGCCACCGCCCCTCCTGGCAGAGGGGGCAACGGCAGAGGGGGAGAAATCTCACGGCAAGCGATCTGCCAGACTCTTTTTTAAATATCTTTACTGTTAACACTCGAGGCCTCAGCAGCGATGCCAGAATTGATCAGCTTATTTCTGAATTGGACAGATGTGCGATTAACGTGGCATGCATCCAGGAGACGCGAAGACGCGTGGAGGGTAGATGGAGGTGGCATACAGGCCACGAATTCGTGCTTGGAGCCGGTTCAAGAAGAGGCAGAGTTGGCGGCGTTCATAGTTTCGCCGCAACTGGCGGCTCGTGTTGCTCGCTGTGAAGTCCTTTCGGACAGGATCGCAATGCTGGTGTTCGAAATCGGAAAAACGACTACGATGAGATTCTGTCTGTATATGCGCCCACATGCGCCTATAGCGATGACGATGTCGAGGAGTTCTACGACGCGCTTGAACGAGCAATCAACTCTCATCCAAAAGGTAACTACGTCGTTTGCGCTGGCGATTTTAACCCCCACCTGAGCGTGGGCGAGCCCGGTGAGAGCTTTGTGGGTCCCTAAGGAAGACCTGGACGGAATCCTCGAGGTGAAGTCCTGGCCTTATTCGCCGAACGATGTCGTCTATGGGTGGCGAACTCATTTTACGAGAAACGTCAGGGACGCCGATGGACGTGGCATACTCCTAACAGACAGTCGTTCCATGAAATCGACTTTATCATGACAAACTGTCTGCGCCTGTGCCACAACGTTACAGTCATCGGAGAATCGCATTTTAACATCGGTTCCTATCATCGTCTAGTCCGAGCGACCATTGCGATAAATATCAAGAAGGAAAGGAGACGGATAGCTGCAAGTCACTCATGGAGAGCCCGATTCACGTTGTGTGAGAATACGTTGAGGACGATTGCTTCTAAGACAGACTTTTCCGGTGGAGATGGTGACATTCACGATAGATACGGGAGGATGATCTCTGCCATCCGAACCGTTGTTGAGGCTGCTTCAGAGCGCGTTCTGAGCAAACCACGCCAGCGGCTAAGTAATGAGACCCTACGGATGCTGGCTACTCGGAAGAAGCTGATAAGCTCCCTGGACCCGGTGGCTCGCACGGTGCTGAACAAGGTCATTCGCTCTAGAGTGGAGAACGACTATCAAGAATACGCTGTACGGAGAGCAAGGGAAGGGGCGCAAAAATCGCTCAGATCAAAAGGACTTTCATTAGCACTCGCCTCAAGACTATTTCTCCTGAGCATTTGACGAGTACGGACGGCTCTATTGCCCGAAGTCGCAGGGACATGAAGGGGGAGATTCAAAGTTTCTTTAGGATCTGTTTGTTCTCCACCAAAGTGCAAGTTCAGCCGTTTTCTATTGCATTTGATGACGCAGCTGAAAGGGAGGAGTGGCGAGTTTTGGAGTCGGATGACCCATGCTACTCGTCAAACAAAGAAAGAAAAAGCACCTGGACCAGACCACATGCGAGCAGAGCACTTGAATTGTATGAAGGAGTTCCTTCCCGTCCGCTCGCCGATATGTTCACGGAAATCCTCGCGACGGGGTCGGTTCCGCAGGACTGGCTCGGATCTAAGACCATATTAGTGCACAAAAAAGGACCGCGTGATGCTCTGGCCAATTATCGTCCTATCGCTCTCCTATCCGTGGTGCTCAAGCTTTTTTCTCGCGTCATTCTCAATCGCATGTGTCGCACTCTCACTGTGAACACGCGCAGAGAGCAAGCCGGTTTTCGTGAAGGATTTTCGACTATCGACCATATCCATGTCGTTTCACAGCTAACGGAACGCTGTAGAGAGTACCGGCTCCCGTTATGCTTCCTCTTTGTCGATTTCAAGAAAGCGTTTGACACGATCGAACATCAGGCGGTGCTGAATGCTCTCATTACGTTCGGAGTCCCTTAGCGATACATTGAAGTAATACGCCAGTGCAACAAGGGCTGCTTCACTGACATCAACTTGCTGCATAGTCCAGTTCGTGTGGGAATTCAACGCGGAGTGCGGCAAGGCGAGGTCATTTCTCCGAAACTGTTCTCCGCAGCTCTCGAGCTCGTGATGCGAAACGCTGAGCTTCCTTGCGGCATTGATATAGATGGTGAGAAGCTCCAGTATCTGCTCTTCGCGGACGACATCATTCCTATCGGTACTGAGCCGTGTACTCTCGAGGATTCGTTGAGAATTCTTTGCGAGCCGTTCGTCGTACCGGGCTCCAAATCCATCCAGGCAAAACTCAGTGGATGAAGAACACTTACGTGGAGGATTACAGTTTACACTTGGAGGGCTCTGTGATCGAAGAAGTCTCCTCGTACGTCTATCTCGGTCAGGCAATCACCATGGATAACGACTTCACAGCCGAGATCAGCCGGCGCCGTAAGGCAGGATGGGCCGCGTTCAATAAGTATCGCGATGTTCTCACCGACAAGCGGCTCGACGCTCAGACCCGAGGTCAAGTGCTCAATACTCATGTCCTCCCAGCTTTAGTTTACGGATGCGAGACATGGAATACAACTCGGGCTGAGGAGGACAGGCTGGCAGTGACGCAAAGGGCTATGGAACGAACTATGTGTGGTGTGTCGGTTATGCAAAAGATTCCCAGTCGCGAGATCCGGAGGCGAACCTGCGTTAGAGACGTGACCGAAACCATCTACGATTCGAAGAAGCGATGGGCCGGCCATGTTGCTCGTCTCAGAGATAACCGATGGACGTGCCGAGTGACCGAATGGTATCCTCGTGGAGTGAAGAGACCGCTAGGAAGACCACCAACCAGATGGAGCGACCCAATGAAGAAGATCTTTGGTCAAAGAAGGCGGCAAGTGGCAAGGAATCGCGACGCTTGGCATGGATGTGTCCTGCAAGGATGGCGTGACCACCCTTGAAGAGCGGACCTCAAGGTATTCAAGGTAGGTAAAGCCTATTCTCTTTCGTCTTTTCGACCGTTCGGAGAAAAGCTTCAGAATTAACAGGAAGAGAAAAAAGAGGTAGCGTCGCTGGATGAGAGGCTAGGAAGAAGAGCCACTCTCGAATGGGAAAGACGCAAGAATTTCAAGAAACACAAAAGCAATAGAAGATATGAAGACTATGCAAAGATTAGAGAAATTTGAGCTGAAAGAGATGTAATAAAGGAAGGTGGGCGAAATAGAGAGATATCGGAGGGTGAACATAAAGTAAAGACCGGTATGTAAGCCCTCCACCTGAAGCTTTGGGACAGACTGGACTTAGCTCTAGGAAAAGAAACTAAGTGAGAAGGAAACGCAGCTGGAGGTCCAGTGATCTCAATTCCTCTAGATGACCGATGTTGTTGGTATACATAAAGCTGAAAAAGGTTATCGATCGGTAATCATCCAAACACTATGACACCTATTCTCGCAGTACGTCGGCGCCACCCTCCCTGGTGCGCCTCCCCCCACCTGAGCGAATCCATTATGTGCCGCGTACGACTGCCACATATCACAGATCCACGTGGCTTCTATTAATAAGTTCGTGGTGTGGAATCGATCGACGAGCAATTTTTTGAAAATCAGCACGTATTTATCACTAAGTCGAGCACTACGTCATTTGGATCGATACAGCTTAATACGATACGATAAATATCACACTGCACAATTCTTATTACTCTACACCACAGTCGTTGTTCGGCAAAGATGACCATCGGACGCGGGGTCATTCATTTGAAGACATAAACTGTTCACTGTTACGCCGTCCCTGTAGCTCGGAGGCGAACTATTCGATGGCAATTCCACCACAAATGAGCTATTCAGACCCCAGTTTACACGCGATAGCACCCTTCAAGTATACCTCAATAACCTCATTACTCCTATCACTATCTGTTGGTGACTCTACTTACGCCGGAAAATCGCTTCGTTCGCGACGTCGCACTCGCGGCGCCACCAGTACGACTTGCGAATCGATAGCCCTTGGGAGCCGAGTAGAGTGTGGCTGCGCCACTTCTGCGCTTCCACCCTAGCCACACTGCCTCTTGCACCCATGCCACACTGCCTCGCTTCAAGGCTGCCATGCCCGCCACTGGCACTCGCATCCGCCGCGTCGTTCGCCGCAGGCGCCACGCGATTTTTCGGCGTAAGTAGCCTCATTTCTTGGAAAGAGTTGCGCTTTCGGAAGTAATGCTACAAACTCGAGAAAAGTATCAGTAATACTGTCGAACAGAGAGGCAAAGAAGAAGTTATTTGAGGTAGTGATGAAATGCAGGAATAATGTATCAAGAAAGAGAGTCGAAGGACGCAAGGGGTGAGGAATGTAGGGAAGTACAGAAAGGAGGCATCACAGTGAAGAAGAAGAAGTTCAAGTAGGAAACTGTGAATTCATAGACTTAACTCCTTTTTTACTGACCTCAATCAGAGTTGGCAATGAGCCATAAACCTGCGTTGTACAAAATGGTGCTATTTGTTTCACATGCATGAGTAACACATGCAGTTCACCAGGTTTTGCCGGATGCTGAATAAAGATGAGAGATATAGGTTTTTTTCGAAAATAGAAAATAAAAAAGAAGAATGCATAGCAGGATAGCTACTTGCACTTGCTGCATGGACATACCAAGATCAACTGCAGGCAGATTTTAAAGCCGTCAACTCTAAGAGGAACATGACGAGCATGCGGAACGATATGTCTCAATAAACATGCCACATCAATTAATGTAGGATCGGACTGAAAATGGGATTTCCTTTCATTTTACATCCCATTATCCACAAGCAACTCTAACCTCTTTTTCTATAACCCTAGCCAATTTTTCCATAACAAAAAAGATTTTGCATTTCAAGGAATCACCATCACCATTAAACATGGTGTCCTTTGAGCGCGAACCTGAATTGGAGCACGGGCAGTGATGTTTCACTACCAAGCGATCAGCGCAAACCCTTCTGCATCTCTGTTATCCCGGACTTCACGTGGCATTCCACCAAAATCAGTGTGCCACAGAGACCCGAGAAACGGCTGGTCGCTCAGGGAGCTTGCCTGAGCCATAGATGGGAAGAAGAAAACTCTTGCGATCATTCTAGGCTGGTGAGCGACTGAATACGCGTCATTCTTTAGCAAATGCACAGCGTAAAATCAGCGCGGGTATAGGCCACGACACCAGAATTGTTCTATAACGCCACGCAAGCCGCATCACCTCGCACGACAAACGCGGCGCTGCTCCGTTAAGAACTGGTAGTTGCCTCTCTCTTTTACACACTTTCATGTTGCGAATGGCGCAGTGAATCACAGATAATCATGGCAAGAACTACAGCATCAATGATTCCTCGATTTCGAAGTCTGGTTGGTCCCTCCGTCTCCTGTTGTTAACATTGTGTCTTCTGCCATCTTGAAGGCAAAGGGTAAGGTGAGCAGAAAGTGAGAACTGGGGATAAAAGATTCCTGAAAACAAACCTCCCCCCCCCCCCTCACCCCACAGAAGAGGTGACACGTAGCGAAACTCGCATTGAGAAAACGCAGCTTGGGGTCTATCACGATCCCGCATCATAGTGTGTCGTTCTGCAGTTTATCAGCCGGGCGAGGGCGGGACAACGTACGCGGCCGGCTTAGCCTCTCCAGCCGTCCGCAGTCTGGCCCCGGCCAGTGACGCAGAAGGGCGTGAGAGAGAAGGGAGGTTTCGGCTTACTATTTCTGAGAATTTTTTTGCTCTTGTATTCGTTCTTTCTCTACTGTCACAACCTCTACTTTCTCTACCCCTACTTTCATATTCCACAATCGGTCAAATTCACTACTCTCGATGTCTTAAAACAGACCATTATTCATCTACTAGGCCAGCCCCGGTTTGACGCATAAGTCCAGTGCTGATCACACGGTTTAATAGCGCTATGAGTATCGATTTTGCGTGCATCATAAATGTGTAGCAACAAGACAATGCCAGTTCCCCTGAGCACCCTTGTGCTTAGTACTCCTCTGTAAGGGGTGGGGGCCACGAGGTCGAATTTTCCCTTCGCGGCGGTGCACTCGCGGCGCCACCGGTACGACTCGCCATATCAATCCCGTGGGAGAACGTTGGCGCTCCCACTCATGCCACACTGCCTCGCATGTAGGCTGCCATGCCCTGCCACTGGCACTCGCACCCGCCGCGCCGCTCGTCGCGCGCGGCCGCGCGGAAATTCGACCTCGTCAACCCCACCCCTCTGTAAGTACGACGTCGAATAAACCAGCAGATGCCAGCTGCGGCGTTGCGCCGAAGTCTCATCACCGCGTGCGACGGTTGATATGGCGCGGAAGCAGCACCTGATTCCCATCGAAAAGTAATTCGAGAGCGATGTTTGGGACCCGCTAGCAATGCCATTGAAGTGAGTATCATTAGCACGCGACTACCGCACTCCAGCAAATTACGCTCTGGGTCGTAGAAGGCTGAGGCTCTTTTGAATGTTCACAGAACAGAGACAACAGGCGAATCAACGACGGTTGGTAGGCTGCGTACCCTTGAATTAGGACCCGCACCGCGGCGTGCGGCGTGCGACGCGATGCGTGCAAGCAAGGGCGCCAAAGTAAAGTTGGGTCTCGAAGCGATCACACGGTTATGCTACATGCGCCGTATGCAGTTACAGTGTAATGTGTTTAATGCCCAACGTTAGCCGCACCCTTAGCTCACACGCTTCACGTCGCACACGACACGCCGCGTAGCGAAATCGTGACATGAAGGTAAACACTCCGATGGATGGTTAGCCCATATAAGCATCCCGATCAGTCACAGTCAGGGAGCGTTCATATTGGTGAAATCTGCATTTTAATGGAATCTGCGAAAAATGGTAAAGATACGCATCGATTAGAAGAATCACAGGACTAGCGTTTTTGTGGAAATGCAGGGTTGTGAACTCTTCATTTCTCTAATTCACTGCGCGGAGTCTAGAAGTAGATCCGCATTTAATCCTTTACCGCACATTCCAAAATTACTCATTTCCACAAAAACGCAAATTCCACTACACTCCCAATCAATACGTATGTTTATCATTTTCCACCAACTCCACAATTCCGCAAAACGCGAGTTCCACTACTATGAAGGCCGTTTATTTCGTGACAGATTTGGAAAAAGCACCTGAAAATGATGATTACGAGCACTACATATGAGCCACCTTACCGGTACTCTGTCCAGCTGTTGAGAAACGCGTGATCAAATGGCAGGTATTACTCTGAGTTGAACTTGGTAGTCATTCAAGTGCTGATTCACCTACCTCATGGTAAAACATGGTTACATGCCCGATTTCATTACGTTTGAACCACTCGCTAATAGTATCATTGTCTTTAACAAGACGGCACAGAGACTCTCCAGTATTGCTCGCAGTATTCAGAAGCTAAACAGTAAATGGTAACACGGTGCTATGCGAGCGTAAAAAGTGGCCATTGAACAGCGACACGTATTTTTTTGAATTCTGTAAAATTTGGGTATCCCCACTATGGGTACGATGTTTTTGTTTGAGCCCAGAAAGGAGTGGAACTCTTTTCTTCGACCACCAGGGTATACGCAAAAATATGCGCTCAAATATGCGAAATAACTTCTCAGAGATGCTTGAATGTACAGCGTTTCATAAGATGTCTCCTCATTGCAATGGCTCTCTAGTATCCCACTTTTGAAATATGAAATAATACAACGGTTCTTCGAAAGTATTGAGTTCTAAACTATAGAGGACTATGTGTGATTGCTTATTTTTGATTTTTTGCATATTTAACTCCAAAATAAAGAAATTCAAAGAGAATCCTTTTCCCTTTCTCTGTTTTCCCTTAGGAATCGAGCGATAGTGAGTATCCTATCTCTGCGTTTTTCAGTAAGGCAAGAAGGTGCTCATGTACTATGGGGGTGCCACTCAAAAACAACACCTAGTGAGTAAAAATTTTTGCTCACTTTGAGAGGGTGAAAAGGAGCTCCGAGGAATGTCTCCACCACAAGAAGGATGCCAAAAATATTTCGTAAACTTAAAATATTCACCCATTCCATAGCTCCTTTCCCCTCGAGGCTAGGGCAAAGTCACATTCATAGGTATGCATTAATATCATAGTACCTTCTAACACCTTAGAGGCACACCACGCGATAATCAGATTAGTGGTTCACTTCCTTGGCGCAAGTAGGTCCTTGGATAACTGCTCAGACTGCTTTGCGGTTGCATGGTGCACCCTCACGGTGTTGTGCCTGCTTAAACACAACCGAACCACACCCACACAACCAAATGAAACCCGGCTTTAGACGAATAATTTCCAATGTGGAAGCTGCTTTCACCATCGAAATGGCTGGCTGTTCCATTGAACTATCTGCGAGTTATTGCGAGTTTCCTTCCCTACGTGAGCACCACGTTGGGAGTTTGTTCATTTGAAGCTAGGCGCTTGATTTGGTCGGGTGGGCGTGGCTCGGCTGTGTTTGAGTAGGCACAACACCGTAAGGTGCACCGCGCAGCCGCAACAAAGGTGCACCGTGAGCAGTTATCAAGGACCTACTCGTCCAAGAAAAGAAGCCACTAGTCTGACTATCGCGTGGTGTGCCTTTGAAAGACATGCTACTAGAACAAACACGCAGTAAAATCCCAATGAACAAAAAAAGTCAGTGAGATAGGTGTGGTGTAGCTCCATGTACAGGTGACGCCTTGTTAATATGTAGAAAGTGCGCACAGTTTCACTCTCTCCTCACACGTTTTCCTCTTATAATGCTGCATGCTGATTCTTGGTAACAATGCATGCGGACTAGGACGTCGGTTTCAGCCTAAGCCTCGGGAAGAGGGGGAGGAGAAAGACATTTGACAGGTGATCATATCGCACGCAAGATTTCAAAGCATTCTAATGACAATCGGACAAGTTATATCACAAATTCTGAAGGTTTAGAATGGAATTGAATTCCTATTGTGATTTTAAATGCGTTTTCAAGAACCATTCCCATAGTACATGAGCGCCAGCAAGGGAGAAGAAACAATATTGTTAATGTGTATATACAAATAGGAAACTATGTAACTATTCGTAAATATCTTCTTCTCCGTAGAGTTATGCCGCGGCCTCGTAGGGTCCGCTGTTCTTGTTAGACGTTGCGCCGCCACATCCTCCTATCCAAAGCACCCTCCGCCGTAGCCTTCACTTCGATGAGGTCGCTCTTGATGACGTCACTTCACCTCTTCTTTGGGGCTCCACGTGGTCGCTTCCCTTGCGCTTCAAATTTCGGTGCTTTTCTTATGAAGTGGACCTTTGATCTTTTCAGCACGTGCCCACATCATCGCAGCTGTTGCTCTCTCAACTTCAGCTGGACAGACGCCGTCTGCATGATTGCTCCCATCTCCTCGTTTCTGAGCTTGTCCAGTCGCGTCCAGCCGCATGCCCATCTCAACATCCTCAACTCAGCTGCGTGCAGCTGCCTTTCGTGTATCTCAATTATGGGACAGCACTGGCTTTCGTGCAGCATTGCGGACCTTACCACCGCTCGATACACCTTGCCTTTTGAGCGTTCTGGAGCACCGCTGATCGCACAGTATTCCAGTAGACTCTCTCCCCTTTATCCATGCTGCCTTAATCTAGGCCTGTACTGGCTGGTCTACTGTAGTATCAGCCGCTAGATCACTGCCACGATATCAGAGTCTCCTATCTTTCCGATAGTCTCCTCATGGCAGTGCGTTATCGGCTCTAGGCATTCTTCGGAGCTCATGTACTCGCCCTCAATGAGGTCAGTAATCAGAGCCCATTCTTTGCCAGCCTGTCCTGCCATTGCCTTTCGTTTGCATTCCGTCCATGTTTTCCGCTCCAGTGCTAATCGTCCGCGTACATGATGGTCTTCGCGTTCTTCCATGAGACCTTTCACCATCACATTCACATCCAGGGAGAGGAGGAAGAGGAACAGGCTCATAGCCATCGTTGATGTATCCTACCTTGATATCTTCTTCATTCGACAGCCGGTATGGAGCACTTTAGCTCCATCGTCCATATCCCTTATGAGGGCGATCAGCCGTTCCGGTGCATGCAATTTCCGCAAGGCATTCCAGAGCACTGGTCTTGGGAGACGGCGAAAGCCTTCTCGAAATCGAGGACTGCTAGGTGAGATGGTCGCCGCTTCTCTCGACATCTCTTCGATCACATGTGTGGCTAAAGATGGCGTCGGCTTTGGATTGATCAGGCATGAACTCGAACTGTTCCTGAGAGATAGGGATGAGTTCCCTCAGCCTTGAATCGATCAGCCTTTCGTGCAGCTATATGGTATGCGCTGCCAACTTGATTCCACGTCTTTGGGCTTTCGTTACGGCAAATTCTTCGTTAAGAAGCCAATCAAAGTACTCCTGCCACCACTTCTTCACCTCAACTGGCTTCCTGAGAATGACACCGTCACTGCTTTTCACAGACTTTACAACCCTGATGTCCTGGGTGGCCCGATGTCGAGCTTCGCCAGCCTGAAGACGATCTTCTCCGCATTTCTGCCCTCTAACTTCTCGTACGAGGCATCCATTTCTGTGTTCCTGCAACTTTTACAGGCAGCGAGATCTTCTTGACTCTGCGTTTCTGCCAGCGTTTGTACGATTCCTTCTTCCGTTTCACTTTTGACTGAACTTTCTCGTTTCAGTACCAAGTCGCTTTGTTTCCTCTGAAGCCCACTCGAGTTTCGCCCAGTGTTTCCTTCGCGCACCGTAGGATGTCCTTGGCGGCCCTATCGCAGGTTTCCCAAACCGCACCACTTGGGTCAGAAAGACCAAGCTCCATCACCCGAATTTTTGATCATACTACTCTACCTTGTGTAGCTTCCACCGTCGTACCCTACGCTCAGTCCTAACCTTCGTTTTCTTTGAAAGCTCCATGGCAATGTTCGCTAGGAGAGGCCTGTGCTGGGCGGTCAATGCCTCACCAGACAGCACCTTGATGTCCTTTACACTTTTGAGGAGCAGTCCTTTTATGACCTAGTTCCGTTTACCTTCCACCGCTGCTGTGAATTATTTTTTGAGTCTCCTTCCTCGCGAAGACCGTACTATAGGCAGCCAGATCGAGTCTTCTCTCCCCTTCAGCATTTCTTGCGCCGAAGCCTCTGCCTCTTTGCAATCTCTCTAGCCCTTTGGTCACTGCTGATATGGCCGTTCATGTCGCCCGCGAAGGTGAGATAGACATTTTCGGGACTGCCTTGATGGCTCATCGAGGTTCAGATAGAACTACTCCTTTTCATCTTCGGGGCAGCCAGCTTGCGGTGCGTACACTGTCATACTCCTTTTCATCTTCGGGGAAGCCAGCTTGCGGTGCGTACACTGTCATGATGGTCCAGTACCTCTCATTCGTGTCTCTCCTTACAGCCATGATTCGATCGCTTATTCTGTTCACTGCCAAGACACAGTCCTTGAAGGGCTCTGCTACGGCTATGGCTACGCCGTTTCGTTTGGCGTCCCCTCCATTGTAGAAGAGTTCGACACCGTCACCGATCTCCTTTGCCTTAGCCCTTTCCAGCGAGTTCCCTGGAGTATAGGACTTGAATGCTCCTGCTTTCATCAGGTCAGACTCTTCCCGGGACTTGCCCGTTAGCGACCCCACATTAAGAGTCCCGATTCCAATTAAGTTCCTTGGTCGAGGTCATTCACCCCTTTTAGGCGGCAAGATCTTGTTGACTCAGTAACTATCCGTCAATATAAGTTTTAGATTGGACCACTGGACTAAATTTATACCCACTAATATGAACCACTTGATTTGTGTGTCCGTCTGTCCGTTTGTTGGTATGTCAGTCGGTCGGCAAGTCTGTCGTGATAAGGGGATGATAAAGCAAAGCCATTGCTCTGGTTGTTTGAAGGGAGAAACTGATGGATGTTAGATTATCATTGTAAGGCATTGTAAGGTTATTGTAGTGATAGCAGCTCTCACTTTGATAAGCATCTGTTTGGTATTCTCGCCGTCATTCTGCGGTGTGCTGACATCGCGCTAGGTGGCAACACACTGGGATGGCGGGTCGGATTGTCGGAGGGACAGTGCTGAACCAGGCCGATCAAAGAGGGGGTGATTGAGTGAATGAGGACGATTGCCATCTTCTTAACAAGTCAGGCTCAGCTATCATAAGATGCGCAGAGGGCTAAAAAAGGATAGTGGACGGTGCTATCGCAGTTAGGGGAGGTGGCATCCTACTATAGTCATTAGTTTCACCTAAGCCTTAAAGGGGAAAGAAATCCTATCTTTTCTCCACTGATGGTTAAGCAAAAATACACGCCAGAGTTGCACATTGACCCCTCAAAGATCCTTCCAAGATGCTCAGATGTGCAATGCTTTATAACATGCCAACTCAATGGATATGTGTATAAGTGTGGATTCGATGAAGTTGAGCGCAATTCTTGCTAGACACTGAGTTGCTCCTGCTTAGATTATCTTATAGGTATACCTCCGTCAATGCAGTGTGACGCGGGAGGTACATCGCGTAGCCAACGCTGCTCTTCTCAGAGAAAGCATGATTGGGGCCTTCAAGCCAATCATGGAAGAGTACCGTGAACTACTACACTGTTGATCGGGGTCTTAATCTCTTTAGAGCTCTCACCTTTTGGAATCTCACTTCCGATGATGCCAACAGCAGCAACAGCACATTAAACCAAAGTGCCATCCAGGTGGAGTGGAAGTACCGAATGAGAAACACCAAGGAATGGAAGGAAATGAAATGGTTGTTATCACCGATATTTATTAATTACTATCATAATCAACCTAAGATATACCGTTACACGTAAATGCGCGTCAGCACACTCAAACTGCTTCACCGGCCACGACAAACTCTCCGCTGCCGCCGCTGTGAGTTCGCCGTATTCGCAGGGGCTCTGCCGCCTCCACTTCCCATGACTTGACCCATTTTGGGTAACTTGCAGCACCCCCGTTATCCTGCTACATCATACTGTGAAGGCACGAATAGAGATGAAGAAAGTGTGGGGATGATGAATAGTGGTTTTTAGCAGGTGTTTAGAAAAAGTGTCAATTAGCAGCGAATCCAGCTTCGATTCTACATGGACTGGAAACGAAAAATATAAGTCGGGCTCATCATACCGTAATTTTCAGAATTCATTGGCTTTCATCTAAATTTTATGATTTGAGCAGATTTCGTCGCAAACACAGTGCATGCGGGCCAACCAGCGTAGGCTCAGAACATATAGAGGAATCGAACTCAACGAAAATGTAAACGTAGAAAATGATGATTGAGTATTAATATTTGAAAGGTAGGGCATCGATAACGCGAGTTAACCCACATGCAACGGCACTACATACATTTTATATGACGCTTACCATCAAAAAGCCTTGTGGTAGTAATTACAGTATACCAACGTGACAGCGCAGAATAATTGCACAATCTCTATGTGAAGAAGCTAGCCCTCTTCTTTCTCCACTCCCTTCTACTCGCACGTTCTGACACCATCGCTGCTCCGCATAATATTGAATATAAATACTTTATTTAATATATATTCCAGACGATTTTTTTTCGGGAATCCACGAAATGTCATTACATCTGTAAAAACAGTCCCAACTAACGAAGAAAGCTTGTTTTCCTGAGCAAACAAATTTGCATAAAAATGAAATTCCTTTTTGATTTCCGGCGAGCAAAGCTTGTACGATTTTCAGGTGTACAAAATGTTTCCTCGTGAATTTGCTCTTCTCAAGCCATTAACCACAAGGATGACATGAACCGAATGAGGCAATCATAGGTGGTATACAACAATGCGTCATTATTATTGGATTGCCATTGTATAAAAATCCGTTCGGAAGCCTATACGTGACAGTTTTAGCGAGGATGTGCCGAGTTGCGATCATGCTGATCGTGTTCGCTACGGTATGCACACTGACGACGGTATGTTCAGTTTCTTTCCATTACCACCATCTAACACCACTTGTGCACAACTTGTATAGATAAAAAAGGTTAGAAATTTTGAAGAAAACGTAATACAGATGTTGATAGGAGTACGAGCTTGAAGTAGCAATGAGATTTTAGTTTTCACATTTGCAATAACCGGTGCCTGAGTATCCACCAAGGTCTCACTTTAAAGTTCCATGAGAAGTTGAAACCCGTTCCCTTGTAAGATCTGAGCAGTTGCGATGTCGTTGCACTTCTGTGCAGGTGGTCTGGGCAAGCCGTGTTCTTCAGTCAAGATTTTCAACTGCTTTCCTTGACTCCCGTCAAAAAACGTCACAGGAACGGGACGTTTGGCGCCGTGGAGGACAACACTCAAGCCTTGAGTCACATCAAGCTTTTGCCAAGGGTTATCTGGTTGAAGCATCAAGCCATTCATAGGAAATTCTATCCATAAACAATCCCGCTGACATGACTGATGGAGAGGTTAAGCTAATTTCCCTTTATCGTTTCTCTAAATCTCTCGTATGGCCATAGACGAAGAGGCGATATGTATGTAATCCCCCACAACTTCCACGACTGCACATTTCCGTGATCAGGTGATTAAGGTGATTCAGCAGGCGATTTAGGTTGAAAGATAAATACAAGTCTAAATTATTCTTATAATTGCCTAAATCGCCTGATCGTCTTATCGCTTAACTGACACGCATCTTTGCCTTCCCGCCTGAATTCCTGCATCGCATGTTCGATCGCCAACTATAAACACTACCTGCGCGCACGGTATTTCCAGTTGATACTTTATCGTTTCCCGGCTATACCAGGACTGCACCTATGTACTCCAGTAATTCTCCAGTAAAGATCGCTGTGTTTCTCTCGCTATCGTTACTAAGGAAATTCATCTATTGAAACCATTTGACCTCAATATAATTGTGATCTATCACTAACCTCCTTTGCCGCAGGCATCAGTCAACGGGCGGGGAAATTTTGGTAGGGGGGCATCATCCGACAAATAATTCAATTGGCTCCTAAAGTACTTACTACTCATGATCGCGCCATTAAATTGATAAAAGTTCTGTACTGCCGGACCGCACTATGTATATTACCCATGGGATGAGCTTTTTATCGAGTTCACTGTACATTACAAATACAAAAAGCAGCGGTTTTTCGCGTTGTTTGCGTTGCTTACATATTTGAGCGCTTGCAGTAGCATAGGTAGTGAAAAAGTAAGTGGTATAATATGGTGCTGCAATTGCCTCATTCGGTTCATGCCATCCGTAGGTTGGTGACGGTCAATCTTTGAAGGATGCTCAATGGAGAGCGGGGCTTCATCGGGTCAGCCATGCATGGAGCACAGGTGGTGGGCGGGGGTATATCAAATGGGCGGAGCCTTCACTGACCACCTGTAAGTTTCTATTTATCAATCTCAATAGGCCTGTTCTCCAACTCGCATGGTAGACATGACAACTACAACAACTCCGAGCACAACGACTATAATTATCGGAAGACGCAAACGCTCTGCGCAACCAACTATTGTTACTGCGGTTAGCGACGAACCATATGATGACTCCAGAAATCAGCAACGTTTGGATTTCGTCGATAAGCTGGTGAGTCTTCTCAGCCCATCGATATCATCAATATCCAAATCAATGACGTTCAAGTTATCGCGTATGGCCAATTCTCAAGGATTCACCTACGATAAAGAAGAAATACAAGAGAAGATCGTGAATCAAGGTGGAAATTTTGCCGTCGAGTTCACAATAATGAGCGAATTGGACTGCTATGGGGTGAGGAGAACAGTTTAGATGGGTATTGATTAAAATCTGACCTACATCTATTCAGCTGCGCAATTTCATCGTCGACGTTAAGAAGAATACCGCACATTTCGCTTACGCAACGGTCATATGCGAAGATGGTGAATTTGTGATCTGAGGGAAAGAAATCGATATTTTAGTTGAAATGGATCTTTGTGTCTCTGCAGTAACTGAACTTGATACTCGATAAAGTATCTATGATCGTTGTACGATGCCTCTATCGCTCATTTGCGTATCTTATCAGTCGACCAAGTTTCAGATATTGATTTTCTTGTGAACACTGCTACTATACAGTGAGTTTACTTACTACGTATGATACCGTCAAGTAAAGCCAACTACTATTTCATGGTCATCGTCCATGAGCCCACCGAAAATCGTCGTTTTTGGTACTATCATTCAAGACCTCATAAGGTGGGTAATTCTTGAATTTTTCTCGTTAGTGAGCTTACAAGCAAAGAATAGCGGTGTGAGCATGGAGCACATTAAATGCAGAATTCTACCATTCCTTCATTTGCCAGTGAAGCCGGAAGACTGGGCACGATTAGGCGAGATCGCACTATTCAACAAACGTACTTCAAAAAGCACGCATCGGTGGCCATTAGCTCTTGAGGCAATCGCTCATATGGAATTGATTTTTTTTTATTTCACCAACCGAAATTTCTATGTTGCATTCACTAGCCAAGGTCATATGCGAAGTTTCATGTGGAAATTAAGAATCCGGCTGAGGAAGAGTTCCCAAAGTGACGGCCGGCAGGGTTGGGCATCCGACATACGTTAGAGAGTTAGGGAGCTGAGGAGCAAAGAGGCGACACTCACGAGGTTAGGGACGCAGAGCGAGAAGAAAAACAACACCGAGCGCGAAAATTCGAATCCCATCAATAGCTGCTCAAATGTTGTTCGGTAGGAATTCGAAGAATTTGCCGGTGTTCTTCCTATTTTTCGATTTTTTTATTCTATCTAAGAGCATTTTTCGGTTTTTACGCATTGTTCATTTGCTGTATTCGGTAAAGTGATTTCGAGAGGAATTAGAATCATGAAATTTCGCGTAGACGATTTCTTTTACTCGGTTATACGCTCGGTTATACGAGGATATTAACTAGGAAATGCCTGCGCGGTAATGTCAACCATCCCACTTGCGGACACGTTACCTTGAGAATACGCGCAACATACATTCTTTGAAATGATTGGACCAGCACGAAACCTGAGGTGGGGCTGAGGATGGGTAATTCCGCTACGAAATTTATCGCAGAACTACTTGAACACGTGGATGATGATGTCGAACAATGTTGTCCAGCAGCACTAGAGGTACCATCATGAGAAATTTGCGAGATCTTTGTTCCAGTGATTATGTTAAGATTTTTAAAAACTAGATTCGGAATTGCGCATGATTATTCATAAAGCACTGGATTCAATCATGACTATCAACAATCCGAGTACATCCACATAGTTTCCACAAATGAAACAACCATACAAAACTTATTCATGATGAGCAGTCTGAAAGAATTCAAGTCACTAGCAAACTTGTGTGACATATTACGCTCTGGGGATGGGACCAAAATCTCGCCCGTGGCTCATTCACCACCTGTTCCTCTTGCCATATCTTGACACAATTATTGTAATTTCTGCATGTGAATTAGATCGTACATGTCGGATCATTTGACGTCGTTCTCCTTTACTATCTTGAAGTGTTTTTAAACTCGTGAACCTGTTTGTGTTGTAAGAAATAGATTGATCAATGCAGTAACGGTCAAAAATAAATGCGGTTTATTTCTAGCCACAACTTCGGTGACCTATAACCTTATCCCTACATTCCAAAATTACATATTCTCACGAAAGCGCAATTTCGCATATCTCTCAATCGACTCATGTCTTTATTACTGTGCACCAATTCCATAACTCTGCAAAAACAAAAATTCTTCCACTATAAAGGCTGCCTTGAAGGCACTTTCCGCGATAATCGCACCAGCTGTTTACTCTCCCACAGGTGATAGACCCTCGGGTAAGTGTCGAGGTTGGGCCCTTTGAGCGGCGCCACGAGGTCTCCTGGCAGCGCTAAGCCTGCGGGAAGCAACTGTGACCGCGCCCATCAACTGCGACCACGCCTGGCATTGGACGAAGCTTCTTCCAACGTGGCATTTACGTGAGCCTGTGACTCATGAGATAAGATAAGCTAAAGAAGAAGTTGTAGTAGCGAAGGAAACCTATACATGGGGAAACAGGTAATAATAGTTTATGGCTCTTTAGGGTGGAGTGCAAGTGTTCCGACTGTTGAGGTCAGGTCAGGTTGCGCGGCGGACACGCCCACCCGCGCGCGACGGATTGCAATCAGGTAAAGTCAGGTAAAAACACGCTGCCAATGCTCCTCCCCTGAAGAAGCTCAGGCAAATCTGGGAGAGCCCAGACGGCGAAGGCCACGCCACCATTCGGACCATTCGCGAAGCGCCGCCGCGAGCGGTGCCCCGTTTCAGTGCCGGCCTCTAAAAATCGGAACACTTGCAACTCACCCGGTTCCTTATGATACTACCCAACAGGAACTGATTCAAAGGCTCGTTAATCTCGTACAAGGCCAGATGTGGGAGGCCTTACTTTGCCATTTTCTGGAGCTCCTTCCGGATTTTTCTTCTTCGGCGTATTCCTTGGCACCTCTAATTTCATAATTAAGCGCGTAGAATTACGTAAGCAGTCCCATTCTCCATTCCTAACCGCCGCGAACGACGGGACGGGGCTTTCGCTTGGAAGTCCCGCCCACGCGGCTGAGAATTTGGGGAGCTATATCTTGGGCGAACTCTCACTTTTTCGCGTGAAACTTTGCATGCAGCTTTTATTAGGCAAATACAGCATAAATATATGGGTAACAAAGAAACTCATTATTCCGTGGACGATTCCATTAGGCTGGATGTTTGCATGTTTCAGTGCAGGAAGGACAAATGCGGCGTCGTTAACAATAAACAGCAACGGGTGGGCGGGGAGGGTGGGGGGGGGAGGTGTCACACAACACGTAATGATGAGTCATACCTTCTTTCACCTACATCTTTGTTGAGCAAGCATAGCGTGTAGATCCCTCAAAAAATCATTCCTTCACTTTTTTCCCCTTTTCTTCTTCTTCATCAATTTTAAAGGCACATTCCATGATTACCTTGAATGGATGATAGCGCTCAATTATGAAATTAGAAGGGATGAGGAATACACCGACAAGGAAAAACCTAAAAGAAGTCCTCGCAAAAGTCAAAAATAAGGTTCCTGACATCTGGTCTTGGACGAGATTATCGCGTGAAAACGAACCTTTAAATCAGTTTTCGCTGAATGGTATCATAGAATACTCTAGAATGTCATCTGTTTGCCCATGTCGACGGCTCCTTTATCATGACATCTCCTCCTTATCTTATAATATCACCAAATCGCGGGCTTCATTTGCCACGTAGTTGCCAGCGTTGCCACCGTCATTGCCGGCAATCACGTCTAAGGTGAGCGGGCCTGGGCTATTTGGTGGAGTCGCGCTTGCTTTTTTGGCTCTGCCTCTCCAGGAACAGAAATCACGCCTCGGTTAAGGTACAGTCTCTGACTGTGGGTCGAACTATTTGACCAGGGCGGGAACTGTAATACTCCGATACACCTGAAATGTGTTCTCAATAGACCTTTGTTTTACTTTGGTAGATACAAGCATCACATTGACGATCAACGATGCGGGATGGAATGAATGCCACGAGGTTGGGAATACAGCACACAAAATTCAGAAACCATTTTCATACGTGCAATACTAAAGCCTGACAGGAAAAAATATTTCAAAAAACGATAAGGAAATGCGAGGAGCTGTAGCAGATGCGCTACAGATACAATTTGCAACACTCTGCGCTACCGGTCTCAAAACCTAGGGTGAGGTCCACGAGGTCGAATTTCCGCTTTGCGGCGGTGCACTCGCGGCGCCCCCGTACGACTCGCCGTATCGATTGCCCTAGGTCGCCCGGCAGAGCGTGACTGCGTCACGTCTGCGCTTTCCAGTCATGCCACACTACCTCGCTGAAAGGCTGCCATGCCCTGCCACTGGCACTCGCACCCGCTATGCCGCTCATCGCGCGCGGCCGCGCGGAAAATCGGCCTCGTGGACCCCACCCCAAAACCTACAGTCTCGAGATGGGATGGATCAGTTTTTCTGCAACGCTGCATGGGTTCCTCCTGCACCACAACTCAGGAAAAATACGCTATTTTCACATTTATGACCATACACTTTTTCAGCTATACGGAGCGATTTCCTCGACCTGGGGAAACCGTACGAGGAACGGAGTTTCTATCCGCCCACGGTGGCAAGGGTGCGAATCAAGCAGTGGCCGCTGCCCGGCTGGGTGCTCAAGTCACCTTAATTGCCAAGGTAAAATCGTTTTATTAGCCAATTCTTTCTTGAAAACAATGGCTTCGGAACATAAAAGGTCCGCTAAAGCTCCGTTGAAATCAGATACCGATTCGGCGGTGACTATCGCTGTCTTCAAGGACGCATTCCTACTCATCGTCGGCAGAGCGTGGTTGCGTTTATATTCAGCGCCCGCAGAGCATGGCTGCGCTCACAGGAAGCGAAGCAGAGTGGCACGGGGAGGTGAAAAGACGACCCAGGCAACGAGACAGGGTGACACAGGCGGACACACGGTCACGCTCTGCCGCTAGCACCGCAAAGTATGAACGCGACCTAACGAAGGATTCACGTTATGGAATATCGGTGGACCGCTCAGATCGTTCCTAGCTGTAATCCATGAAAATCTGTTTGCATGAGTAATCGATCCTACCTAAACTCTTTGGTCGATTCGCCCACGATGTTGGCCGTTACTGTCCTGCTCCCATGCTAGCGGACCTCGGCCACTATCAACAGCTCCGCGAAAGAGACAATGCTTACGTAAAAAGGCTTGTAACACCGCTGTGCAGTAACGCAGCTTGGAAAGCACCGATTGTCAGACAGCAGATCAAAAGATTTCAGGTTGGCAAC
This sequence comes from Trichostrongylus colubriformis, assembly GCA_963978905.1. Lineage (NCBI taxonomy): Eukaryota > Metazoa > Nematoda > Chromadorea > Rhabditida > Trichostrongylidae > Trichostrongylus > Trichostrongylus colubriformis. The sequence continues at coordinate 47,460,379 of OZ022257.1, read as the reverse complement.
GATGTTATCGGAGAGGAAAACATCAAAGGATTGAGAAAGGCTGGCGTAAATGTGGACAGGATAGAAAAATCAAGCAAGACATCTACTGGGACCGCACTCATAACGGTCGATGCGAGAGGTAAACCGGCCAGTTGGTTTGAAATTATTGAGATATCACATGGCCTTTCCATCGAACCATGCGTTGAATGGAACGGGTGCGTTCAAAGACAGCACCAGGGGTGATGTGGATAATGAGAAATTCCTGGAAGAAGTTACTTACATGGAAACGATGAGCCTAAGAAGGCTATCTGTGGCGAAACCCCGGTGAAAAAGTGCGCCTCCGAGCTGAAATGATCTCAACAGGCATCTTCACGGTTCGAAACTTGAAGCAAATCAGTCTTTTGTAATCTCTGTCTGAATACATTTCTATTCCTAGCACTCATAACTTCGCTAGGAAGTAGCTGGAACCATCGTGCAACATGATAAAGAAAGAAATAAATTAGTCGATTAGCACTTCTACTTTGAATTTCGGCATAGTGCAAATTGAACCTATTACCTCGCTCACTACCTGGTCTGAACACCCAATACTTGCTTGGGGTCAGTTTTAATTCCTTCCGAAGCAACTGAAACCCGAAAACAAGATCAGAGACTACTCTTCGATATCGCAAAGATCTCAGCCCAAGCCACTGTAGCCTTTTTTGTAATAAGGTAAATGTCGCCTACATCTCTTATGCACCCGGAAACTGTTGAACGCTCTCAAGTTTTTGTATGTCCTTTCTAACAATCGGATTCCAAACTTAGGAAGCATACCCTATATGTGGCAAAACATAGGCTTTGTATAGCCGAACAAGAATATCAGTTACAGTGTATGTTCCGAAAAACCCCAAACAGGGGAGCAAAAGCTTTATTAGTCGCTTCCACATGGGGAGAGAGTTTCAGGTCAGAGTCGATGAAACTCCAAGATCTCTAATAATATCACAACTTCTCAGGGAAACACCATTCACAGTGTATTAACTGCCGCTCCCTTCCCAGTATGCAGCACAAAACACTTGTTCAAATTAATTTACAGATCCAAGTTGGCAGCCCACAATGTCAGCTCTTCAAGTGATCACATCAGAGTGGTACAAACTGCTTCGCAATTTGATTCATCATATATTCCATACAACTTAACATCATCTGCGCAGACTTGTACTTTAATGTCAGGAGAAGTTCTTAGACTATGAACCAGATCCAAAGTATATATCAAAAACAGAAGAGGGGAGAAAACTCCTCCTTGTAGCACTCCTTTAGAGCAGTGATGCTTGTTTGAGAAAGTAGAGCCCATCCTTACTGTCATGTGACTTCCACATAAATACGATGATAGCCAATTCAATAGGTGACCATCCATGCCAAGACTTCACGTTTGTGCAATAGCTTGTAATGGTTGACTCTATCGAATGCTTTAGTTAAAGACATCATTAGGGGTAGTGTGGTAATGGAGAAATCCCTACAAAAAGTCACTTACATGGTAGTCCTGGACCTGAGAAGGTCATCTGTGGCGAAATCCCGGTGGAAAAGCGCCCATCCAAGCTGTAGAAACTATGCAAAACGCCGCAACCATGCAGCGGTTCCGCCTCTTGAACACAGCGGTCCCGCCTCCCGATGATGTAATTCCCTATTGACTGGGATGGGAGCGGCCAAGGAGATGCGGCGGGATCAAGGTTCTGCGACGCGCTTTCGCAGTTTTAGCTTGGAGCTCACTCCAAAAAGTAGATGCTGTCGTATTTGCAAACATTCCCCTGTGTTTACTTGGCAATATGCCAATGGAAAACTAGATCAGACTACTCCCCTCTTGGCGACAGGTCGTCCGCGCCGAGAATCAACAGTGGAAAGGGGGTCCTATTTCCCGGGTTTTGGGCCATTTCCATCCATTTTTTCTCCACTATCCTGTTACTAGGCATCTCGACTTTCATATGCACTATTTCTTTTACTTTTCGCCCGACTTTCCCCTAATGCTACCTTTAAGTCAATATAAATTATATCAACAAATTCCCCTTGATTAAGAGCGATGCCAGTCAAAAAGACTATCAACGAGATTAGTAGAGGTGCTTGCACCTGGAAGAAAATCATACTGCTCTGGTGGCATTAGATTAAACTTATAGCATCAGGACAACTTTTTCCTTATAAGTTTCTCCATAACCTTGACTGGCGTCGGCGTTATGTAATATCACTGAGGCGAAACGCGGACACCCGTTTCGCTTTCAGAGCTTTGGGTATGGCAGTGACAAATCTTCTTTCCAAACCTTAGGCACCTCACCCAGCATAATCGAGCATAAACGAAACGTTAAAGATGTGTGCCAGAGGCTTGGAAAGAGATGAGGCGCAATTTCTGAATACTATAGGAGGGATACCATCATAAGATCCTGTAATGGAGGGCTTCAGACACTTAAAGGGACAGTTTACGATGATATGGGGGTCCTAGTTCCATCCGCGAGTAGATAGGCCCTACCACAACGGCAAAGTGTGTGCCATCTCCGCAGCGTGAGGGTTGAGCGCCAAACGCGTAAAGAACCCGTAAGTCAGCTGGCGGCCACCGCCTCAAGATGGCCCACACCCGTTCTACGACTTAGCTAGCAGAGCAGCGATGGCATCTACGTGGATAAGAGGCATGATATGGACTGCGATAAGATAGGATAGGGAGGATTCCCATTGTAATAGCAACCTTATCGAATGATATGACATGCGAAAACTTGCTCAAATGCTTGCTTCTAAGTTGAAAACTCGACGATGCAAAAGATCGGAAACACCCTATTTTGAGCATTTTCGGAAATTTCTTCGGCTGCTTCTTCGCTTAAGTGTTCTTCAGCACCCTCAGAGTCTTTACGTAACGCGAAGACGCATGAATTATCGTGAATTGTGTCTTTAATAAGTAGTCCGCAGACATCAGAAGGATGGAAGTCTCCATATCACATTTATACTTATTCCACATAAGGTTGGAGTCAGACAGTCTAGTAATAGTTTCTCCTTGGAGAAGACGTTCGCAAAATAATCACCAAGCGCATTTGCTTTGTCAACGTCACTGTAGTGCCCACAACAGCCTTTGCCATCAGATATAGGAGGTAGCGATAACCACTCTTTACTTTATTATTGACATAAGCGTACAAACGCTTCATGGAGGCGACCGGCGACAACCGGCGTCCATAACTATTCCAAAATGTTCGAAAGTGGAAGTTGATATCACAACATCTAATATAAAAAATATCCATCGGGTCAATTGCACATTCAAAAATACGTTGCTTTTATCAGAGTAAGTTGCGAATGTGATTAGGATACCCTGGGACAGATTGAACCTGATAACTGAATGGAACATGTGACGCAAGCATATCATAATCTAGCAAAACCCGCGATTTAAGTCAGACGCCGAAGTATAACCAACAGAAGCTTGCAACCAATTAACCTTGTCGAAACTTTGCCTCAAGGAAACATACTCTACACGAAAGAAGTCTGGTTTAGGTAAGCATGCTACAGTAGGGGAGAGAGTTGTATCCACAAAAAAGTGTACCACAGAGTTTTCTGATGTGGCCAGAGGGGAAAAGGTCTTTACATGGCTCACGATAGGACTGGATGCAAGGAGTACATCAGGAGTATTGTCGAAATGAGTGGGTGCCGTTACAAGCTGCATAAATCCCGAATCTATGAAAAAACCAAGGAGCGTCTTAGATGAAGCATCAAAAGCAGCACATTTTACCCAATAAATCTCAAGGTTGAGATCATCCAAAACGAGAGTGTCCTGTCCCGAAGATACTAGAGCCGACAATAAGTCCAGTAACGCATCATCGTCACTATTTGAAGAACTGGGGAGACGATAAGCTAAAATAAACCTGGTGCAGGATCCAATGGTAGTACCTAACAATCAGATGCAGAAAATATCAGTCTTGGATGAGTTATAAATTGGTACCACTTGTAAAGAAAGACCGCTTTTGAAGAAACAACACACTCCATCTCTGCGCTGGACTCTGTCCATGCGGAAAACACTGTAAGGGAGAGTCCAATCAAAGTCCAAAGTACGTCTAGCGACCGAATGAACCCGACTCACAATTCCGAGTTTTTAAAGGCATATTCCAGGATTACCTGAGTGGGTTAAAGCCCTAAAGTATGGAATCCGAGATGCTGAGGAATACGCGTACAAAGAAAAATTCGAAAAAAGTCCCCAAAAGACAAAAATAAGACCTCCTCTCATCTGACCTTGAACGAGATTTCCGCGTGAAAACGAGCCTTTGAGTCAGTTCCCGCTGGCTGGTATCAGAAGGAGCTCTAGGATATCACCTGTTCCCTCATGTCAATGTCTCCTTTATCATTGGCATCTCTTCCTTATTTCATATTATCACACAAATCGTAGGCCTCAGTTGCCACGTTGTTGCCATCATTGCCACCGTCATTGCCAGCAATCACGTCTGAAATGGGAGCGCCCGAGCTCTAGAGTGCGGCCGAGCTGGCTTCGAGAGCTCCGCACGCTGCGATGACTCGTCATGGCGCTTGGATATGTGCACAGCCTCCCTGTCCTTTTGGAGAACTATTAGGTCATGTGAAAGGACTGCAATGTTTCCCTAATCCTGGGATGTGCCTTTAACTCTGGGGTTGAGCCAGGTTTCAGTAACAAAAAGTAGTTCCGGCTTCTTCTCAAAAAAAACATAGAAATACCACGTGCATTTAACAAATAACAGGAAAGGGTGACCGAGGGACCATGCAATTTCATACATTTCGCGACTCCCTTCTAGGTGGATCCGAGAGGTGTTTAAAGGCACACCTCGCGAAAAATTGTGAGAGCTATCGCGCGTCTTACAGGATGTAGAGGCCCTGGTTTACTTACCAATGAAGGAAAATGAATCAAAACCTTTCACAACGCCCAAAAATAAAGCTCTCTGCCATCGGTCCTCGTGCGAGTATGGGAGATTAGAAATGAGTTGTTGCTCGATGATATCGCGCAAAAGGCTACGACATCACCTGTTCTTCCCTGTTGAAGCTGCTTTCACTATTGCCATCGCCGCCTTAAAGACACGGGAAGGGGTAATTCTGGCTTACGGTAGAACAGACGTAGTGTGGACGAGTTTAAGTGGGCGTCATTGCACAAACTCGCTAATTTGACGCTTTGGCATGGTGCCAAAAGGCGATGTTTATATTATAAATTTGTTTTTTCCTTTTTACTTTTTTTTATATTGTTTCCAGATGCACTTGTATGAATCCTAATTTAGTTGGGAATGGCCACTCCACTGCGCTGGGAGTCAGATGCAACAACTAACGTTGCTCCGCGGTCCGTCTCCTACAGCGGACAACTCGAAAGTCAGTGTGTTGGATGCGAATTGGATGCGAATACACACCGCGGCGTCATGCCTTTGAGTCTGGGTTTTTTCGCATATTATAGCTTCTAACTTTGAGTGTTCGTTACAAAATGCTCATTTCTTTGCATCTTCCTCTTGTTTCGGACCCCTTCCGGTTCCTTTAACTTGTCTTATCGCAAGTTTCCTTCTCCACGAAAGAGCCACGTTGGAAATTTGTTCGTCTAACAAGGGAAGATATTTTACTTCCCATGGAACTTTGAAATGAGACCCAGGGGAATCGATAGATCTTCGAACGCTGATTATAACTGTGAAAACCAAAACTGCCGAATGGCATCCTGAAGCGAGTTACGAGGGGTCAAAGTTTGCCTGGGACTTGCCTGTGACATCTCAGTGGCGAGCCGCTTCATCATGAGCATGACCGGCGCGGAGCCGGTAATGCCCTCCGTCGCTCAGTGGTAGTGTTTTCGTTCTTCAGGCGCGAAACCGTGAGTTTGCTTCCCGCCGGTGCGGCTTTTTTTGTATTTTGTGTTTCATTGTCAATAAGTGCTTTACTTTCAGTTCTAAACGTTTCCTTGTATGATATTCGCGCGTAGGGGGTCGAATCACCCCTCTGTGCAAATTTCCAGCCGGATCCAGTTTTTGGCCCAACTTCGGAAAATTAGGGGTGGCCAGGGGTTAAGTAGGGTTTTTCGAATTTCCTTCCACAAAAAATCCTGCAAGCTGAACAACATAACCTAAACATACCTATCACACTTGCCCATCACACTAAACGCACGTAACAAGCACCATATAAGAGCATTTGCTGGGTAAGGGTTAACGACTTCCTCGTCGTTGAATAGGTGCCAGTCAATAGCCCATCAATATATCCGAGATTTGGTCAAATTCTCGAATTGGCTGGAAATTTGTCCCACAGGGTAATTTGATCCCCTAAACACGAAAATCACGCTGGTTTTGCGTGAAAACGTATGGCTCGAGCGCTATGGGCTCCCAAACATACCATAAGATGGTATTACTCTTTTTTTCAGAAACTTCATTCAGATTTGACAGATTCTGATTACAGATTTGAGATCAGCATTCAAAAGCGCGTACAGTGGTATTGTCTCGTTGCGGCCATTTCGACAAACCGTCTGATGGTAAAGTGGCTCGCCAATGAGGTGTCACAGGCAAACTTTGACCCCTCGTAACTCGCTTCAGGAGGCCATTTGGCAATTTTGGTTTTCCCCTGTTATAATCAGCGTTCGAAGCTCTATCGATCCCCCCTGGTCTCATTTCAAAGTTCCATGGGAAGTAAAATACCTTCTCTTGTAAGGCCAGGTGTGATTCAGCTCGGTGGGCTCAACTCGGCTCGGGTCGACCAGGCCGTGTGCGGCGAGGGTGAGCCGTGGTGCCGCGAAAAGGGCGCAATCTTCGCAACCATCCAAGGGTCTACCTGTCCTGAGAAGATAAGCGACCACTTAGATTGTCACGTGATGTGCCTTTAAGCCGCCCCTATAGACTACCCACTCCTTCCTGCCCTTACCTCTATTCCTTTCCTTTGCCAGCTGCCTCATCTCATAATCGAGCTTACGCTCCTCTACGGTCATACTCCTCCGCACGAAGAAATTGGCGAATCCCGTACTGCGTAGCTTCCGAGAATTTGCCAATGCTTTGCCTCAATGTGACGTGGAAGGAAGAACAACCTTGACTAACCGGGGCTTGGCTTGATCTCATACCTACCCATTCGAAATACTTCTGCAGACCCACATATAACATCGAGGACATCGAGTATGTCCCTCACATTCTCTTCCAGCTCCCTCTGTCTTCTCGACGGTGGCAGAGTCATTTCGGACTCATCTAGTTCCGCGAGCACTATAACACGCATCCTTTTCTGTTTGTCCACCGATTCAGCAATTTTCTTGGGAATTTGATCAGCCAGCATTGCGAGCATCTTGTCGATAACCGGATCCTTGTTTCGCTCAATGATACTAGTCATGAGGTCTCCCACTGACATCTTGCTGTGATCATGTTCCTCCGATGCAGAATGGTTCACTACCGGATTAACCCCAGAAAACGGAGACGTTACTCCGTTGGTAGTTACTTTGCTGCGTGTGATCCTGGCCATCTTGAGATATCAGCAAGAGAACAAGGAAGTGATCGATAAATCCACAGTTCAAATTACGTCTAGCGACCGGATGAATCCGACCCCCAGTGAAATGAGCGAAAAAACAAGAAAAACCCCGTGGGAAAGAAAATAATCACCACTAAGTACTGCAAGCAAAAGCAATCAGTAGTAGCGAAAAGAAATCACCTAAGAGGGGGCCAAAGACGAGAATGTACGAACCGAAACTCACGAGACCAGCGAGACACCGACCGCTCACGGGCGCGACACAAGACGATTTGATCTTTTTTTAATAAATAATATTTATTACAGAGAAATTTATCACATCATTAGAATCATCAGCATAAGTGAACCAGTAACTAGCAATGTTAAAATATGATAGCATTTATCTTACGAAGACCGTACCGACCGTAAAGTGAGTGACGTCTTAGATTATTAAATATCATTGATGCGAGGTGAAATGAATTTGGCGACTCTAGTCCTTTCACATTCCTTACCGAATCTTATCAGCCGTTATCAATGCGGGTCACCCACCATTGATGTCCCCGTCCCACCTCGCATAACACCTGTGAATGTCAGCGCCCTTGGATCAACGCGGACGGTGAAATGGATTTGGCGACTCTAGTCCTTTCACATTCCTTATCGAAACTTATCAGCCGCTACCAATGCGGGTCACCCACCATTAATGTCCCCGTCCCACCCCGCATAACACCTGTGAATGTCAGCGCCCTTGGATCAACGCGGACGGTGAAATGGATTTGGCGACTCTAGTCCTTTCACATTCCTTATCGAAACTTATCAGCCGCTACCAATGCGGGTCACCCACCATTAATGTCCCCGTCCCACCCCGCACAACACCTGTAGGTATGAACGCTCCGGGACCAATGCAAAAAGAGAGACGGATTTGGCGACTTTAGTCCTTTCACATTCCTTATCGAATCTTATCAGCCGTTATCAATGCGGCTCACCTACCATCAATGTCCCCGTCCCACCCCGCACAACATCTATGAGTATGAACGCTCCGGGGCCAATGCGAAAGGCGAAAGGAGTTGGTGACATTTGCCTTCCGAGGCTTCTTATCAGCCCTTATCAGCTGCTATCACTTTTGGTCCACCACCGCTAGGGTTCCCTTGGTACCCCCTATATCACTTGTGAAATTCAGCGTTCCAGCTTTGCATCATTGATGCGAGGTCTGATCGGGAATCACAAGTTTGTAGGTAGTTTTCTCTTTTCTCAAGTGATTCTGGAGCCAAAGATGGCCCTGGTCTGATTCTCGGAGTGCATACATATATGGTACACATCCTCAATGTTCGATCGAACAAACCAACATCCCTCTTCAAGATAGGATGATCGTCTGGAGGTCGGAATGTGGATCCTCACCAACAAAAGAGTCAGTGAATTGTACAGGGAGTGCAAAAAAAAGTAATTTTGTCTCCTCCACTTTCACCCCGTTTTAGTCGAACTACAGTGAATTCTGTTGAGGTATTAACATCCCCAGATTCAAGAGCAGACGTCACTCTATCACTGCACTCCGTAGCAGCCTTCTGCACGAGCAGTAACGGGAGCGAGGAAAGAGTGAACAAGATGTGTCACCTCAACTGGGCAAAATCTGAAATTTCGTCGCCCTCGTTCACAACTTTGCTGAGATCCGTTCACTATGGGTACCTAAAGGGATTCATACTGAGTGGTGTTCTTCAAATTCCGTTTTTTCCGTGTCCCCAGCGCCCTTCCGCTCCAAGAGCCAAAACGTGCCCTTACCACTGAAACCCCTCCGGAGGCGGATTTGGGCATGAAAATGATACTTCGGATTATAGCAACCTTGCCCAAGCAGCAGGGGCTCTGTGACTTCCATGAACCGAAGGCCCAATCCTCAGGAAGCTTTCCACAAAAGACATACCATGGAACCCGGCTCCGCTGTTTCAAGGGGAATTTGATACCGTGGGTGCTCTGAAGCCTCAGTGCGCCGCTTGAAGAATCGATATTTTTATGAAAATGAAAGTATTGAGTCTCAGCTTGTTCCTGCTTTTAGAGGAACATTTCGGGAATATTTTGCCCCAATACTTTCATTTCTTTCGTTTCCCTATGTTTTGTTCAAATGGGAGATGTGAGCCGTGGGCAAAATTACTTTTTTTGGCGTCCCCTGTATACCCGCATGTATGTGGAGTACCAGGTATCTTCTCAACACATCTAAGACGCTGAGGAGTTCGTTCTTCTCCGTGGTACACAGTCACTTGCAATTGGCTTGCTCCTCTCGCCTGAGTAGTAGAAGCTGCGGATACTATAGAACTATGCGAAGAACGTCAGTCCTGTGTAGATAGTGGAGAACGAAGACGAACGAAACTTGCTAAGAATCACCACGATCAATAACTACGCCGGATGCTGGGCGAACATCAACCGGCACGTGTTCTGCAACGTTGTATTCTGCAGTATATAAAACAACTATGCGAGCGAAAGCTGTGCGATTTCCTGAATTCGTGAGTCCGAAACGAAAGGTGGATTCGTATGATGACCAGAGTATGTAAGTTCCGTTTCGGGATAAGCGTAAATCATCTCCGGCCTTGACTGTTACAACTGCAGCACCTCCAAGTCCACGAACTAGCATCCTCCATTTCACTCGAGGACCACCACCTCCTTCAAGGCATGTTAGGAGACTTGTGCAAAATCGAGCCGGAGAGAATTCAATACGAAATGAAGATGTTTGACGGGCATCCAGTACCGAAATTTGTCTATCCAGAGCGCAAATGGTGAGCCAGAGTGGCTGAGCTTTGCTCGTAGTCGTAATAAGTGATTTGTGGGATTTGTCACATTAACTGTCGATACAGCAGCATCCCTTATAGCCACAAAATCGAAGGTGACCTCAAGTTGAGAGATATAGAGCACGGATCTTTCGGCAACATCAGTGCTCACTTGTGAAGAACACCGTACACCTGCATTGATCAATGAGGAGCTCGAAGACCTTGCTGAACAGGGTCGGCTGCACGGTGGTTATTCACACCGTGCCTTTTCTTGTGTGCAAGGAGGTTGCTGACTCAGAGTAATGGGAGCATGTGAAGCTGCCGTAGTGACCGGAACTGGTGGTTTGGATACGCTAACAGCTCGACTCGTGTTTAATTCAATGGCTGTGCCGGCGCTTTCTGTAATTACGCTTTCGTGTACCCTGATGACCCGCACATCCGCATTGTTGGTGACAGACCTTGCATGACCAATTTTATGCGATTGAGACGAGATGGAAGATGGATTTGTGTTCCGTTGAGGCGAAAGCGTACCGCGGGCTCGTAGTGTTTTCAAGCGATTCCTTTTGTATTCATCTAGAACCTTTATCAATGCTTGTGGTGAGGATAACGCTGGTTCAAATTTTGAATTTTTTCAACACTTATTATAGTTGAGTTAGTCACTTCACCAGCAGACTTTTCTAGTGCACGGTATTCTTCTCTTGCCGAATCCCCTTCAGGGAAAATGAACGATACTTCATGGAAGTTTTTAGATGGTTCTATTCTTCTCATAACCGAAACAGGCTGCTTTAGCTTTAGAGTGCTTGTCTGGATAACACCCATTGTGGAGTCACTATTGAGATTTGGTGAGTAGTTGGTTGTCATGAAAGACAGCGGTTTGGATGGACACCGGTGTGAGTTGTTCGAAGAGTTTTTGAGGAAGGGTGATGAACTACAATCTCGTTATTTTGCTTACTAGTGAGATTAATAAAAACAATTTCTTTCTTGACCTCGATATCCCTGATCTTTGATAACTGCTGTCCATCGCCGCAGCTTGCGATGCGAAAGTTACTACAAGGATGCTGAGTTATGGGCAAAAGCTTCGGTGTCGAACGGGACTCAAACCCGCACTTCATCCTTTCCGGGGATATGTGCTAATCCCCTGAAAGGATGAAGTGCGGGTTTGAGTGCCGTCCGACACCGAAGCTTTTGCCCATAACTCAGCATCCTTGTAGTAAGTTTCTTTTTCATTATCCCCTTCAGTAGGAGTGACGGCACGGAACTGAACATGTCTGTCTATATTTTCGCCATCTGCCGCAGTGTTGTCACCACTCGCACTTTCTTGGATGAATTCTGTCGTCTTACTATTAATCGCCAATGGATCAGAAAGTTGAGGAGACTCAATTTTTTTCTGCGACTTTGAGAGACGAATGGTCAACTATGCTCGGTTCCCAGCTGTTCTCCTTTACAAAGTGGCTTCTTTCAAATCTAGGATCGTTCGGGATGAAGAGTCCATAACCGCGTAAAAAAGATTCCTCTTCTTTCTGAAGAATTTCGGACGCTTTTCGATCGGTAATTTCCACAAATGGAGCTTCGTCCATCAAATCCATTTCGTACAGTGGATGTGGTTCGACGGAGATATCATCAGTGACTATATCGTCATAGGGATAAAAGATAGAGCAGGTCTGACCCAAATTGTAAGACAATATTGCTCCGCAGGAGGTAGAACTGGGGCACGGTCATCGTCGCTTATCAAAGCTTCTTCGTCAAAATTCGACTGCACGATAGAGAGCATCTTCGAACTCTGGCCGTCAAATCTTCCACCAACTTATGCTCTTCAGCAACACTGCTCATCTCAAACTTGGGTAATTAAACTCACATTCAATTTAAAGGCGCACCCTGCGATAATCAAAGTGGTCGCTTACCTTCTTAGGGCAGGTAGACCCTTGGATTGTTGTGAAGATCGCACACTTTTCGCGGCGCCACGGCTCACACTCGCCGCACACGGGCTGGTCGACTTGAGCCGAGTTGAGCCCACCGAGCCGAATCACACTTGGCCTTACACGAAAAAATTTCCAACGTGGCTCTACCGTGGAGAAGGAAACTTGCGATAAGACAAGTTAAGGCGGCGATTTCAATAGTGAAAGCAGCTTCAACAGGGAAGAACAGGTGATGTCGTAGCCTTTGCGCGATATCTTCGAGCGAAAACTCATTTCCAATCTCCCATATTCGTAGAGAGCTGACAAGGGAGGTCTTTCCGGTCATGACGCGCTTTCGGGAAACGGTTTTTTCCATCATATGGGGGTATCTGCATGAAACACATAACTGACTTCCATTTTTGCTGCGCGGCCCCACAAATGCCAAAAAAGGAGTAAAGAAAGTTTTGTTCAAAAAGGCGATTTTAACTCATTTATAGTAACGCATCTTCCTTGCAACTTTGATCATGTGCAGATCCGAAGGTGTTCTTCTATTACACATTCAAAATAAAGTCAAATACGGGAAAAATGAAATCTTATCTCCACCATGTACTAAAAGTGCGTAGCAGTCTCATAAGCGCTCCCCGATGTATGGGTGCTGCAACGACTCGATGGCCTACTGGATACGGGCGATGGACTCTTAAACGGATGAAATGTTGGGTTGGTGGCTCGGACCCCGGTTCTGCCGAAGTTTTGCATTTTTCTTGCATTCACTTTTTCGTCTTCAAATATGTTTGTTTATGCCAGATTACTACGATTTTCGTTGACAGCATGCCAAAATGACTCTATCTACGAATTGTCAGTGAATTTGGTGATTGACCTCTTTGGATACTAAAGGGCCCATAGCGCTCGAAATTCGCGATTTCGCACAAAATGAGTGTCATATTCGTATTCAGGGAGTCAAACCACCCTTGGGGACACATTTCTAGCCAACTTCGAAAATGTTTGGTCATGGATACATGGAGCGCTTTCTACTTGTAGGAGTGAGTAACTTACAAAACCGATGAAAATCAATGGAATATGCACAGCATGGATGCCTATAGTTATAATTTCAGCTATCAAGCGCAAGCAAGAGAAATAGATAGAAATTCCTAACAAGTGGTATCGCCGTCTCCTTCATCGAATCTGCTGTAGATGGTATACCAATGCCCACCTCAAATTTTCGAATTTGGGTCAAAATCTCAATTGGGCTGGAAACTTACCCCCAGGGGTAGTTCGACCTCCTGAACACGAATATTGAATCCGTTTCGCGCGAAAACACCTCGTTCGTGTGCTATGAGCGCCGAAAACCTAAAAAATTGGACTGTCAAACTTGCTGAAAACTGGTAATAGAGGGCAGTTCGGAGTTCTAAATGTGATTACTGCACTTGTTCTTCATATTCGAATGTTTACGAGCCCAAAAACTGAAAATCTAAATTTTGCAAAAATTTGTCCGCAGTGAGGATCGAACCATCAACCCCGTTTTTGGCATTTGTAGGGCCGCGCAGCAAAAATGAACATCAGTTATATGATTCTTGTACGTACCCCATACATGCAAAAAACAGCTTTCAAAAAGAGCGTCATGAGTTGGAAGAGCTTCCTCGTGAGGGCAGGGAGCTTTAATTTTAGTGGTTGCGAGGAGTTTTTATTTTTTTTTTCTGGTGAGTAAACCAGGGCCTCTACATCCTGTAACACGCATGACAGCTCTCACAAATTTTCGCAGGTGTGCCTTTGAAGAAATCGTCCCCGGAAAAATTAGTTTTTCGGTTTTCATTATTGATGTTGTATTTGCCTAATGTGGGCCGCATGCAATGTTTCACGCGAAGAAATGTAAACCCAGTTAAGATACAGCTCCACAAAGTCTTGACCGGGTGGGAGGTGCTTCTGGAAAATGCCCATCCCGTCGTCGACCGCGGTTGGAAACGCATTGTAGGAACAGAAAGTTACGTAAGCAGTCCCATTCTCCGTTCCCGACCGCCGCGAACTACGGGAGGGGCTTTCACTTGAAGGCCCCGCCCACCCGGCTAAGAATCCGGGCAGCTGTACCCTAGCCGAATTCTCGCTTTTTTGCGTGAAACTTAAAATGCAGCGTGAGTTGTTAATTAGTTTGTGCCTTTCGAGGTTGAATGGTGGAACGTTTATTAAAGTGGCCTGACGTTTCGACTGAATCGTCGTCTTCAGAGGCCTGAACGTGGTGCAAGGTTTACATTCGGGACTCTAAACCACCAAGCGCTTCATCTTCCCTAGCGGTTCCGACATCGTGTCGGGACCACACAGAGAAACTCCAGCAACACGAAGAAATACTCACCCTGAAGTTCCACCTAAGAGCGGAAAAACCCGCTACCACACTTTGGTGACAACCAGTAGCAAGTGAAACACATTCGTTGTTCCCGATATGGACATACTTGGGAGACGCACGTAATGTGTTATCGCTACATTCTACAGCTCGCAGTGTGGTATGAACGGCGACAATTCACTGGTTATTGATGGACGCTCATCTCGGCTGTTCATTCTTGGATTCTTGACAGAAATCCAAAACGCTTCTAATGCTTTTCTAGCAGAAATTTCCGTCTCATGCGCCAACACCGTGCACTTGATTTCGAATTGAACGCCATCGTGCTCCTCTACTTTGTGTCTCCCGAGAGCTGTTGTTAGGGTACCGCGTCTAATACTAGCTAAATGTTCCTTGACTCGAATTGCCTAGAACCCTCCCCGTCTCTCCTATATAAGTAGAGCCACAAGCCCGACACTCAATTTGATAAATCACTCCACTATACATGCAATCTCCTGCTTTACCGTGTGGGCAGATAGCACAATTGTCTGATATGCACTGCCTATCATAGAGTCTGTTGCGCACCAGTTGCTTTTTAAGATTTTCGTTAGGAATGTTCACTAACTGAACATCGTCTTGCAACTGTGCTCTTCTAATACTCTTTTGAATGGCAGCGCTCACCTTGTCAGATATAAAGGGAAGACAGAGGGGTAATTTTGGTCGACGCGGTACCTCTTGTGGAGCGACACGTCGTCTTCGTGATCCTGGTGCCGCATAGCCATTGGCAATGGCTATTTCTGTAGCCAGCTTACGTGATTCATGTCGTTCAACATCACCTGTGCACATCGCCATAGCCGTTTTGAACATGTTGCCGACAACCGCTCGTTTAACGGCAGTGGGATGAGCCGATGAAGCGTGAATCAAGATGTTCTTAGAGCTACTCTTGCGGTACCATTTCACACGTATGACGCCGTTGGATACCTTGACTTGTGTGTTGAGGTAAGGGAGCCAACCGTCGTGTGGTGATTCGCGTGTGAGTTTGATGTACTGTGACTGCTCATTCATTAGGCGGAAACACTCATCCATTTCGGATTGTGTTGATGTTACAATGAAACAGTCGTCTATGTACCTACAGTACATCAAAGGTAGACGCCTGAGCACCGGTTCTTCGATTCTACCCATGAAACAAACAGCAAGTACCGGTGCTAAGCGTTGACCCATGGCTAGACCTCTAATTTGAGAAAAGTATGTTCCTGCCCATTTGAAGATGTTACAATTTAAGCATTCCTTGACTAGAGTCATTATGGATCGTTTACCAAGTCCAAAAGACCGTATGTTGTGCATATGCCTGTCAAGCATCTCTGACAATGCCTGCAAGGCCTGCTCGTTTTGGACATTGGTATAAAGTGACGTGACATCGAATGACTCCACTACAGCATCTCCATCAATGCTGAAGCTGTGTAGAATTTCAAGGAATCTGTTGGTATTGGGCAGGTGAGAGGGAACCATAGGCAACAGTTGGCTCACAATGCTGTTAAGAAACCACGATATCCGATCAGTTGGTCCCCCTACACAACTAATTATAGGACGTATTTTATATGTATCCGCAGACATCGATCGCATATCATGAGGAGCAAGTTTGTGGGTCTTCAAAAGGTTATAAAAAACTGGACAGATCGGTTTGTCCAGTTTTAAATTCCTGATCAACCTTTTGTCAAGTCCTGCAGATTTTGCTGTGCACAGCCATAAATGGTTGAGCCGCTTGCACTGTGACAAAAAGTCTTTCTCCGTTACGCGCTGATAGATGGAGGAGTCTTGCAAGTGGAATTCGGTTATGGCACGATCCAGTGATTGTGGCATAACAACGAATTCACCACCTTTATCACTAACCGATATGCGTATGGACCCATTAGATCTTAGCTCGCGTAATTCTCTGAGGCCTTGCCATTGTTCGTTTGTTAAGTTTGTGTTTCGGTGCCGTCTGTGTTGATTGAGAACAGTTAGAACACCAGACGAAAGCATTCGGAACTTAACATCAACTTCAAGTAATGGTTGAGGCTCTCTGTAGAAGTTACGTGGAAATGGTACGCATAACGGTTCGTGACGAAGATGTGTACGTCCTCGAGACGCATAAATTTGATACGGAGTTGATCTCTAAGCTTTTGTAGCCCACCTACTACCTTTCGAAACGTTTGCGCAGAAATATTTCGTGCAGGCGAGAAAGACGGACCGAGATTTAACAAACTCAAAGCATTAGCAGAGAGATGAGCATCACCAATCACAGTGACCCTCGCCGGACTGTTATCACTGACAGTTGGATCGTTAGTGTGGTGGTGGTTCCTAGGGGAGTTCTCATGATTACTGGAAGCTGCTCGATGTGAACCTAACAGTCTATCGTACTTTGCACAAAGGGTCGACTTGGCCCTAGATCGAATAGAGCCGCAAATCAACCTCGACTCACCCTCAATCCTCCTCCAAGTCTGTTCAGATAGAAGACGTCGGCACGCTCTTTCTTTAACTTCACATTTCAATAACGACGTGAACAACAGTCGCCGCTTCTCCCTAATAACAACATCCAGAATAGATCGATAAATAGATGTAATCATTGGATGGTCTTCGGGGAGATTGCACGTTGTTGCGATCTTCTTATTCGTAATGAAGCGAGGAAGTAAGCCGGCCGTCTTGCAACGTTGGAGGAATTTCAGTGACTGTCGGGCGGTCACCACCTTCTGACGAAGCGATAAAGCTTCTCGCACCAGAGAGAAGAACCTTGGCGGCACAATTTGAAGTATTCTCCAGCTTCTCTCTTCTTGCAACCTCGGCATTGTTAGTGTGAGTTGTTAATTAGTTTGTGCCTTTCGAGGTTGAATGGTGGAACGTTTATTAAAGTGGCCTGACGTTTCGACTGAATCGTCGTCTTCAGAGGCCTGAACGTGGTGCAAGGTTTACATTCGGGACTCTAAACCACCAAGCGCTTCATCTTCCCTAGCGGTTCCGACATCGTGTCGGGACCACACAGAGGAACTCCAGCAACACGAAGAAATACTCACCCTGAAGTTCCACCTAAGAGCGGAAAAACCCGCTACCACACTTTGGTGACAACCAGTAGCAAGTGAAACACATTCGTTGTTCCCGATATGGACATACTTGGGAGACGCACGTAATGTGTTATCGCTACATTCTACAGCTCGCAGTGTGGTATGAACGGCGACAATTCACTGGTTATTGATGGACGCTCATCTCGGCTGTTCATTCTTGGATTCTTGACAGAAATCCAAAACGCTTCTAATGCTTTTCTAGCAGAAATTTCCGTCTCATGCGCCAACACCGTGCACTTGATTTCGAATTGAACGCCATCGCGCTCCTCTACTTTGTGTCTCCCGAGAGCTGTTGTTCCACCATTCAACCTCGAAAGGCACAAACTAATTAACAACTCACACTAACAATGCCGAGGTTGCAAGAAGAGAGAAGCTGGAGAATACTTAAAATGCAGCCTTTATTAGGCAAATACAACATAAATATAAGGGTAAGCGAACTATTGAAGAAATGCCTCACGGATTCTGCGTGAGGCATTTCTTCAATCGGCCACGGCGCTCTACCACCAGTGACTCAAAGTGGTTTTCTATCTAAAGAGCATGGAATATCCATTTACCGACCCTATGTACATATACAAAAGAGAAAGTTTATCATAATTTAGGCGAACAAACGACGGTGGTCTCACTAGGAGCCAACCTGGTACTGGACGAATCGTCAGCAACTCAACACGCGGACGTGTTGAACGATGCTGATGTCGTCATAGCGCAAGCTGGTGCACGTCAAAGCGGAAATAGGAAAATGTTTGAACTGGCACGAGAGAAAGGGGGTCAGCTTCAGTGTGTAATTCGAGCAGGTAAACAACAAACAGAATATAAAGTATGTCTGTTTTCAGTTCTCACGATATGCAACCCTGCGCCAAGAGATCGGTGTGAGGATCGATCAATAATGGGGTTGATCGACATATTGTGCTTAAATCAGAGTGAGGTACAATTTGAGGTATTCGGAAACGACATTGTAGATTGTTCCCAAGTCCAGGTTATTCCTATTCGTGTGATTTTTGCTTAATTCTCAATGTTCGAAGATATTCATGGGATCTAAAAAGACCGCGTGAAGAGATTGCACAGATCACATAAGAAGTCTATATACATCAAATACATCATGAAGATTAAAATACTTCGTTCCAAGATCAGTATTTCTCATCGTTAGGGAGACCGTCGCATAAAAATACACAGTTTCAATGCATAATCCACCCAACGAATTTCCCTAAATAAGATTGATAAGATTGAACCATTTAAGGCCGAATCCATATCTCAAACTACTATGAGCGCTGTAGCCACTGCGAAAACAGCAGCAGGGCTTATTCAGCAGAAAGGACCAAAAAATGTGATCATCACACTCGGAGCGGACGGTAGGTTTAGGATTCATTTTGTAAGCGTATTCCATACTATAATGATCTGGCGGACTATAAGGAGTATTAAGGAACCTCGGTGGAACTTTTCAAAGCAAATTTTTGCAGTCATCGGAGGCAAATCCCAGGGAAAATTTAGATAAAATGTAAAAAAAGTAGTGAATGAAAGCCGATGTGTTTATGATAGTAATACTACGGTGGAGAAGAAAAACGGGAGGAAATACCAAAAAGCTGAGAAATAGGAGCCACATCCCAGCAATGATTCCCAGTCGACGACTTTTCCGTTCAAGGCAGCTTTAGGGGTTCGGACGAAAAGTGAAAGAAGAAGTGAATATGAAAGCCAAGATGCCTAGTAACAGGACAGTGGAGAAAAACGGATGGAATTGGCCAAAAACCCGAGAAATAGGACCCCTTCCCACCGTTGGTTCTAGGCGCAGACGACCTTTCCGTCAAGAGGCGGGTAGTCCGCCTAGGTTTTCCATCCGCATTACCAAGACGTAAACATGAAGGGATGTTCGGAAATGCGACAGCATCTATTGGGTTGAGGAATAAGTCCTTGCCGTTTTTTTAAACCCCGTTTTTCACATTGTTCCCTTCACCTTTCGACGAAGCTTATATACGTTTTCGATAGAGCTTTTTTTGCTCTATGAAATGCTACTATCTATTTTTCGATTGATTCGACCACCTAAAATTTATGAGGTTCGGAAATGAAGTAAGCTGAAGGCAGAAAACTGACGTTTGCGCACCTCATCTTTCTCGTCTGCCATCGAGATCAAAAAATGCATGTGTATATGTTTCGATAGAGCTCTTTTAGCTCTACAGAATGGTACTACTTATTACTCAAATCGCTCAACTTTTTGCTGTTTTTAAGACTCAGAAATGCAGTACTCGCAAAAGTGTGCCCCTTGGTTATCTTCTCTTTCTCGCCTACCATCGAGATTGGAGAAGATGTGCATACACGCAATCGATAGAGCTTTTTTTGCTCTACAAGGTGATACCATCTTTCCTTTGTATCCTCTCATATTTTAGCATGTAGGGATAAGCTTCCACCTGTTTTTCAATTCAAAATTGCATAATGAAAATGAATTTTTTTGGCACAATGTTTTGTATAATTCGATAGAGCTTTCCTCGCTCTATAAGACAATGGTCGTCACATGGTGTCAAAAATGCTCGATTTCTTCGACTTTCAAATG
This sequence comes from Trichostrongylus colubriformis, assembly GCA_963978905.1. NCBI lineage: Eukaryota > Metazoa > Nematoda > Chromadorea > Rhabditida > Trichostrongylidae > Trichostrongylus > Trichostrongylus colubriformis. Next base: position 47,440,409 of record OZ022257.1, on the reverse strand, counting down.
GTCTAAAAAACGTCAAAAATTCATTCGAACAAAAACCGTGAACATTATCTTGTAGAGCGAGAAGAGCTCTATCGAACGATAGAAAACAACCGACCAAAAAATTATTTCCATAACGCGATTTCGAGTTGAAAAACAGGTAGATACTTATTCCTAAATGCTAAAATATGAGAGGATACAAAAGAAGGATAGTACCATCTTGTAGAGCAAAGAGAGCTCTATCGAATGCACATATGCACATCGTCTCCAATCTCGATGTTAGGTGAGGAAGAGAAGATAACGAAAGGGCACTTTTTTGCGAGTACTGCATTTCTGAGTCTTAAAAACAGCAAAAAGTTGAGCGATTTGAGTAATAAGCAGTACCATTCTGTAGAGCTAAAAGAGCTCTATCGAAACATATACACATGCATTTTTTGATCTCGACGGCAGACGAGAAAGATAAGGTGCGCAAACGCCAGTTTTTTGCCTTCAGCTTACTTCATTTCCAAGCCTCATAAATTTTAGGTAGTCGAATCAGTCGAAAAATAGATAGTAGCATTTTACAGAGCAAAAAAAGCTCTATCGAAAACATATATAAGCTTTGTCGAAAGATGAAGGGAACAATGTGAAAAACGGGGTTGAAAAAAACGGCAAGGACTTATTCCTCAACCCAATATTTTCATGTGGTGAGCTTCAAGCTAATGAGAAAGCGCGCTGCGACACTTTCAATCCTGCCGATGTCCTTGACCAATCTCACCGTGACCAACCACTAATCACGTCGCCTGGAGGCGGGCTGCCCCAAACCAAGGCGGCTTGCCCTGACGAGGCCGCCTCCGCCACAGCTCAAGGAGGCGCCTTCCGCGAGGGGTTTCGCCATGCACAGGCCTTTCAAACCCGTAGTTTTTCACTAACTGACTCCTTTTGATTTCTTATCACTCGCATTACCGCTAACACTGTCTTTAAGGGGGGGAGGGGGTAGTTTAAAGGCAGCTTTCGCGAAAATCCGGATGAAAAGTTAAGGAAGTAGTGAATATGAAAGCCGAGATGTCTAGTAACAGGACGGTGGAGAAAAAACGGCTGGAAATGGCCAAAAACTCGAGAAATAAGACCTCTTCCCACCGTTGGTTCTAGGCGCGGACGACCTTTCCGTCAAGACGCGGGTAGTCCGCATAGGTTTTCCATTGGCATTACCAAGACGTAAACATGAAGGGATGTTCGGAAATGCGACAGCATCTATTTTCATGCGGTGGCTTCAAGCTAAAAGTGAGAAAGCGCGATGCGATACTTTCAGTCCTGCCGATTTCCTTGACCAACTATACCTTGACCACCCACTAATCACGTCGCTAGGAGGCGGGCTGCCCTTGTCCAAGGCGGCTTGCCCTGACGAGGCTGCCTCCGCCACAGCTGAAGGGGGCGCCTTTTGCGGGGGATTTCGCCATAAATCGGCCTTTCAGCCCCGTAATTTTGAAGTGCATGCCTTCTTTTGGCGTTCCCTGTCACCCATATTATCGCGAACACTGTCTTTAAACGAATTTTTCATACGGCATGTCGCCGAGTTATCAATACGTAAAAACTGCTTAGAAAGTACAGCAATCGAACACTCAAACGACATCCCATCGCTAATCGTAAACAAACGAAAACAACAAGTGAGAACCATAAAAAAAACATATTCGCAGCCTCTTCATGTTACTATCAGGATTCAAAAACATTGAAAAAGGTAATCAGCTGTTTCGAAAAGAGACAATGACATGTCTGTTTACAAAGGCACGCCCAGATATCTCCAAGCCTGCCTCAGCTTCTAAACCACTCCATCTCAGCCATTCAGGAATCACGTCGTTAAAAGGCGGGCTCTTTTGCCCAAGGCATCAGCTGTTAAAGACTACGCTATCTATACAGCTCGAGGACGCCTTCGCCAAGAATTTTGTCTAAATAGGCTACTCAGATCTTAGGCTCCATATGAAGTACTTCTGTCAGGGATCCCCCGCTAACCACATTACCAACTCTGCTAAGAATATCCAAATGGTTGCACTTCCATGTGCGACAAAGCATTTGAACATCGGTAGTCAGCTTAAAGTCACCACATTCAAAGGTACTTCAAGAGGCTTGTGGAGTTTTCTTTAAGGATTTCTGGCGGTTTCACCCATTGACGGCGTGTGACGCGACGTCGTGTCACACCATGTTGGCCGCGTGGGACCGTGTGACACGATGTCGTGGTAACTTATATTTAAAGCCTCTTTTAAAACTTTTGTTTGATCTTTCCTTTTATTATGTTTACTTCAAACATAAAGGTTCTCACACAAAGCATGGTCTAAGAAAAAAAACTTTTTATTTTTGAATTATTGAGTTTCTAAATAAAGTGGTAAATAAATATGTGAATATTCAGCTGGTATCCAGGTGTATCACCGTGGTGGTAATTCTCACAAACGGTGTGTAAGACGCCATTTTGCTCGCTTAAATCCACCTGCTAGTAGCAGTCTACCGACATTTTGATTCAGTTCAGTTCCATCATCAAAGGCATCCATTCTCATTCGAAAGGGGAAATTGATACAATTGTGATCTATATACATATTATCATGGATTTTGGTGGATACCTTATTGCAATGCAAAAAGGTGAAAAATGACAGCTTGTCAAAAAGGTGTCCCCCGTGGGACGCGTGGCACGACGTTGTGTCACATGCGGAGCGTGGGAAAATTCCACACGGTCCCACACGTCAGACAAGTGTAAATGCCGCGGTCGTCAACGGGTTAATTCCAGCCTGTTTCTGCTGTACTACCTCGCATCTTTACTTTCATAAAATATTCAAGCAAATTACTATTAGTTTCGAGGACAGCGTTGGCAACCTAGCAGTATCTCTTATATCTTAGAGTAAATTCCTCTAGCACCGTTCACATTTGTCACAAGTCGACGGAATTACCGCTCACAAATCGTCGCACCGTTATCACCACATTTATAGTCGGTGAGATGGGAAATGATGATGAATGTTCTGTGAGAGGTCACCAGTATTTCTTCAAACTTGTGCATGCGAGTTTAGAAGAATAGGAGTACTGCTCAAAGGTAAAAAGAATTTTAGTAAAACTTCAAGGCGAAACTGGTGAACTACTCACAATATTTAACATTTTATATGTAGTCGAAGTCATCGCACCGAAACGTCCAGCTTCGGGACCCCACAAGATGTCTCTTTTACCTCGTCCGCATTGCTTCGCTCGCGACATGTCGCGGTGCGAAATCCTAACATAAGGGCACACCCCCCCCCTAGAGCCGTCACCCGAAAATACAAAAAGCTATGGTTGTATTCGCTTTGCGACGGCAGAGAGTGATTACCTTCAAAGGCAACGAGGAAAAGTGTCACAGGATAGGTGCAGAAACGACGCATGCAACGAAAGAGGGTGGCACAGGGCCGCCGCACCCTGCACGGCACCGCAAATTATAAACGCGGCCCATAAAAGATCTCATTCAGGATGCATCATAAAAGGCAGCGATGCACAACCTGTTCATATTCCAGCAACACCATCAAAGGTGGTTGACACGACGGTAAGAAAAAATCTCGGCAACCATTCCTATACTTGCTTTTTTGCAACGTCCTTATAATGAGTAATGCAGCTAACTCACTTTTAGGGTGCAGGTGACTGCTTCTGTGGCTCGTTGGCCTTCTTCATTGCCCACTACCGACGTCATGGTGGTGCCCAGTCGCCGCTGGACGACCGTTGTCTTCATGACGCCGTCAAAAAAGCTGCCATCATCGCTTCACTTTCAGTGACACGTAAAGGCGCTCAAACGTCGTTTTGTACGCGGGATGAAGTTCTGCAGCAGTACCCACACATCCTTGATTGATACACTATTTTCACCTGCGATGAACTGTTAGACATTACAGCCAAATTCTCAAATTTCATCGGAGAAACTGTGCAGGACGTGTTTTCGTCCATTCTGAAATAAACCACTAAAAAGCTGCGTAAAAACTCGTTTTCATTACGAACAACATATTTACAATTCGAAATCACTTTGGTTGCACACAATAACGTCACAATAATGGGGACTCATGAACTCCCGAACAGCTACCAAGTATGGTTCGCGCGCACCATTGCAGGCCATAGTCGAGCGACTGCTCAGCATAGACGTCGTGTTGGATGACAGCTGCTCTTCCCGTCTCAAAATAACAAACTAGCAATTTTTACAAGAAGTTCAACGTAACAATTAGAAATTTGCTTGAAACAAATATAACAACTCTATAACAAAAATTCCGGATTATTGAGTTCCTGGAGGTTTTTGGAGAAGGTCCGTCCACAAAAATGCTGTCACACATGCAACCAAATCATCAAATGCCGTGTCCAGCCGTTGTTGCCTGCAACAGCTCCAATCTTATCTCATTTTGAATGATTTTTTCTCCCCAAAGACAGAGAAATTGAAACGGCCTCAGCTCTAAACTAAGATTTCTCGAGTATTTCACTATATGACAAGCAAAACTACTGGAGCTCAAAAGCATATTATGAACAGGTTGAGAGGTGCAGACCCAGTGTTAGCTGCCCAACCAATCTCGTGGGTATAGGGGTGTATGCCATTAGGACAGGAAAATCGCGTGGCCGCGGTTGACGCGCCGCGTAACGTGATGGTGCGAGCTATGGACGCCGTACTGGTTAAGTCCTAAAGCAATTTCACCTAAGATGAAGCGTAGAACACCGTCATCGCTTCAGGGCCCATTCAATGCGGCACGCATAGCTCGACTATCGCGTCGCACACCGAAGCCGCGAATCGAATTTTCTATCCTAATAGCATGCACCCGTGCATAGGGTAGTAAGTTCAGGATGTAACAGCATGGTATACCGCAAATGAATTTTACTGTGAGCCAAGTAACTTCGAATAAATCGCGCTGCAAAAGCAAATGGAAACGCGATAAAGCGTTCCCATGCTAATGTTAAGTGTTAAACGAACTCGTCCTGAAATGCGCCAAGATGCCCGAGACACGCGAAACATTTTTCTGCATTTACTATTGATTACTATAAATAACTCTTGCTATAATCATTAACATTTACAATTTCTATTTTTACATTGTTCTATAAATGCGATATTGCAAAAACTCAAGTTCTTCGTAAGGGTTCAGTAAGACATTACTGCCTTCTATCTTCATCTGAGTCCTAAGCTCTTTCCAATGCAGTAAGCGATTACAGTGCATCAACCTAACATCCTGAACTTAAATTTTGCAGATTGAACGACGATCAAGTAACAGCCGTACCGGAATAATTTCGACTCGTCTTGCGTATCCTCCACAAGATCCGCCTCTTTGAGTAGTACGCTGAGCGTTGGTGTCGTCTCACCAGTACATTCAATCAGAAACATTGCATCCAAGTCCGGATTTGTCAAAATCAAGCACTAAAAATTGAGAAGATAGGAAGAAGCTTCACAAAAGACCGATATATATATACATCACATTCTTTTGCTCGAAAATGTGCGCCATGCTTTCCCTTCTGATCTGTAATCGTGGCAAAGACTTCAAGAGCTCATTCATCTATAGCCCTTCCTTCAATGAAATCACAACGTACCTTTTCCGCCGAATTGGGAAATTCGAAGAAGCGACATCGATCTGGGCCGTAACGAGCGAACAGAAAACGACAAAGCCGAGCACAGTTCGATCCTTCCAGTAGTTCTCGAAGTCTGGGCTCACGACTTTCCATGTAATACTGACTAACAATCGATATCAGTGTTTTTAATTTAGATGGTTCCATTGTTTCGTGATGAGATACTGAGCGTAACTGGTGCCATGGATCGAGACTCCTGAAGGCAATTATCAAGTTCGAAAAACATTAAAAAGATGGAAAAGCATAAAAAGAAATGAAAGAGAAAGATTAAGACAACAGCACTTTCTAAAATGATGACTATTTCAATGGAAAAAACCGCTGAGTGAAAAATGCGCTAATCTATTGCGCCATTTCACAGGATTATTTGATGCATACTGTAGGGAAATTGGAAGAAGTGTTGAGCACGCAGAAAGAGGGCTCCCACAATTTGTCCCATTTCGGTGGGTCTGAACAGCCAACCAAGGCCATACTACGCAGTCGTGCGAAAAAATTTGAGAAAATTTCCATTGGTCTATACTCAGAGGAATATTACTCCGTATACATATGCAAGTAGATACAATGTTCAGTTACTCTGTGGACAATAACAGCTCAAAGTATAAATAAGTACAGCTTCTCCAATCCCACACTTCCTTTTTTTCCCTTTTTCCAAACGGTAAATGATTTTTCGGTTTTTTAGAACCGATAGACATCATATTCGATTCACATATTGATCTCATATTAATATTTCATACTTATATTATCATTCTCTCAGAAGAAAAAAAAACAAAAGAACCTGTTCGGATTGGAGCCCAAGAAAATACTGCTCAGGCCTGTAGTTGGTTGAACAGAGCGTCCAGTCTTTGGCAGCAGCACCTATGGCAGACATTTCGGGATCCAAAACTTCAGACAAACACTTCCTTTGCTATAATAACTGACCTGTTTCCACATAATCGCACGTCGACACAAAAATTCTGCCTCTTTTACACAAGTAGATAGCTGTGAGCTAAACTGTGAAACTGCATCTTCGACCTCCTGAAAGCCATTTTTTCATCTCTTTTTTCACAAAAACATACCCTTGTATCGCTCTCCAAATGTATTACTTACGGTGCGGTCAACCCCGTGCCCCACCTCTAAACGGTGGTTCGTTTACCAGAGGTTGAGATATGAGGTAAAAAGAGTGATGATGGAGTGATACTGATCACATCACATAACATTTCTGTCGTATCGATTAGAGTGGTGAATCAAGTGGTACTTGACCCCTAAGATAACGCAAGGCATAGTTTTCGATTATGATAGAAAGTCGAGGCGCTAAGGGCAGGGTAATAGTAAAGAAAGAACTGCATGAAACGTTAAGTCAAGCAAGAAATGAGACCTCCTTCTCATAGCCCCTCTGTATCACTAACCGCCGCGAGTAGATACAGACGGAAGGGCTGACAAGCCAGCCGTAAAAGTTGGCCCGCCCACGCAGCACCTCAGCCAGTGAAGCGCTGTAGTTCAAATTGAAACGCGCATGAAGACCCCAGAAAGGGAGCTTTATAAAGCGAATTTTGCCAGATATTATCTCATCATAACTGGACTTGTCCTTTACAGAGCACGTCATTTCTAAACCTGCTTTCCTTCATTGCCCTCCTTTGCGTGCTTTTAATAATCGTACAATAGTATATTGACCCTACACAAATATATGTGTACCGACTGAGTAAAATGATCCAATTAAGAAATTTGGGATGGAATTGCAATAATTCGGGTAATAAACCGGAACCAACCTTCTGCAAGAGCCTTTGCCGAGCACTAAGGAAATGAATGTACGTCACATGTTCACCAGGTATTGTACCATCTAAAAGCTATCATATTTATGTATGTGAACTATTTTAATGGTCAAATACTTCAGAGAGCTGGTTTACGCGCGAAATTTCCAAAAAAATAGTGAGTCCGGAAATTCGAAGTAGATATTACATACACTGCTGACGCTTTGTAAAGTTTCCATTAAATACCAAAACGGCCGATTAACAGTTGAAGAATTTAAAGATATGTGACCAACCGTCGTTACAAGCCGGTTTTCGATGCCGCCGTGGTGCATTTCCTTGCACAGTTACTCGATGCACGTCTCCGTCTGACTCGGCACCTTTCAGAAATCCTTCCGTGTAGCGGGGTGAGTTCAAAATCGACTCTGCATCCGATACTATAATGGCTTGTTACAGCCACATTTCAAAAGAATCACTTCATATTCATGTGAATTACCCAAATTGGGCGGTTTGTTGATGGTCAATGCGCCCGCTTTCGAACTCTGTAGGTGGCCACCGCTGGAAAATCGCCTGCGCGACGACAAATTTCCATCTTCGTCATCATCACTGAATTTTTGAGGTGTGAAGATGCAACAAGAAATATCGCAAAACGAACGAATTAGGCTCAACGTAGGATTAGCTTCTTGACTGGCGTAATGGCTCGTACTCTAGAATTACCCCTTCCACGACTCCGCCCCGCTCCCACGAGTGCACTTCTTTGCCAAAACGTAGAATGCACTACCACTTTTTTCTCATACAAATTTTCTACTGCGAAATGCCAGGCCGGAGTGGATAGATACAATGAGGTACGCGGAATACGAATGTAACGGTCATTTTCTATGACAATACTTTCAGGGATTTTTCTTATAAAAAAGAAAGCCTCATAAAAAGCAAAAAAGTGATCCCCATCAATGCTCCCGTTACATGAACTGCCACGACATCCTCTGCGCTATGCTGGTGCTGACATGCCTTGAACTTCCCTTGTGTTCATCTGCGACATGAGCGAGGAACTGCCTGCCTGCTTATGTATATCTGTGGAGCTGGTGCATTTAGAAAAGACTCCATAACTCAATTCCAAAAACCCTTTGGCAGATTTTGAAAGCAGATTCGATATCAGCGTCAGACGGTTGTTGCCTTACTGCAAGAGGCCACTTCGACCTGCTATCCATCCCTTGAGGGCTAAACACCTTCCATGGCCGCTCAGATGCGGCCTTCATAATGAGAGACATTCGTGAAGGAATATTGGAGGGAGTCTCCTAGTGCGATAATGAGCGTGAACAAAACAGTCTCCACCAAGCATCTACCAACCAGTGACGATCGAACTGATGCCCACATTTAGCCAGTACACTAGATAGTGGCAAAAAAGTAGACAGGGAGGTAAAGATTTTAATTGACGTACGCGATCCGATTCGTCATTTGTTCTAAATCTTTTACAGTTTCCACCGGTGGTACATCTTTCCTCTTCTCGAAATTTTTAAACTCTCCAACTTCGCTCTGGCGAGAGTCTTCGCGATGACGTTCCTCTTCTAGTGGTGAAGCTGGAAGAAAATTTTATAAAAGGCTGAAGGTCATACATCTTAGTGTTGTCTGATTCATTTGGGATGAATCATGCACTAGATTCCAAATTCGTGTCCTAGAGAAGCTTGCACCAACTTTTAAGCGATCTAACAAGTTTTCCGCGTTCTGCCGTATATTGTGCATTCAAATAAGGCCCACATTAACTTAGGTTTACCCAGGAAAATCCATTGTTCTTCATTATTTCGACATTTTTATTCATGGGATGATACATTTATTACGTTCCTGGCTTATATGGAATTTGAAAAAATAAGAAGAAGAATTCCAACTGGTTCACGGAGCACTTTTGTTCAAGCCCGACTTCCACAGCCCCACCCCTCTTACCCACGTGCCCAAAGCTGTGGAAACTTTGAGGGGGCGTGTCCCTGCCAGATATCGATTTTTCGCGTGAGAAGTTACAAGTGGTCCGTATTGTACAAATGAGTCTATCTCTGTAGGGGGTAGAGGTTTAGGAAAACTCCAAATTCCGTGGACGACCACTCTAATACTTGACACACATTATACTCACTTTGTTCTGTGGACACAGCTATCAAATAGAACAACAGCTGAAGTTCCTCTCGTTCATGACGACGATCACGCAATACCACACGGAACAATTCCTTTGACTAAATACACAGCCAAAAATGAAAAGAAAAACAGCTCTTCAAGGGCTTAAAAACGTTAACCCACTCAACCAGTGAACTTGGCAATAAGGAAATCGACTTTCTCATAGAACAAACCCCATCACTTGATGCTGTTGATTCGCTCGACACCAACATGAAATCATCGCGACGTTGTTCCGTGGAGCGCTCTTCGCTATTCTGAATTCGAACCCTCGAAGCAAAACAGAAAAGTTTGATTAACATGAAACTGAAACTTTGTCGGCGTGATGCCGAAATGGAAAGTCTCTTGACAGACATGATATCTACAAACCTTAAGCTTTAGCACGGTCCATCCATACGCTTTCTCACAGCTCAGAAAATGGTCCCACACATCGCCACCTCGAACACCATGTTGTAAAGCAAAGGTACAGCGTTCTGCAACCATACATAAGAATAAGCACAATCTTTTTTTAGTAATTCCACCATATGCTCGAATATGTATTAGGTTTGTATGTCACGGCAATGTCTTTGATACAACTGTACGGCAGTATGGCTTGAGGGAGATATCGCTACTGTGAACTCTGGGGTATACGAGGATTAAAACTAGAAATGAAACAGAAAAATATTGAAACGGATAAACATCGTTCAGCTGAGAGATGTACAGAATTCAATGTCAGCAAAGTGTAGCGAAATGTGGAATAAAATAATAGCGTAGATATTTTTCTTGAAAGTACCTTCATAGACGCAATTCCTCGCATTCGGTGGTCGACAACCATAATATTCCAGAAAGTCCACCAAAAATGCGTGAGTATTGTAGCCCGGTGAAAAAAGCATCTAAAATTCTGGATCTGATTAAGAGACTTTTCGGCAATGAGCACCGCTCGACACTATGTTGTAGCAGATTTGTGAATAATCAATATTGATCTGAAACTCACGGCCAACTACGGAGTGAAAAAATGGAAAATTTCTCACCTTATCTTTACCCACAAGATATCTGCTCAACATTCGTAGATGGAAATCGTAGGTAAACGAATGTAAGTGGCATTGAGCTATGATGATATCTTTGAACTGTTGTAATTCACGAATCTGCCGCATGGAATCCATACAAGAATCACCCTGAAGATTGACATTCACGATAGCCAGGATGTAGGTCGAATTGCTTCACCGCTCGCGGAAATTATTCAGCTGCATCCGTCACGAATCGGTCGCAGGCGAAGAAGCATGGCAGCGCGCAAGCTCCGACAACACAGCCCTAGTTCGAGTGTCTTTGCCTACACCTCAATAGCCTTGCTATTACACATCCAAAGCAGCCTAATCTCTCACCCTGACTAAGTACTTTTGGTGACCCCACTGCAGTGAAAACAAGGGTGCTATCACGGGGTTCAGAGGAAACAAAAGCACGAACAAAAACTTATTCGAAATCCGAACATATGCATGATACGTTTAATTCCGGTTACTAGTTTATTTCGCCAGTATAACAAGGGTATGAAGCATTTTGATTATGCCTCATGAAGGATGAAAGCATGAGGTTTTCACCCTGAATCAATCCCTTCTGTGGGATGCGCCGCGCATTCTAGTTCCATTCAGAATCGTGTTGACAGATGAATGCGATTTGGCTTATACGGTGACTTCCGGGGGCCAGTCGATGTACAAGATAGTGCTTTTATCCTCCCAGACAAGTCTGGCACCAGTTCACCGACCCCGGAGGGATGGGAGGTTTAGGTAGCCTGGTGTGAAAACAGGATTTTATCCCCGCATCACGAGAGTGGAGGCACGCCACCTGCCATCACAGACCTCCGCCCAATATATACCCCCATACGGTGCAAAATGGTCGCGGCCCTGGGGAGATAGAGCAGACAGAAGAGACGAAGCAGACAGGCAAAAAGGAAATGATTCTAATGCACACACATGGTGTATCACTTTCAGGGCGGGCTGACAACAGGAGGGCAGATGACGAGTCGCCTAACCCCAGTACGTGGCTAGCCTTGGAGCTATTAAGCGGCACCACCATAGATCAAGCAATAAATGAATAACAGCATACCTTATTGATCGCTTCACGTAAACTCGTCGGATGCCATACAAAAGATTTGAATGCAAAATATGGTCTCGTGAAGGACAGCGTCACCAGCATTACACCGCCTTAAGACATAGATACATCACCAACTATTTTTATTGGTCAGTCATCCTTCATCATAAATGGTCAGTCATCTTTCATCATTCATCCAGAAAACTTCCGGATAAAAATGAATGCGCGCCCTCGTGGTCTCACGGGTTTAAATTGAACAACCGAGGCCTACAGGGCCAAGAAACAACATGTGGGTGTGTACCCTTATGTCAGGATTTCGCACGATGACGAGCGGCGTGCGACGCAGTGTGAGCGAGTATGCGCGTCGCGGAAGTTGGGTTTTAGGACTATTACGCGGTAATGTTAGGGGCGCGATACGCATTTGACTTGTAATCGCTTCGGGACTCAACAACATGGCGCCTTTAGCTCGTCCGCATTGTTTCGCTTGCGGCATGCCGCGGTAAGGGTACACACCCACAAACCATAACCCACGAAAGAATCCATCCATTAATAATTCATTTCAACTGAAATTGATTATAGAAGCCAGACAGAATGGAAAATAAGAACGTAAGAAAGTACAGAAAGAACTTTTTAGCAAATAATGACTAACCTTTCATAGCCTTATACATTACCACATACGGTGCATGCTTACATCCTTGCGGATAGTTGATCGTGTACATACGACGTTCCTCACTTCTTAAAATTCAATCTTAGTGGCAAAGGTAAAGTGAAAAAGCACTCAAGTTGGAAGATGTCAGATACGTCATCAATTCACCTCCTTTCCAAATTTGTCACCTTCAACAGCTGCAATCCTAGTGACGACAAATAGGCGACATAATCTCCCATCAAGAGATACAGAATCTTAGCCTGAATGAACGTTCATACTCACTTTTTAGGGCCCCACCGGGATATCAAGAAGCATTTATGGGAAAAATATCGCTCATCGAAAATTAACAAGCATAAAACAAGGAATAAACACAGGAACTACCTGACAAGGATCATCGTCATCAATATCTGATCTTATTCGAAACGGTGCTGGTGCTGATGGAGGCACACTAGAAGGGCAATTTACAAAACAGTAATCATATTAAAAGGACAGAAAAAAATAGTGAGGGGGTCTGCAGAAGTGAATCAGACAATGATCTTCTTACACTACGACCTTAAATGGACATTGGTTACTATGATTCCGACAACAATACGTGATCAAGGATGAATTCGTGATTTGGCGACGTCAGCAACGTATGCAGGAGTCACTAAGTAGACTACCAATGAAAGACCACGATTAGTTCAAGCACACCAGAAGGGCAAGTATTCGAGATTCAGAAGTCATATTCACCTTCTTCACTGTCAGGCCGCTTTCATACTTAGCGCCAGCAGGGCGCGGTTCACAGGCAGCGAAGTAGAATCGCACGGAGAGGTGTAGAGACGACGCAGGCAACGAGACAGGGTGGCATAGGCAGAGACGCAGTTACGCAGCTCACCAGCCGCCGGCAGCGCGGAGTATGAACGCGGCTCAAATGAACGCGCGCGGCACAATGAGACAATGTGTGCAGCACTCAAGTTGAAGTACCACTCGAAACTCCTGGCGCGACCGGGTGAGCGGCTCTCGTTGGCGTGAGAGGCGCCACTGTTTAGTTTGACTACTGCCCCACCCTCTACATTGATGCACACGGCACGAGAACACGTCCTCCATGAAAGTTTAGAAGAAGACTTTACTTTCGCACTCAACAGCACAGCAAATTATCACTCCGCTTTTGGCGTGACCGAGGACGCTGTCCACGTCATGTATGTCGAATGGAAAGCCCCGCATACCTTGCGCCAATGTATTGAATTGGAAAAACGCGAAAAGCACGAGATCAGAGACAATTTGATTGAGTGATTGCGTCCTCTAGAACTCCTATAAGGAATTGAAGGAAAAACTTGAATCCGAAGGACATTTTCATATCAAATATTTACTTTAATTCAGTAGAGAGGACATAGCCATGAAGAATTGAGGAAGAAGGGGCAAAGTAATGCGCCACGTGTGAATGGAATCCTCAAAATAATCCAGGACCGGAATAAGTGAAAACATTGAAATTTTGCCTACCTGAGTGTATTCGCCCGCTGACGAGTTCCCGGCAGTAATGCCGATGATCCCGTTGGGATTTTCGCCTTCCGTGGATCGAGCTCCACCGTTGCACGTACCTATTTTTCATACATTATTGTATGATATAGAGCACTAATCGTTCATTCGGATTCGAAAGTTCCTGATAAGGTCGAAAGCAGTACGACAAACCTGCCGAACTTCAGCAATATTTCGTCGCCATTTTTGGAAAAACAGCACTGGTGTTTCCACAAAATGTACCAGTTTACTTGCTGATCGCAATTTTTCCAAATCAGCCTCCTGAATATTCATTGTATATTACCTATGCATTGCCTCGCTGAATTCACTTTTTCAGAAAGGTTTCATTAACAAGCTTCAGACCCTTCGCACCTTCGATATTCATTGCCAAAGTACCAACCACCAGTTATTTACTTTCATTAGCAACCCCACAATTACTTACAGCAATTTTACTTCTTCCTGATAGTAACGACTCATGCACAGACGTCAGAGCGCGTAACATATTGAGCTGTTCCCTGGTTTTCTTTCTGAAAAAAAGGAATACAAGTGAGCAATAAGAAGTTCACTCAGCAAAAAGCCATCTAAAGAAACTAAGAATTTGAATTCTTGCAGATAGTATGCAAAAACAGCGAGCCAAATTCACCTTATATGACGCATTTGCTCTAGTTGGTCTTGGATCAGGCAAGGCGATCTATTCAATAATGAATGAGGAATATCTAAAAATAAAAAGGAGAATTTCTGAGCTGTACATGTTTTAATGATCTCCGCTTACCAGCTCTACGATATAATCGGAAGAGACTCGCTGAATATCCCTTTGGCAAAGCTTCATTTGCCGTAATCTAAACAAAAACGTTTCTGGAAACCTAGTTTTAAGCCGTGAGGAAGTAGCTGGGCTACCTGTAGATCATCAGGTGGATAGTCCTTGTCCAGTAGTTCATCAGGATGCCGCCACACCAGCACCAGATATGGGTTATCCGTGGACGATTGGGAATACTATAGAAACAAAAAGCAATTGGTTCTCTATATGGGTAAATGAATTAAAATTAATTATAAGTTATCTACCTCAAGGGGTGACAAAAACGTTATTCCCATCTTATGTAGACCGATTTCACGTACAAGACGGGCTCGAGAGTTGTACCATGAAGTTGCTCTTGAAACAGACCCAAGTTATTACAGTAAAGCTTAAAAAACTAACTAAAAGTGGCAGATAGACAAGCAGTTTTAGGAAAGAAGTAATGCGAAGTGCACCAAGTACGTGGGACTCGTGAGCTCGCTGAGTGGAGCTTGAAATCCCTTCAAGCATCGGATGGTCATCGGCTTTACATTATCATTCTATGCCCTTTCCTCTCAGAAAGCTTGAAGGAAGATGGAAGCTCGAAGACGTATGTCTGTCTCTACGTACATACAGTAGCGGTTTTGCATCTTAACCATGACTTCGGTCGAAGTTTAGTTCGCGTCCTTACTTTGCGCCGGCACGGCGTGCCTAAGTTCACAGACAGCGAGACAGATTGGCACGGGGGAGGCGCAAAAACGACGGAGCCACGCCCTGCCGCCAGCATTACAAAGTATGAACGCGGCCTTCCACATCTCGTTCACTTTTTCGTGTTTTGAAGGTAACTGTCACTCAAAAAATCAAAGTATTTCGGCTGAGTAGGGAGCAGTGTTGAAGCTGGAGATTTCATTGAACTGAAAACTCTATAAATGACCAAACCCCAAGTTCAATTAGCCATAAAAGCCTACAAGTAACAAGCCATTGTGCACCATTGCTTCATCAAATAACAGTTGCCTCAAAACACAAAAAGGATGAACAAAATATATAAACGTCGAGCAAAATTATGGCTCGAATTCGAAATGGCATATGTTTCCGTCTGCTCTGTATGTATATTCTGTCATGAATATATATTTACATAAATATATTTAGGGAAAAGTCACGGGAAACGTATAACCATCGAATGCCTTTTTGTCCTCGATTTCACGAATGGCTTTCAGTTGAAGGCACTTTCCGCGATTACCTTGAATGGTTTTAGGAGCTCAATAGGTGCTAAAGTATACACCGAGAAAGAAAAATCAGTAAGTAGCCCCTAAAGTGGCAAAAATGAGGCCGCTGACATCTGGCCTTGAGCGAGATTACCGCGTGAAAACGAGCCTTTGAATCAGTTCCCGCTGGATGGTATCATGAGGAACCTCGAGGTGATACCTGTTTCCGCAAGTGACTGTTTCATTAACTACTGGAATTACAGGCCCACGTAAACGCCAAGTTGGGAAAAGCTTCGTCTAGGACCGGGTGGGGTTGCAGTTGCTTCCCGTGGGCTTAGCGCTGCCAGGAGGCCCCGTGGCGCCACTCTAAGGGCATAGCCTTGAAATTTACTCGAGGGTCTATCAACAGGGTAAATGGCAAATGCGATTATCGCGGAAAGTGCCTTTAAGGAAAATGCTATAAAACCAATATGGAATACCAAATTGTAGAAGTCGAAGCGCTCAACATTGCACTCCCTTCCCGTACAATAGTATTTGTCCTGCCGCGGCAAGGATCAAACCAGGTTTAAGTAGTCGCGAAGTTGAAATCGTGTACACGTGTCACTGTTTACTCACCATCTAATCGATCATCCTTCCTGTTTGACATCTTCCACGTAACATATGATAAGATACAATCTCTAATGATGTTATTTGTATCTTGTCTCGCTCCTTGAATGTCACTATGACTCAACTGTTCTCCTTCCCCACGAAAATACCCAAATCAGCCCTTCAATTTGGTAGGGTCTTACCCGTACCATTGCCTTCCCTTATGTACCACGCGATGTAGAAGAGCATTTGGCATGTAAAAGATTTTGGAGCACAGATTGCGAAACTTCCGTAGCACCACTTTCGTTTACGGACATTTTCCAAATATCGCAGTTTAGCGCACCATCTTAGCAAGATGAACCGATCCGCAGCTACGAAGGCCGCGTCGATTTTGCGGGTGACAACGGCGACCATTCACTGAAGGGTGACAGCCCACAGTGATGCCCACCGTCTCTCGACCCATACCCACAGGTGGCGAAGAATTCCCGTGATCGATTGCGGAAAAGTATTAGATTGTCCCAAAAGTCTTGTCATATTTTTTCGATCATCACTTTTTTTTTCGTCCAACAAATAATAATTAGGCAACAAAGTAATGACCATTGTTATCGGTAACCCTCTGCCACTTTATAGGAAAATCGTTGATTCCCTTCTCCCAGAACTCTGGGTTCTGAGAGTCGAAGGAGTCAGCGATCGCCTTCGCAAGCAAGTCATAATCAACGAATTTCCTCTTGGCCAGGAAGGATTCGAGAGTTGGGTAAGGTGATAGCTAGAAGGGGCAATGTCTGGAGAGTACGGTGGGTGGGGCAGCACATCCCAGCCGAGCTCCTATAACTTAGCCTGGGTACTTGTCGCGAAATGGGAGCGGGCGTCGTCATGAAGAAGGATGACCGCGGACTTTTCCGGCACTTTTCTCGAACATCGACGGCGAGCTGCTGGAGCTGGTGGGTGCATACGGTAGCGGTGACTGTTTCGCCTTGTACCAGCACCTCGCGGAAAAGCATTCCTTCCTCGTCTCAGAACCAGCACAGTCCCAAGCGTGGTTTGTCTTTCATGTCAATCTCGCCGTTGCTGAAGCTGATGAACCAGCGGCGCACAGTCACGTAGCTCACACATCCCTTGCCCAGTGCAGCGCTGATGGAGTGGCAAGCTTCCGTCGTTTTGGTGCCGCAAGACCGCTCATAATAGATGACACCGCGAGTTGGCTGGGTATCGACAACGGGCATTGTAGCTATCTCCACGGGATCTGGTGGGACAATATATATTTTCCTAGAAAGCTTAGGGAACGTTCTACCACATTCCTGAACCGCCTGGACCTGCCTCGAAGTGAACAAGAGTTACTGTTTTTTGGGAAAATATGACAAGACTTTTGGGACAACCTAATAATATACGATTAAAACTGTGACAGTAAGAGTAACGCTGAACTCGAAAACCTGTTCGAGACATGTATATTCTCAGTTTCAAATTATTCTCATGCTTTGTTTATACTATTTACTCCTTACACATATATTTATGTAGTCGATTTATACGCCACATCGATGGTGAGGCTCTGATTTTCACAAATAATCCGAGGGTGTTACGGGTATATAAATGGCAGAAGATACAATGTGCTAACATCTGATGAGGGAGGATAGGGGGCGGTAAAAGGATGATGTCACCAAATTCGATGCGTTTTTTGGATTGACAGTAGAGCTCTGGCATTTGCACAAGATAAGTAGGTTGGTGGACCGAGGACATTAATAGCGAGTGATAACCTGCAATGAGGCCTGAAAAGAGCAACAGCAAGTAAGTTTGACGGGATCTATTTGCTTGCCTTTAGTAGACAACCACAAAACCTAAGTGTTAGATGGTCAATGGCTAAATATATCTCGCAGTTGTTATGATAAAACTCATAGCAAAGCGTATCAACCTCCAAACTACTTAGGTTTCCAACAGTCATGGTTATCTGAAGGAAAATATGGTATCCTACTATATATAATTCGCTTAGTATGTCTGTGCGTGTGTGTGTATGTGTGTGTGTGTGTCCGTCCGTCTGTTTGTCACGAAATTCATATCTCCCGTCGCAGCAAAGCTGGGACGCTGAATTTTACAAGTGATATAGGGGGTGCCAAGGGAACCTCAGCGGTGGTGGACCGAAAGTGATAGCTACTGATAAGGGCTGATAAGGAGCGTCGGAAGGCAAATGTCACTAAATCCGTTCCGCCTTTCGGGTTGATCCTAAAGCGCTGACACCCATAGATGTTGTGCGGGATGAGACGCGGACACCAATGGTGGGTGATCCAGCTTGATAACGGTTGATAAGATGTGATAAGGAGCGTAAAAAGGCTAGAGTCGTCGGATCCGTTTCGCCTCTCGCGTTGATCCGACAGCGCTAACATTCATAGGTGTTGTGCGGGGTGGGACGGGGACACTAATGATGGGTGATCCAGCTTGATAATGGTTGACAAGATTTGATAGGGAGCGTAAAAAGATTAAAGTCGTCGAACCCGTTTCGATTTGCGCCTTGGTCCCAGAGCGTTCATACTCACAGGTGTTTTGCGGAACGGGACGCGGATACCAATGGTGGGTGATCCAGCTTGATAACGGTTGATAAGATTCGATAAGGAGCGTAAAAAAGACTAGAGTCGTTAAATCCATTTCGCTTTTCGCATTGGTCCAACAGCGCTAACACTCATAGGTGTTGTGCGGGGTGGGACGGTGCACTAATGATGGGTGATCCAGCTTGATAACGGTTGATAAGATTCGATAAGGAGCGTAAAAAAGACTAGAGTCGTCAAATCCGTTTCGCTTTTCGCATTGGTCCCAGAGCGTTCATATTCACAGATGTTTTGCGAAGTGGGCCGGGGTCATTGATGGAGGCTGATCCAAACTGAAAATCGTTGTTAAGATTTGATAGGGATCATGAGATGACGAATGTCGTTAGATTCGCCCGCCCTTCGCGTTGATCCAAGAGCGCTGATACTCATGGTGTTTAGCAGAGTGGGACGGGGACATTAATATTGGGTGATCCGTGGGTGATCCGAACTGATAATGGTTGATAAGATTCGATTATGAGCGTGAGAAGGAAAATTTCATCAAGGCCGATACGCTTTTGCGGCTAACGGTGGAATGTTCACATTCGCAGGTATCGTAGGGTACACGGACCTCATTGGTACCGTTGGGTACAGGGGCCTCAGTGATGACGGCTTACTGGCTGATAAGAAACGTTAGAAATAGGAAGGGATGAAATGGTTTACATCGCTTGATACTACTATACGACCGCTTCAGCAAAAGCCTCTGATGTTCAGTGTCGTTAGATGAACATATATTTTGTTTGTTTGCTGATATCACTGGCCGATGTATCGACCGCTGAATTGCCTAGCGTTCCAAAAAATGGTGCATTTATTTTGATATTGCGATCTACACTGATAATCATGATACACCTATATTTGTGATAGCAGAGCAAGCGTTTCACTCGGAATCATTTTCTAATGCGGTACTGGCAGCAACATTGGGTATCGACCGATAGACTACGTAAAATTCCAAGTAGTGAGGCATGTTTACGAAAACGATAAACATCGACAAGCGGGATATGAATCTACCATCAATGTGTAGGAATTAGATACTCAGTAAGTGAACAAATAGTTACCAATGGATGCAATCGAATACAAAACTACCGATCTCTAAACTATCCAAACTCCCAGTGATGACCACTTCAATTAAACCAGTTGGCTGGCGCACAGTACTGCGCGCGATTCGTGTCGATGACGTGCAAAACGGGCTCGATGCAAAGCGACTGAAGTATAATAACACAGGAATGCTTTTTTATACGCCATCTTCTCTCCTTTTATCCAAATAGATAGTTCAGCTGAAAGCAGAGGAAAGGAAATTTCCACTCACTATACACAAATGTGGTCGTGCCGTCAAACCCATTTTGCACAACATCGCCATGAATCGCGCGCAGTAGTGTGCGCCCGCCAACTGGTGCAGTAATAAACAACCAATACTAGTCTGGGCACAAATCGTTCCGTGCGTGGAGCATTAGGTTAAAGACAGCAATAGGGATGATATGGTTAATGGGAAATCCCTAAAAGAAGTCACTCACATAGAAACTACGGTTTAAGAAGATTATTCACGGCGAATTCCCCGTCGAAAAACGCGCCCCCGAGCTGTATTGACGGCTTAACGGATAACCCCTAACGCCTTAGATAAGTCCATCCCGCCTCCTGGGGCGACTTTAGCGAAGAATTATTGAGGTGTAGAGTAATGAGCGTGGTAGCAGAATGATACTTATCGTATCGTATCAAGCCGTATCGACTGGAATGACGTGGTGCTTGACGTATAAGCTTTCGTGGTGAACACGTCCACCAGTCAGTATCGAAGATTGGAAGGAATAAAACAGTCGAATTACTCCTAACGCTGCCTTTGAGTCCACACTTTCCGCACTGAAGCCGGCACCGGCAGAGACAGCGTCAAATTGGGGCCGTCGCCGGGGGCATCGGTGCGCAAAGTATGAACGCGGCCTTATGAACCTACTCCAATAACAGTAACAACGACATTTCTCGACCGCTAAGCTATCCGACCCTCTAAGAAGTGATGAGTTCTTACATACTTATTTGAGACATTCCGCAAGTTCCTGACCATTTTGCACTTTTTGGAAAGTACGATTTATTCGCCCTTGCTCGACGCATCTGAGAAGTCAGTTTGCCTATGCTAGCTACGTCTCCCTGAAAAATCGACACCATATCGTTTGTACCTAATGTGAGTATGATCATCGATAAACGAAGCAGACCTTCCTTCCAGAAATCAGAAGTCACCAGCTCAAGGTCCTCCTGGAAAGTGACTAGGTGGTGATTTGTCATCAAGGAAAACTTCAAATACAACCTCACTTTCCAACCCCGAATACGACCAGTCTTCCGTTGAGAAATCCCCGACGAAGGGCTGAGCCTTAGCGGATCACCATCTATTCCGCTCCCTAACTCACTTTTTAGAGAAGGGTTAAGCTAACCAAGGTGAATAGGAAATACATCCGCCAATATGCTGTAGATAGTTGCTACCGTGTATTCATTCAGTGAATATAGAAATGAAATAATCACGCTGTATAACTCTCCATCCATTTAGTCAATATCGATCAGTTGCACATCACTGTATCATTTGGCGGTATGACGCATTAGCCAGTTAGTACGTATCGTTTCAGGTGATCCAGTGGAAACCTGTTACCGTTTTTATAAGCTAGATAATACGTACATATCAATTCATGTGGTTTGATGGGAACTTGTTACCATTTTTTTCATAAGCACGCTTCTGTACCAAAAGTGAAGAAGTTTCAGATAAATGACGGCAATTATTGCAATCTTAACGACCATTTACTTTTTCATCGAACTAGTCCACGGAGATTACTGCTCCTCCTGCAAGACTGTTGCGCAAGGAGCAGAATTCGCATTGGAAAGTGGCGAGGATTTTAGCAACGTACTATGAAGTCCATCGTTTTTCATATTTAAAAACGAATTTATGCGAGCATAATGTTTCATTTACAGTTTGTTACTAGTCAGTGTCGACACCACGAACTTCTCTACTATACTTACCAGCAGATCAATCACTGCAAGGAAATCGCAGCTAAAATCGTGGCCAACGAAGGCATTCAAAACAAATTAAGAGTGAGTCTGTTCTTGATCTTTTAGGTTTTAGGACAACTTCGCGAAATTTTTCTCAGTTTTCTGGAAGCTTCCGATAACTTCTGTTGTTGAATCGTGCTGGGTTTTCCTGGAGGGGGAATCCAGCACGACTCAACAACACATTTGGTTGTTCCAATGTTTACGCCTGCGATGAAAATGAGTTTTGTGAGAAAGATCTCGACAGCCCTTATACCACTCTCGCGTGAGCTCCAGCGCAAACGAGAGCGCTACGGCAATCATAATCCACCATGAGCTGACTTCCAATATATAATTTACCAGTTGTAACTACGCGATGTACCTCGCAAGTCGCTCGGCTCTGCTACAAGCTGGCTACGCAAAAGGTAATTGAACAGGAGTTGCTCAGAATGTGGTTTAACGCATACGGTGTACAATGTTGTTGAATTTATACTTAATGCTAATGGACCCATCCATAAGTGAGTCCTATTAGTTATAGATGAGGCGCTGATGATACCTTATTGATGGTGGGCCCCATTACCCGATACCGACTGAGCTGGAAGACTGGCTTATTGGAAGACTCACAACCACTTTCATTCACTCGTCTTTTGACTGACCGTAGTTCATCTGCCACTCGTCACATCTGCGCGCTTTCTTCTCTGCTGACACCTAGTGCGGCCATAGCACACCACAGAATGACTGCTAGTGTACTGAAGTTCAAATGAGTAGTTGGTACTATCTAATCCGTAAATTGCTACTGCTAACCGTCTAATTATTCATCTCCGTTGGTGGTTGTTTTTCTCTACCTACTTCCCTATCACAATCATTCATTTGCGGACGGACAGACAGACTTACACACTTACATACCGGCAGACATATCGACCAACAGACACACAAAGTTACTGGTTTGTATAAATGATTTTTCGCAAATGGAAGATCACTCACTCAAGAAAAATTCCAGCTTTCAAATATCAAGTATATCTCAACATACCAATATCAATAAATATATTTAACAAAATTACATTTTAAAAATTGCAATCTTTCGTGTACGAGACAGATTTGAGTGAAGAAAAAGGTTGCAAAGATTTTTTTACAACCTGGTACTTAATGATAGACGACGAACCAGAGCAAGTATTGCAGCAACCCGGCAGCAACTACATCGAAGTGTGCACACATGACCTCGGCTACTGTTAGAAGCTATATTCAAGAGGTGGAAGCTGATTCATTTCAGAATGGTATCGGTTCATAACAGTATAATAATTTCATCTTGAGTGGCCCGAGGAGCCGTCACTTCTGATATTCGCTTCGTTTTATGCCAGTTCATGAAATTCCACACTCATTTGTTACTTATTGATGAGTTTGCTTTGTATCGCAGTCAAAACAAATAAATTATAAACAATGACAAGTAATAAATAAGTCGCATACATAATGTTCGCATATTTAGCAGAATTTTGAAAGCCATTCGTGGCGCACCATATCTAATTTTGAGTGCTGTGGTCTGGGAAAGGAACGGTGGTACTACGACTAAAGGAAAATCGCTTGAGAACTTCGAATAAGTTGTGGCAACTTTTTAAGGAAACACAGACGATTCACTAGTCTGCGCTACACGCAAATTGCCTCATACTATTGCGATCATAGCTCATTCTACAAGTAGAATAATGTCCACAATCTCGATGAATGGCAAACTGCCAAACGCCGAGGACACCGATCGCTGCTCATGGATTTGATCTCGTGACCTCATGCACGCCACTGACGAGACATTGCACTGTCGCAAGGAGCCAAACACTCATTCAAGATACTTACGCTACCATTTATGGTTTCGATAACGCATAGAATAACACCCTCACCTTGCCACCATATTCATCAACGACGCCGATAACGATGGCATAAAATTGTAGAAATACAGCGTGAGTTTCTCCCCATATACCGTACCATACATTATACGGCGACGTGGCACAAAATGGCCCTCGTCGGTGCATGGCAAGAAGAGCTCTTTTGACACTATAAACAAATCAATATTACAAGTGGGTGGTACATCGGGGCTACAGTAGTCTTTGGAACCGGTTTTTTTTTCTCGAGCGCTCAATTCCCGCTCCTATTGTAGAGAACAGTTTCCGAGAGCTTTCGCAAAGCAGAAGGCTGAGAAAGTGCCCACTGGAAGTGGGATAAGTTTGCCATATAATAGAGCATGATATGGGCAAACACAGCACAATTAGTTTTATGTCTTTCCTTCTGTGTGTTGTGTGTTTCTTCCAACCCCACATAAGTCGAACTTCAGTAAATTTGACGAGGTATTTCCATAACCAAATCCAAGGCACACTTCATACTATCACTAAACTCCGTGGGAACCAGAATCGGGAGTTTATTCTGAGTGAATATGATGTGTCACCTCAACACGGCAAAATCCGAGATTTCGTCACCCTCGTTCACAACCTTGAGAAGGTCCGTTCAGTGTGGGTACCTGAGGTGATTCTTATTGGGTGGTGCCCTTAAGTATTCCGTTTATTCCAGACTCCCAAAATCCTTTCTTTCCAGGAACCAGAATGTGCCATTACCCCTGAGAACCCTCCAGCATGGGTTTTAGGTATGAGAGATAACACTTCGGATCATAGCAGCGTTGTCCGAGTAGCAAGGGCTCTGTGACTTCCACGAACCGAAGGACCGATCCTTCGGAAACTTACCACAAAAGACCTACCACGGAACCTGGCTCTACTGTTTCATGCGGACCTTGATACCGTAGGTGCTCCATGGGCCGACTGTACCGACTAAAGGCTCCATATTTTTATGACAATGAAAGTAGTAAGCCACAGCTTATTCTGTTTTCAGAGGGACTTTTCGGGAATATTTTGCCTCAATACTATTATCACTATCGTTTCCCTATGTTTTGTATATTGGCGGATATGAGCCGTGAGCGTAATTACTTTTTTGGCACCCCCTGTAGAGGGTAGTGGGGGGACACTAGCGGAGGTGGACCTAAAATGACAGCGGCTGATGAGGGCTAATAAGAAATCTCGAAAGTCGGATGTCATCAAAATTTTTCAACTGACCGCTAGTATTGAGCCGTAGTAAAGTTTCAGGACACGTTCCCACCGGCTCAAAACCAAATCGTTGCGTTTCGATGGCTACCTGCATTTCTTGACAGACCAGTAGAGCATCTGGCATCTCACAGTCATATGGATCTCTTCCAATATCAGCCTGAAGCAAAAAAATTAGGTCACTCATTACCTTATTCATCGGATAACCCTCCTGATACGGACACAAAGCCTAAAGCAGAATCACACTCACACTCATGCAGTACTGAACAGTGGGTGGAGCGGCTTCATAGCGTCGTTCACGACTTGGCTTCGCCGTGGAGCTACTTGCTGATGATGTTGAGCTGAGTGGTACCGGCTCGCCGAAACGTGGGGTTGGTTCGAATATCTGCACACGATCGGGATATACCGCATCGACGTTTCGCACTTGTTCCAAAACACGATCGGCAATCTCACGAAGAGCCTAGGAGTAATTGAACTGACGCTTCGGATGAAATCTCCGAATCAGCTCCAGAAAATAAAATTTACCTTGTTGACAGTCTGTTTACAATCAAACATCCACGAATGCCGCAGTACAGAGGTATATCGTTCACCTTTCTCAGTGATGTACGATGGAGGGTTTCTTAAAATAACGAACAAGTTCACTCGTTCACAGGACTGGAAATGAAGTTTTGAATATTTTCAAATCGCCGTGGATATTCCACAATCATTGGAGGAACTACGCACTGCTTCTTGTTCTTTCGGTACCACTTGAGGCCGATATCTTCCACCTACAGAGGCTTATTGAAGAGACATCACGCATGTTAAGAGGTGGGCGCCACCATGATCGTCATTGGTTCAAAAGGCACGGTAGACTTTACACGAAAAATCCACTGCCTCCTCATATAGTCCATTTTTCGGTTCTCTGTTTTCATTGTTCAGCGCACAGTTGGAGGAATTAAATCAACAAAATATATAAATAAATAAATTGAAAAATAGTAGTATTCTATATGTGAATTACCCCGAATACTCGTCCACAACGTAGTCGAACCATGGTCCTGCTGTTGAAACAAACGTCGGATTCACAAAGTCCGGGGAGCGGTTAGTGGCACTAAAATAGGAAAAAGGGAAATCAAAAGGAACGAAAAAGTAATTCATACCAAGTAATCAAAAAATAAAAATTTGGCCCAGAAGTTGGGATAATATGGTCGTTCTCTGTCATATCTGCAGCCTCAAACGAACGATCGCCATATAATACCAAGCCAAAAAAACATGGCTGTACTGCTTACGGTAAAACATAATCCACAGACATTCTGTCCAATTCGGATGTGAATGAACCACGTCGCGTTTCGAATGAGAATACCTGAAAATTCAATTTGAAATAAAAACCAGGGTAAACAGGCGAATGGAGCAGACAATTTATCAAATAAATAATGATTGCAGACCCACTCTAATCCCCTATTCACTGTCAAGTAGAAAAAAAAGTCAAAACTGAGCGAAAAGTACGTGTTCAGTTGGAAAAGGATATATCGGTAACCTTAGATTTCCCTGCACTCACCGTCCCTTTACTTCTCACCGACGAATCGGCCGGCATACCGGGTGTTGACACCACCGGCAACGCATCAGACGAGTCACGCTTCCGAAGCTGTTGACGACGTTCAGATGTGCTCGTTGGGGTCTTCGTTGATGACGCGGATTCTGAAATGTTAAATATCATTTTTTGAGCCAACAGTGGTTCTGAACAACATACTGGAAGCGTGAACTGTTACATTATGGACAGCGATTTCGTCAGTAAAAGATATAGAACAGAAAAATACTGCAAAGAATTTTTTCTAACTTGCTGCATGAAGCTTGCGCTACCAAGTCTAACGTCTAACATAGAAAAGACTTTAACTTGGATTTTGTCCGAGTGAGTCAAATAATTTACCGTACGTAAAGACAGTGGACATAATAATCTTCTCACTTATGAACCATTAGCCCTTGCGGTTAAGGGAGCGCTCGATGCAGTTCACCAGTGCCCAGCGCAGTCCGGTTGCACCATCCCTGTCAAGACTCCATCCTCTGGTCATCACGTCACTTATACTGCTACGTACGGTAGGGTGTGTGTCGTTAGGTCTGGACTTTGCGCTACCGCACGCGGGGTCGAGCTGTTTTCTTCCGTGTGATCGAGTGCATCTCCTTTCAAAGTTTGACGCTTGAATAAATTACTTACTCGAACAACTATTATTGTGCCATCGTTACTGGAACGATTGACCATCCGGAAGTGCTTAAGGGAGCAAATTTTTATAAGATGCCCCCCCCCCTCCACAGAGAAAGCACCATATTTAACTTTGTTTCTAGTAGTTGAACACTGCTCCACTGAAGTTGAAGGACTCTACCAGTGTCAGGCCACAGCGTCCTGGCGGAATTCAAACCGGCTGCGGCAACTCGCACTGATGGCGCCACAAATGCGACGCCGCAATGCGAAATCCTGATATAAAGATATACATCCCGTATGGCAGATCCATGCTAGGGTCGATACGGCAGTGATGCGGCAGATAAGTGTACCAATTGTCTTCAAAGACTTATTCCTTATTCAAATACTAGCATGATTCTCAAACGCAGCTTATATTTGAGCAGAAGAGGATGGCTCTACGTTCTTTTGATTGATTTTACGGCTGTACTTTTCCTCAACACTTCGGGTAACATTCCTCACGTCCTTGACCGTTTGATATTTTTACTTCGACTAACTTCGATTTCAGCCTCATCTTCTCTTACAAATAACAATAACAGCTGTGAACTTTGAAATCACTCACTCGAATGGGGACTAATATGCAGTCCTGGGCTCACTGGTAACGGTGCACCAACCTCGATAACATTCAGATTAAGAATTCCAAATTCCGTCACCACATCACACATACCCTAGAATAGACATGTGTCTAGATGTAAATCATTTCAATTGTAAAAAAAATATGTCAAAATTTATGAGTATTTTGAGGGAAAGGTTCACGAAATTCCAAGTTCTTCTATTACCCATATATTTGAGTTGGACTAGCTCAACACGTCAACGACCGCGTCGCTTACACTTGTTAGGCGCGTGGGACCGCCCTTTTTTATCTCAGGCTCACGACAAGCTGCGACATGGCTTCGAAATCACGCCTCTTTTAGGGAGACTTCTCATTCGTCACTTTTTCATGTTTAAATGGTGTAATGATCCGTCTGTGATGTACGGAACGTAAATGCGCAGAGTTGTGACAACATATGGCCATTGGAAATTGTTCTTTCCCATCTGAAGATACTTGGAGCTATAATAGCTATTTGGTGCATTAGTATCAGACCAAATGATCAGAATCTCAAGTATAGTCCTCTAGTTTTATAAAGGTACAATACCAGAATTATTTGTGCAATAAATGACTCACTGTGAGCAAGAAGTGCGCTTAGTACCAGTTACCCACTCATAGCATATTTGAATACCAGTTGGGCTGGCGCACACTACTGCGTGTCACATGGAGGGTGCAAAATGAACGCGTGTATCGAACCCTCTCACCCCGCCACACACTCTCACTCTCGCCACGTACTCTCTTTCTAGCCGCTCACCCAAGTCCGTAATTTACCTCAAACAACGTAATTAAACCACAGGATGGACAAACAGACAGACATACAATCATGGTTTATCTTTAAGATATGATAACACAGCAACTATCTAACTAAGTTTCTATAAACAACATTCAACAATAAGGTATGTATTGTATGATGGGTAAATAGTGTATAAATATTCGCTCAGAATTTCGAACAGAAACTGTGACACGATGTCGTGTCACACGGTCGTCAACGTATCAACAAGGTAAGGGCGGCATGCAATGTTCCACGCAAAAAAAAGAAGAATTTGGCTAAGACAAAGCTCCTCATCATGAAGCAGAGGTGGTGGTCACGTGGTCAGGGACGCAGAGTAAGAAGCAAGTCAACATTGGGTGCAAAAATCCGAACTACCTTTTGCCTACCTACGGTTTAGCGAGAACTCAAATTGAGTTGCTCTTCTTCCAGTTTTTCGCCTTCTGCTTTGCAACGAAGGTTGATTTTTTTTGTTTTCTGTGCATGTACTATATCTGATAGAGTGGTTGTGATGTGAACGATTTCTTCGAAGAAATGCTTCCGAATTGAGAGCGATACTGAAGAGAAAAACTATGGAAATCTTACAAGCTGCACCACATGCCGTAGTTGATCGTCTAGTTGAACAAGATCCACATCTCCTGCTTGCCAAACGGCAACTTGAGCATAGGCACAAACTCCTTAACAGACAAACAAGTAAACAATCAGAGTGACCAACAACCACTCACTAAGTGTAATAATCATGGAGGAAGAAATTTACACTAATCCATGTCACCACTTCAGTGCAGGTATTCGTTCAACGAATATTCATTCGGCCACGTTCATACTTTGCGTTGCTAGCGGCAGGGTTTGGCAGCGTTTTTCTGAGTCTCCGCCTATGCTACCCTGCATCCTCTGCACCTCCCAGGTGCCACTCTGCCTCGATGCCTGTGAACGAGCCACACCCTGCCATCGCTAAGCATGAAAGCGGCTCACGGTGCAAGAGGAGTACTGCGGATGTCCAAAGAGCAAAATATGATTACCACAAATAAGGTGGTTGAGGAATCAAGGAGATGGTGAGGGTTGTCCGTTTTTTAAAACAAGGCCCTATGATAACCGGCTGATATATGTGAGTTTGCTACTTCCATATGTGAGCGGGTCACGCACTGCGTAGTACCGTCACACCTCACAGATCTATGCGGCTGCTATCGATACGTCAGTGGTCGACGTGTCCGATCCCTCGAGATCCTCTTACCCTTAAAGGCATCATTAGGGGAAAGTCGGACGAAAAGTAAAAGAAGTAGTGCACATGAAAGTCGAGATGCCTAGTAACAGGACAGTGGAGAAAAAACGGATGGAAATGGCCAAAAACCCGCGAAATAGGACCCCCTTCCCACCGTTGATTCTCGACGCGGACGACCTGTCTGTCAAGAGGGAAGTAGTCTGATCTTGTTTCCCATCGGCATGTTGCCAAGTAAACACAAGGGAATGTTTGGAAATACGACAGCATCTATTCTCCAGAGTGAGCTTCAAGCTAAAACTGCGAAAGCGCGCAGCAAAACCTTCAATCCTGCCGTATCTTCTTGACCGCTCTCACCCCAGTCAATCGGGAATTACGTCATCGGGAGGCGGGGTCAACCTGTCAAGAGGCGGAGCATAAGTGCGTTTGCGAGGTTTTGCGGCGTTTCTACAGCTCAGAGGGGCGCTTTTTCACCGGGATTTCGCCACAGATAGCGTTCCTAGGCCCAGGACTACCATGTGAGTTACTTCTTGTAGGGATTTCTCCATTACCGCATTACCCCTAATGATGTCTTTAAGAAAAGAGCTGAAGAGTGTAGACATTTAAAAACCGAAAACCAACGACTTCCAAGAGATACATAAATGCCTATGATGGCCGGCAGGCCCATGTGAGCCTGGCTTCCTTATAAGGAAGTGCTGATGACTGCAAACCTGGAGGAATCAACCCCGGAAAAACATGTTTGTTTTAATACCCCTATATTTAGGTTGCATTTGCTTAATGTGGGCCGCATGCAAAGTTTCACGCGAAAATGTGAATCCGGCTAAGATACAGTACCGCAACTTGGCCGGGTGGGCGAGGCCTCCGAAACGATGACGGGACGGGCTTTCACTTGGAAGCCCCACCCACCCGGCCTAGAATAAGGGGAGCTGCACCTCAGCCGAGTTTTCACTTTTTCGCGTGAAACTTTGCATGCAACCCTTATTAGGCAAATACAACATAAATATATGGGTAACGAAGAAACCCTTTTTTCGTGAACGATTCCTTCAAAACGACGTTGGAAGGTGTAATTCAGAGCTAGGATCATGCCATACATCCGTTAGTGATGAACGAAGTTTCAAGAAATAAAAAACCTACCGGGCATCTCCTTCAGCTGTTCACATCTCATTGTATTCGTCATTTCTTTGTATGACACCTTTCGTTCCTCTTCATTATCGAATATCGGCGCAAGACTCTGATGTGTCGACATGTTCAGGCGACCCATCGTCAACGATGCCATATCACCATTACAAGTCACAAATCGTAATTCGATTGCAGCGATACCTGTAAGACTGTCGATAGCTCTGACACTGGATAAATATGGATCCACTGCAAAAGGCGTTGTCGCTTCAAAAAGTGCAATCTCTCACCAGTGGATCGAGTTCCTTCTTGAGGTGATTTTACAAGCAAATAAAAAATTGGAACATATGAATCTGGCTGTGTTCCTGGAAATGGTAAAGGCTGGAAATTTGAACGCTCCCCTACGCACGTCCCTCCAGAACCGTAATCTTCCTGAAAGTGAAGCAATAATCCTTGCAGATATTCGCTATAGGTCATTCTTTTCCCGCGAAACTCACAAGGGAAGGATTCTAGGTCGAAGTGGCCATTCGGAATGGGATATATATTGTCTGTCGTATTTTCGGGCGCTGATCTCAATCCTGCATTCCAAATTTGCTGTCCGATTCTCTGAGCAGAGTTATGGAGGTTTTTTAAAAAAACAATGCTATTATATGGTAGGTTTGGAAGCCCGTAGCACGCGAGCCAGACGTTCTCGCGCAAAACTAGTGCGATTTTCGTGTTCAGGGGACCAAACTGCCCTATGGAACATGTTTTTAGCCAATTCGAGGCCTATAGGGTAGGCAAAGAGTTTTTCCGAAATTTGGTCAAATTCTCGATAAGCCAAGAATTTTTGCGAAATTCGGTCAAATTCTCGAATTGGCTAAAAACATGTTCCATAGGGCAGTTTGGTCCCCTGAACACGAAAATCGCACTAGTTTTGCGTGAGAACGTTTGGCTCGCGTGCTACGGGCTTTCAAACCTACCATATAATAGCATTGTTTTTTCAAAAAACCTCTATAACTCCGCTCAGAGAATCGGACAGCAAATTTGGAATGCAGGTTCGAGATCAGCGTCCGAAAAAACGTCAGACAATATGTATCCCAATCCGAATGGCCACTTCGACCTAGAATCCTCCCCTTGTCAGTAGAAAAAACGTGGCTATACCTTGTATCTTGCTGAAGGCATTACTGCTTGCATATGCTGGTGTGTATAGTAGCTGAGCGGCTGTAGGAACTGAGACATCGAGTTCGGTATTGAATAATTGAATACACCAGCTGGCGACATTGGATCCCTTTGTAAGAACTGGAAAGGGCGCATGAAATAAGATCAGCTGATTAGCACGGTAATATACCACGCCCGAAAGTTGTTTTCGTTTTCCTGCGACTGAACCCAGGCTCATACGCTTACCACCAGTGAAGACAGTTGGGCACAGTCACGTTTTCCGTCCTGTACGTCTGCGGATTCCGCCGGCTGCTCTCATTCTACCCTATACCCACATATACAGGATTTAAAACCTATTCATACACTAGCGCACCAAGGCATGAACAACATACCCCTAAAGCTCTTCAAACAATGGCGATAAAAATGCCGCCCGCATCCTTTCATGCTCACGCAGAGTCTAACGTCATTCTAATATTCATCGGTGGAGCAATGCTGAAAGCGTGTTGGCACCCCTCGACACGTCAGAACGCTCTCTGGCGAGATCAAATGGGCCCTCGAGCAATGGGCATGGCGGAGCGACGAGTCGCTGACTATAAACATATACCATTAACTTAAATGCACACCACCAACTATCAATTTGGTGGTTTACTTTCTTGGGACAAGTAGATCCTTGGAAATGCTCAGAACGAATCTTTTTGCGGCTGCACGGTGCATCCTCAAGGTGATGAGCCTGCTTGTATACAACCGAGCAACGCCCATCTAACCAAGTCGCACCTGTTCTTAGACGAACAGTTTCCAGTGTAAAAGCTGCTTTTATAATTGAATTGGCTGTTTCATCAGATTACCTTCTCTTACCGCAGGTTTTCTTCTCCACGTGAGCGCCACGTTGGAAATTTGTTCGTCTAAGGCCAGGAGTGATCTGGTTGGGTGAGCGCGGCTCGGTTTTGTTCAAGCAGGCACAACACCGAGAGGGTGCACCGTGCAGCCGCAACAAAGGGTAGCCTGAGCAGTTATCCAAGGAACTACTTGACCCAAAAAACTAAGCCCCCAATCTGATTATCGCGTGGTGTGCCTTCAAGTAATGGTCAAAAAGGCCGTGAAGACGAGCTGTGGGCAATATTCACAGCTGCTGCTACTACACTAGTATGAGGTTGCCCTGTTACTAGAAACTGGCCATGATTGAATGACATCGCTACACTTTCATATGAGAGGTGGACACACGAGCAGGATCTGTAGCAATACAGTCGAATAGAAGTTCCTGCTAAACTCCTCCATTAGATGGAGTATTGTTGTGTCATTTTTGAAACGAATGAAAGACAAAAAAATTGCGAACTGAATTTAAAAATGTAAGTATCCCGAAAGAATTACTTGCACATCCGCACTGTCCAGTCTAGTCTGGGTGTTTTTAGCCAAAGTATCAATCAAGTGGCTGAGTGTAACATGATCGAGGCGCTTCTGAAGACAGTCACTCAACACCTCGCAAATCTCTTGTCCTGGATGATCCACGCCGTACACCGCTAACAGAACATGTGTCTTGAATAGCTCAGTTTCTCTGGAATGGTGCAACATAATCGAATACACGAATACACCAATTTCAATTTCAAGCCGCGATTAATCGATTCCACAATACTCTAATGAAGCCTCCGCCCCTTTTTGGAGTCCTTGTAGAATCCTCTCATGTTCCACCAATGCGGTGACAATTTTCAAACAGCGTGTGCCCCTTACTCGATGCGCATACAACCGCTGGAAGGTCATGTCTTTGCACACAAAAATATCGCCATGAAATGAACTTAAATCCATACCTTCATACCATTCAATACAAGTAGCTACAAATAAATACCATAAATCGCAACATACTCGGAAACTTCGCTTTCTTTTAAAAAAAAATGCTTCACCGCCTGACTGAAGGAGTAGTCTAGGTTAATCATGAATCTAATTCTCTTAAAACCACCTACTAGCTTCAGTACGTGAACAAAACACGTACAAGTACGTGAACGAAATAAACCGAGAATGTTCCTTTATTACAAGACGGAAATAGAAAATCTGGAGGAAGAGCATCTCGTATGAATTCCCGCCACATTTCCCACCACAACATTTGAACAGCCGTCAATGGGCACAGTGCAGTTCAAAATTTCGCGCCTTAGTTGTTTTGATTCTCTCTCTCTACGCGCCTGACCATGTGAGTGTCGCCCCTCTGCTCCTCAGCTCTAGCGTACAAACCCACTCGGACGCTCCACCCCATCGTCCGTCAGTTTTAGCTCTGTCTCACCTAGATTTTTGTATATGTGCGTAAAACTCTGCATGCGGCCTGTAGTAAATAAATATAACATAAATATGTGGGTAACAGAAGAACCTTAATTTCCATCATTCCTTTAAGTATTGTCAAAAAGCATCTATAAGAAGAATCTCCGGTGATATGCAAACTTACTTCGTTTCCTTGCTCTTTTTCACATTTATTCGATGGCGCTTTAATGATGCATTGAAAGCCTCTACTGATGTATGAAGTTGCATATACGAAACACTGTCATCAGACTCTCTAAACAAAAGACTCGCATAAAAGTGTTCGAGTATTGTGTGATTACAGTCCCCTAAAAATCCCAACCATTAACATGACTTCATTATAAGAAAACTGCATTGGATTTATCTCTAAACTATAAATAAACACATTCACCTCACAACATACGTGTTGGGTCTATTACGTATGGAAAACTTCTCCAGCGACATACGCAACGCATCACAACCAACCGCTAACGGATCACGACCACTGCCGCGTGGAAGTCGTAGGCGTGGATGGATTTCAAACCTATAAAAATTTATTGCGCTTCCGTCAACGAGTGATCTACATTTCTATAGCCCAGAGCCACTATATGTGGGCAAGACTATCCGTTACAGATACTTGTCTGCTGGATGTCTTTCTGCGAGCGCCTTCGTCAAATTTACCCCACTTACCATATCTTCTTTTGCAGTGGACAAGCAAAGTAACCAGGTGGAAATGTGAAACGAGCTCCATAAGCGATATGAGTGTCTATCTCCTGATCTTCGGACACTGAAAAATGATGTGTAGAACTTATCTACTGGATCCGAACCTTGAAAACTTCGTCTACAAAGAGAGTACGAGCTATCATCTCCCCACCACAAAGTAGCTTGATATAAGTCCAATGATACACGGCGAAAACCTTTGACGCTCACTCTGATCAAAAATTTGAGAAAAATCGCTGTCTGCTGATATTCGTTCGTGCAGATCAAGACACAATTCGCATTAGAGTCAAATGAGGCGTAAAATCTTCGATTTACGTATAGCTCATAAACTGATAGGGGGCGCGAGTGGGTCTGGTTCCTCCACCGTTTTCAAAAAATCGGTTTCCAAAATTAGAGGTGGATTTATGAAAAAACTCGCTGGCTAGTCTTAGATCTAGCTTTCCGGCCAGAAGTTTCACATTTAGAGCAGGAATATTTGAAGGCAACCGAAGTTTATCTATCCTCTTTTCAGCAGGCTCACTTCAAATGATATGTAATCAATATGCTATGAGAAAAATAGAAAACCTAACTTTCTAGAAGACCGGTCGCTATGAGTTGTTTAGGCCGCGTTCATAATTTGCGTGGCAGGGCGTGGCGGTGCTTCCACAGAGGCAGAGTGGCACAGGGGAGCTGCAGAGACGACGCAGGCAACGATACAGGATGGCACAGGCAGAGACGCAGAGACGCAGCCACACCCCGCAGCCGACACCGTGAGTATGAACGTGGACTATATAGTGTTGTTCTTGCGCGCTTTTGTTGTTGAAGTGTTTGTTAATTATTTTCTTTTATGTCCTTCCCTTTCATGGCATTTTGTCTCACGCACACCTGATGCAGACGTAATAAACTTAAAAAACCTATTTTGATCTTAGGTACTGCTCAATAGAGTAAACTGCGTGCAAATCAAACGGTTTTTATTTCAGTGTAGCTACACGGCCTATGGGTTCACATGCACTTCCAGAGCAGCTTTTGGCAACTCGTTCCTACCCCTGCGTACCTCGTAGGAAACTGTGTACGTACGATTTCACTAGTTATATTCATCGCTGAGAATATGATCCAAAAGCAACCCTGTTTTACATACCTGAAGAAGTATTGCTGCGGTCTAACGGTCCGTCATGCACAGAAATCGAGTCGAGCATGCTTGTCATCAGAAGTGAATCACATTCTCTCGATTGGAACATACGATCTAGTAGCAGTTCCTGAATCGGATAACTTGAAAAAATTATGAGAAAAAACGTAAAACAAAAGTGAAGCAGAACAGGATAAGAGGCTCAGTTCGCGGAAACTGAACCTCACTTTAAATGAGTTACACCGAAGCGAACCTCACTTTAAATGAGTTACACCGAAGCATAGACATTTGAGAGGTAGAACTCAAAATTAAAGTCGGCAAACGAATTTTTCAAGCTTTTACAAGAAAAATTGTGCACGGATAGATCACGGAGCAAAACATCAAATTTTGCACAAACATAATACATACCTGATTCACTACACGAATAGTTTGACGACATTTACGCCAGGCCAGATCAAATATACGGTAATGGCGACCATTCTCCCTGGAAGAATAATTCTGTTTGCTCGACAAATCGCGGTCTGTCAAACATATCCCTCCAAGAAAGATATCCTAGATTTGCAAATTATCTCACCTCTGACAAAACTGTAACTTTATGTTGTCATCGATGATGAGTATCACCCAAAAATCAAATAGTTGGTCTTTTCTCAGCAGCTCACTTGTATCGCATCCGTCATTCTTACCTAAACATTCAGATGTGTAGGCGAAAATATGAGCAGATACAACACTTTCACAAATCTTTAAGTCAAGAGTGATGAGTAGTCCTTTCTATTAGCTACTGGTTCTAATGAAATACTCACTTCCACTGTTTTGTCTCGTATAGCGCTCAAACGCCTGAATATCATCCACCTAAACGAAGCCATCGTGATAAAATCATAGTGAATAAAGTGTAAAAACCAGCTACAAATTGGTAGCATAACGGAGAGTTCCGTAGAGCTCTGAAGAAGATTGCTCTATGCAAATGTGGCAGAAGGTTATCTAAGGTCGCGGTCATACTCACCACGCAGGGCGTGGCTGCGTTCATAGGCAGAAACGGAGAGTGGCACGGGGAAGTGCAGAGATAACGCAGGCTACGAAGCAGGGTGGCATAGGCGGAGACGCAGAGATAAGCACCCACGTCCTGTCGCCGTCATCGCAAAGTACGACCGCGGCCTTAGAGGACGTCCTACGCTCGCTCGAAAGCGGGCAGCACCATGACCGTCATTGATGCGGCGGCGTCTAGTGTGCCTTGGTCTTATCCCGGCCCGATCGACGAAAAGCCAGTCCGAAAGAAATGTAGTATATGCCTTTTCAGACAAGTCAAGTGTACTCGTGGAGCTCACTAGTTTTCGACGCTTATGCGATGCTTACAGCTTATTACTAACAAACTTTTCAAGCTCAGGTAAATTCGATGGTTTTTCAAACTCAGAGAATTACGCGGCTATCATACAGACTATTAGGATGCCGCTCACTTCTGAACGAGTGCGGAATATGCTTTTAGCCAATGTGCTTTGTAAAGTAATGATTATCTCTGTCATTGCTGCTATGCGCTCCAATTGACTAGCCATGTTTAAAAAAGTAGACAAGCATGTCATAACAGTTCATCAGCCGTCGCTTCCAACCTCGCCAACCGTTCCTTCCAACCTCTCTCACTTAGGTAAAAACAATTGCCGAACTCCGCTCACCTGACAGCAATAATATATATTTGATTCTCCTACACGACGCATGACACAATACTCCAAGTGCATCTGATTCACTCTCTCCTGTAAGCATCTTTCATCA
This sequence comes from Trichostrongylus colubriformis, assembly GCA_963978905.1. Classification (NCBI taxonomy): domain Eukaryota; kingdom Metazoa; phylum Nematoda; class Chromadorea; order Rhabditida; family Trichostrongylidae; genus Trichostrongylus; species Trichostrongylus colubriformis. The sequence goes on along the minus strand of OZ022257.1, from coordinate 47,402,693 downwards.
TATACGATTAACAATGCATGTCACGGCAAAACGTATGTCATGGCGATGTACGATCGCCCACAGCACAATACACAAAAATAGTACCATGGGACCACCGAAGAAGCGATAAGTGGGACGGTCTGCCTGCGATATGATATTGTAGCCAACGTTATGTGTAGTGAGTGAAGTGAAGGGTAGGGGTGTGTTCCATTAAGACAGAAAAATCGCGATGCGGCGTACGGTATGCGACCGATGGTGCTAGCTAAGTGAGTCATACTGGATGGGTCCTGAAGCGATGACGGTGCTCTACGCCTTATTCCAGGCGTAATCGCTTCATATCGCATCATCTCATCGCGCGCCAAACGTGGCTACGCGAGTTTTCTGTCCTTATGGTGCCTACCTGAGGTCTCGAAAAGAAAGCCAGTGCAAGGTGCGTGAGAGGACTGTTGCAGGTGATCAAACAGCTATCTAAGAGAGGCGAGGCATCCGTTAATCGTCAAAGAAACGCCGTGAATTTTCCAATTCTGCCGTGAACACCTCTGCCACTAGAAAACGCTACGGACTCAAAGGCACCGGGAGGAGTGAGGAGAATGTGAACTGTAAATACATGTTCTCTGCAATCAAAGTTTCCATTTTAAAAGAAGTGATGCGCAGCAAAACTCGCATTGAAAAAGCGCGGCTTGGGGTGTTATCACGACCCCGCAGCACGGTATGTCTTTCTGCAGTTCATCAGCCGGACGTTGCCGGCGAAGGCGGGACAACGTTCGCGACTGGCCAATTTAGCCTCTCCGCCCGTCTGCGGTCTACCCCCAGCTAAGGAGGCAGAGGGGCCGAGAGAAAGGGGGGGGGGGGATGGGAGGGGTTGTCGGGTTCCTATTTCTCGGTTTCTTCGCCGTTTTATTTCGTTCTTTCTCTTCTTTACACTGCTGAGCACCTCTACTTTCATCTTCCACGATCTTTCAAATTCACCCCTTCTGGTTTCTTCGAAAAATCAGTCTCGGAGCACTGCGTGCCTCACTCTGCTCAAAAACAAAATGAGAATTCACTCTTTATCTTTCACCTTTAGTCGATTCACCGCCTCTGGGCTTTGTATCACTAATGGACAGCGACGAAGACGTGTCTCAATCTGGCCAGTTTTGAACTGAAATGTTTATTCTATTAAAAAAAATGTCGAACTCCAGTAGCTGTCCTCACCGCTTTCTCCCTCGTATACTCATTATCGATATAGGCTGAAATTTTCTTAATTTTTTCCTCGGTTATCTCCAGTTTTCTGCTGTCCATCAGCACCATTTCCAATTCGACAAGACGATTCAGCCGGTTCATCAACTCGCCTATCACCAGCCTTTCCTAAAATTATCACCCGTCTCATATATTACACACGGTACCAGGTTACGAGAATTCAGAAAACGTAGTAGGATATCATCTTCGAAGTCCTCTTACAGCCTTCAAGAACGTTTGAAACCTCACTTTATTACGAAAAATTGCTTCGGAGATATGGTCACTTGATTCTTTTTGAGACTGTTCCCTTGAAGAACATAAAATCACTTTCTATGTGATCATCCAGGAATAGGAGTTTTTTTAGAGCAATTTAAAAATGAAATGGAAACTTACTTCGACACCCCAAGCTACATAAGTGAGTTGGCAGCAAAAAACAACAAAAGCACCATTGTTGTTGTGCAAAAGCAACAAAAAGCACGTGCAATCGCACAGAATTTGCCCCATAGGCAAGTTCCGCCCCTCTAGAGCATGTTCCATCCTTTAGCGTAAGTTCCGCACATTTTGCAGATGAACCGAGCATCTTGCTGTATTTATTCGCATTCATAGACTTAGTTTAAAGTTGTATTTAGCTGAAAGAGTCATAATTCCTCGAAAAAAAAAAGATTTTTAAGACACTTAGTACGTCCTGAACTGACTACTTGCTTTAAAATATACTATCCGTCAGAAGCGAGAAGAATGAACTTTGTATTATTTTCTTAATCATACGGTATTAAATAACGCATCCTAAAACCAGACGTTCGAAAATTTGCATGGATCTGACCGAACAGATTCAGCTGATTAGCAGCCTCCCTCAACAATAACGACAACCTGCAAGTTCGTTCATGCATATCTGCCTAGCAGTTGCACTCCCATTTACCGCTCTCTACAGATGAATTTCGCCATATTCTCCTATAAAGGGAATTAAGCATTACACAACAATCCCACCAACGGACTGTTATATCTACCCACAAATAAAAATCAAAAGTCCTTTTCCGGGAAATCAGGTCAGAACACAGGCGACACCGCGGCATATTCCACGACAATCTAATGTGAACTACTTCAGGGGCGGAAAAAAAGAAGAAAAATCAATTTAACACTCAAAAAACCTTCCTAGGTGCTCAAAATTCCTACCACATCTCCACTCGTTGAATTGTGTTCATAAGTTGAACCGGAGGCAGCGTAGGAGGATTCGAAAATAAGTGGATAGGTACCGACTATTCCACGAAAAGTGACTCCGCTCCCACACCTATTGATTGATTCGCGCGCTTTGCATCGCCCAACGCTATTAATCGATACACATAAATTCGTTAGAGATTCCCAATTTCTTAGTCGGCGCAAATTATAAACGCAACACTAGCTACAGATTCCGCATAATAATCGCCCATTTGCAAGCTATGAAGTCTTCTATTTTTTTCGTTTCATGAAAATTCTTCATTTGAGTACTTTAAACGATCAGGTACCTATTACCTTCTTTGGCATCTTTTCAAGAAATCGTATCTGCCGCTGAGTATGCGTATCCTCATCTGTGTCGGTGTCACTTTCGTCATTAGGATGATATTTCGTGATCTTTTCGCTAGGCCAGGTCATCACGTATAGATCCAGACGGACCACAACGTTTTTCACATCTGAAAAGAAATGGAATTGGAAGATCTAGCATTTATTGCTTTGTGCTCAAAAGCTATTACGAACATGCCTCAAAATCCCACCAGTGAATCGGAAAGGCATTTAAAGGTATACACCACGCGATAATCAGATTAGTGGCTTATTTTCTTGGGACGAGTAGGCCCTTGGATAGCCATTCAGGGTGTACCGCTGTTGCGGCAGCACGACACATCCTCGCGGTATTGTGTCTGCTTGAACACATTCAAGCCACGCCCATCCAACCGGATCACGCCTGGCCTTAGAGGAACAATTTCTAACGTGGAAGCTGCCTCCATCAACGAATCACAATCTTAGTTCTCCACGTTAGAGCTACGTTGGAAATTCTTCAACCGATCCAAGGCTGAATTGGTTGAGTGCGCGTGGCAGTTTCGTAGAAGCAAGCAGAACACCGCGAGGTAGCATCATGCAGCCGCAATAAGGGTGCAGCCTGAGCAGTTATCCAGGTGCCTGTTTGCCCCAAGAAAGTAAGCCACTAATCTGATTATCGGTGATGTCCCTTCCTGAGCTCCAGAAGTACAAGTCGCGCTGATATGTTGACGGAGCGCTCTGGAGCGGGTCAAAGGGACACTACTGATTGTGAAAGACTCTCTACTGGCGATCACTATGCTTCGATCCACGCAGGTACATTATCGCACATCTTACCACATTAGCTGTAAACTCACCAATTTCACTGTCCGGTTGTTCTACACCTCCACGAAGTACTTCTTTGATACAGGTCGGTAAAAATGTCACCGGAAATGTATCCATTGTCCGATCTGGATATTCAACTGAACACATGAAGTAGATGAACAGTGGATAATCACGACCGTAGACAAACTGAAATTTGGCATGATAATTGAAGCGGTTTGATCAATAATTAAGAACCACTGATTTGGTAGAGAGTGAGCAATATGCAAAGAGCTTCAAATCAAAAAACTCCACTCTCCCTACTTCCAAGTTTGAATGTCGGCCAGGACTTTCGAATTAGATCAGTGCGCCGGAGCGGGAGCCACGCGCGCGTACAGTTCACAATGAAGATGGCAAGCACGTGTCGCGCTGCGTTGCAGTACGCGTGGGGCCATGTCCAGATTTCATTTGAGTGTCGTGACCTGCACTCTGCTTCCTTTCAGGTTCGACGAGGTTTTTACTCAACGGCTGGCAGCACTAATAATCCTACATAAATACAGCTTGTGGACGGACACAAGAGTTCCGTCGCGAAAACGAAGAAATAGATCGCCATGGAGTGGGAACGCCCAGACACCCCTTAACATGTCCGGAGGTACGGCTAAAACGCTCCCATCAGTGCTCTCGCCAATGACAATCAAGGTGCCACTCTCCTCGTGAGCGCGTGTAATCAGTCTAACGTCTGTCACGGCGGCGACTCACACCGTCCTTTTCATTTACACAGGATTTCGTTCTCAGGTCTGCATTCTTTTACTGTAAGTCTTCCCTTTTGACACCTTCGAAACAAATGACAGCTGTTAGAGACTTCTCATTCAAAGCTCAAAGGCAGTTAAGGGTTTTGTGAGTGAGACACCATGGAAGTTCTCATAATCCACACTACTCCGATCACTACCTTTGAAGGAATCGTTCACGGAAAAATTAGTATCTTTGTGACCTCTATATTTATGTTCTATTTGCCTAATAGGGGCGCATGCGAAATTACACGCGAAAAAGTGAGAATCTGGCTGGATACAGCTCCCCAAACCTTTGACCGGGTGGGCGGGGCCTCCGAGTAGAAGCCCCATCCCGTCGTCCTGCTCCTACAATGCGTCTCCGACCGCGACGGACTACAGGGTCGTCGCTTGTTCGGAGGTCCCGCCCATCCGGCTAAGACTTTGTAGTGCTGTATCCTAGCTGAGTTCACATTTTTTCGCCTGAAACTTTGCGTGCGGCCCACATTAGGGAAATGCAAAACAAATATATGGATCATAAAAACTCGTTTTTCCGTGAACGATTCCTTAAAGCATACCGGAGAGGTAATTTTGGCAGAATGCGGAATAGTTGTGGAATAGGGAAGTCAAGGTGATCAGTAGCGTAACAGTAAAGGAAGAACGGAATAAAACGCTGAAAACCAGAGAATCAGGAACCTGAAAACCCTCACTCGCCCTTCTTCCCTTTCGTATACCCTGCGTCTGTGGCCCGTGGAAGTATGTGCAGACGAGCGAGAAGCTAAGTCAGTCAGCCGCAAACGTTGCCCCGCTTTCCCTATTCGCCAAGCGGATGCGAGGCAGCGTTGCGAAATTGTGGTGAAGACCGAAAAAATCCTTCGTTTTCAAATGCGTGACCACCACACACCAACCTTTCCAGACCAGATTGTTCGCTTACAGATAATATGTCTTCCCATTTGTTCTACTTAACCCTAGCAGTGCCTTCAAGTTTTGATCATTGGTACCGAGGGGTATGTGCCCCTATGTCAGGATTTCGCACTGCGACGTGTAGCAAGCGAAGCGACGCGAGCGAGCTAAAGGCGCCGTATTGTTGGGTCCTGAAGCGATTACAAGATAACTGTGTATGGCGCCCCTAGCATTACAATGTAATCGCTTTAGGACCCAAATTTAGCGGCGCGCATAGCTCGCACACACGGCGGCGCACGCCGCTTGTCGTGATGCGAAATCCTGACATAACAGTACACACCCGGGACCTAGGGATGTCAAAGTACACCTAGTGCCCTAACAGACTCATTCCCACCGTTCTTGACTGCTTATCTTCGCCGTTTCTATGCTTTCCGTTTTCTTTTTCTGCATTTAACGCATGCCGTAATCGAAACTGATCCACTGGTCTATCAGCTCTTCGCAGCGATCCACTCGATGAGATTGAATCATCGGCCATACGCGTGGCATCACCTAAAATCACATGGCAACTGCTCGATCAGGATACATACATGACAATTTGGATTCAATAAATGCGCAAAATATTTGTGTCCATTTCCCAATTCAGTTACAAAAATTCCATTAATTGCTCGAAGATAGCGGATTATCCCAGTATTACTTACTCAGCTTCCTGCTTGAAACAGCCGTATCACATCCTCGAGGTGTCTGATCGCTGAATAAGCCTTCAAAGAAAGCCAACTCGGATTTACCAGGAAATCGCACATCGCTATCCTTGCTAAAACGTATAGGTTACGAAAAAAATTAGCTAGGAAGAGCCTACTGCAACATAGTGAAAGCTCTGCTCCACCAGATCAGGAAAAACACTCCAAGAAGTTACTACTAAGATGCTGAGTTATGGGCAAAAGCTTCGGTGTCAGACGAGGCTAGAACCAGCACTTCGTGCTTTCCGAGCATATGAGCTAATGGTCTATTGTCTATTGAATCTGCATGTCTCGTATGGATTAGCACATATGCCCGGAAAGCATGAAGTGTGGGTTTTAGTACCGTCCGACACCGAAGCTTTTGCTCATATTTCAGCATCCTAGAAGTAACTTTCGTATCGCGGGCTGCGGCGATAATCAGCAATCTAAAATCAAAAACTCCAAGAATGTTAACATTATGGGCGGTTGGGGTAGCCATTACGCAATATAAGTCGATGGCATTGTCCCAACCGAATTGACTGTTCAAGAAGGGCACCAAAAGTGATGGTTATCAACCCACTCATATCCAGCGCGCCCATTACAGTTTTCGCGCGCTAATTCCACTACTGGAATCAAAACATCGACAAACTATGGATGTTGGATAAGTGAGACGCAAAAGATTGCAGATCCTCACTGCCATCACACAACCTGTCAGTAACAGTGGGTCAAGCACAAAGACAAAGTTGGATATTGACACCTATAAAGCCCACACAAATGACAGAGGAGAGCAGCACTGATGAGAGGAATGTGAAATACTCTTCTCACTATCCTTTCACCATTGCAAATAGCAAACACCTCTATTAACACCTCTATTACCACTATTAAATAAACCACTATTGCCTATTAAATAGGCATCGTCAAAATCTCAGAGCCTTGAGAATACGTGAAAAGTCAAGCAACTCTTCCACAGCGCTTATTAATGCAGTGAGATGCGACTGACGTGAATGGACCTATGATTTTCATGACTGGAATCGAAAAAAAATCGTAAGCCGTACTGTTGTGGTGTGTAGTAAAAGTACGGCAGACCAGGAACTTGTTTAAACGTTCCACGTAGCATATTCGAGAAATTCAGCTGTGCTTTACTCTCTCCACAATACGACGTTTTCGATTGACGATGTCCCTGAAATCATCCCACCCATTTAATTGGCATTTTTCCTGTAACTACTGTTTACTACAGCAGAACCGATCACGATTGAAACAACAGTCACTTGTGATTGAGGATAAAAACTATTTTCCCAATTCTGGAAAAAGTATAAGGCGTGGCGCAATCCGACAGAATAGATCAAAACTCAAATTTCACCATACAGTACGTGACGAATCTCCATATTCAACAAACCTCAGTATTGAGATGTGAACAGAAAGTGTTCAGGCTTCTCGCCATACCGCTCACTTCCATACTCACACACTCGCATTGTTCGTCCAAAATACCACGTACCACAGCCTGATCCATAACAACTCCTGAACAGCACCAGGTTTGAACGCTCATTCCAAAGTTGATCGCGAGCTGATGCTCTATCAGTGGTCATTGGTGGGAGAGCACTGTAGACTTTTTGGTCGCGTTCTGGAGAACGTGGATGAGATGCTCTCAGCACCTTCCCACCGACGACGGAAAATGCCGCAGCTTGAGTATTAGATTGGCACATAAAATCTGCGACACTCTTGAAATCCCTTCCTACAATGCCGTTCCCACGCCCTTCGTGGATTACCCACATGGATGATGTAGGACATTCCCGTTTCAACCTGTAGAAAAAATGGGGAGGCTACGCTTGATCTAAGCAAAATGGCTCCAGTTGAAAACTTCATACTTCACCCCCCTTACTAATTACGAGCACCTTCTCAAAAGCACACCACGCGATTATCAGATTAGTGTAAGTAGGTCCTAGAATAACTACTCAGGTTACATCTTCATTACGGCTGCAGGGTGCACCCACACGGTGTTGCGCCTGCTTGAACATAACCAAGCCACGCCCAACCAACCAAAACACACGTGGCCTTAGACGAACGAATTTCCGACGTGGCGCTTACATGAAGAAGGAAACTTGATGTGAGAAGATAAGTCGATAAAACAGCCACTTTGATTATGAGGGAGCTTCCACGTTGGAGAATCGTTCGTCTGAGACGAGGTTTGATTTTGCTGGGTGGGCGTGGTTTGGTTGCGCCCGAGCAGGCACAACACCGTGAGGGTGCAACATACAGACGCATCAAAGGTGCAGCCTGAGCAGTTATCCAACGACCTACTCGCCCCAGGAAAGTAAGACACTAGTTTGATGATCGCGTGTTGTCGCGGATCGCCGCGACGATGGCCTCGGTTGCACCGCGCCCTCCCCCTGCCCGTCCGCACTGCGGCGCCGCTTGTCGCGCTACGCGACACGCGGTAGCCCCGCCCTCTGTGGTCGAAGCCGGTATATAAAGCCGGCTGCCAGCTGCCAGTCGGTTTTCACCGGTCAACGCCATGATGCTGCCCGAGATCTGGGATGCGGTGCACCTTGGCTCTCGGGTAGTGGAGCGCTGGCTCATGAGAGGCATGAGTTGGCCGGTGTCTTCCCCTGCTTTCCGACTAGGAGCAGTCGTGGTTGAATCCCCATGCGAGACACCGTCGGCCATATGGCTACGTGATAACAGCCGGATGGGGGTCTACTACGTTAGCCGACTGCCAGGAGTCGCCCTAGCGGAGGCGACTTGTGGGAGTCAGGTATGATGCCTTGTATCGCTGTTATTGCGTGATAAATGTGTTGTATATTTCCGTTATGTAAGTTATATGTTATTCATATGTCATATGTCTATGTTGTGTCTCATCATGTTTGGTACTGGGGGCAGGTTTCAATGACGTGGCATCCAGGGCCCGACAGCCCTAGGGGGAAGTGTCGAGGCTCGACACCCAGGGAATAGGTCGGTGAGACCCTTAGGTCCCCAGGGTGGGTCCATCCCACCGGCAGTTGCGGCGGCCGGCGGGGTGTCTCCGGTGGGGACGTCTGGAGGGCATCATCAAACACTGGGTGCCTTCTGGATGCGAGAGGTTTGTGTGCGCTAGGACGACGCAAACCGCGAAGTCAAAAGGATGCCTTTGATCCGCGACACGTGTCGTGCCTTCAAGCACTCTGCTAGAAAGGCTACTGCTTATACCTGTGATGCGTTTGGGGAATACGCCATCTAAGTTTCGGTTACTGGTGTGGTAGTGATCCCGGCTTCAAGAAACTTTTCGCGGTATGGGTACATAACAATCCCAGTTAGTCAGACAAGTCCAACCTGGTCAGTGTGTGTCATTATTTGCTGTGTCGTCCTCATCTGACCACAATTCTTCGAGAAATTCTTACCAAAGATATTCTTACCGAAGATGAAAACTGGGTCCTCTATGTGAAAAACAAGGAGGCGTAAATGGCTGTCCGACGGAGAATTGCCACCGCCTGAGGTCAAATCAAGGTTTCATGAAGAAAAGTGTTGCTCTGCTGTTGGTGGGATTCTAAGTATTCTTGGGAATGCAGTACTTCCAGCTGCTTTCCAGCGGTACTGCAGGGGCCGCATCTACGCTAACCTGGTGCCGGAGTAAGCCAGTATTCTCCGCCAGCCTTATCCAATGAAAAACGCTTTTTGTTCTGCAGCATGACAATGCAAGACCACATGCTGCAAAGATAAGACAGGATAAAATTAAGGAGCATGGTTGGAAAGTTCTGCCCCATTCTGCGTATTCTTCCGACCCAGCTCCTTCTGACCACTACTCATTTAGAGCTCTCAGACATCATTTGAAGGAGAAGAAGTACGACGAACTAGCTGAGGTGGAATCCTGTGTGCGAGCGTTTTTTCGATTTGCAGCATCCACAATTCTAGGCAAAGAACATTCAGGAGCTACCAACGCTTTGGGACGTGTCATAAAAAAAGTGACAATTATACTGTAGTTTATATTTATCACCTATGAAGTAATAACTTTTTGAAGAAAGTCACATGTGTCGCAGGACTTATGCACCTACCTAATAGTACATAAAATAACGCCTTCAAATGATTATTGTGAAGAGTTTAATTCCCCTATGATTTACATGGCTTTCTTGGAGGAGGAAATATGCTTGTGCACCCCAAATTGATCAAGTGAGGCTCAATTTAGTTCACCACTATTCGATTTCACTACAATTTATTCTGCTCATTATGCATGAAAATAGAAACACTCACCACTCTTCACAGCCGTGTACAAGGCCGACACCACAGCCTTACTGATTACTGTCTAAAAATGGAAAAAAATCACTCACAAATTCTTGCATAGAAGACAAGATCCATGAGCTAATGAAGAAAAGGGAAACGCGATTGTCAAGAGAAAAGGGAAACGCGATTGTCAAGAATAGGTAGAACTATTCACAAAATTTAGAGATCTATCCAGCACAGTCTACGATCAATCAACTTTCTTGTTGAAATGAAAAATAAATCCGAAATACTCACCTCGTCAACGTCGTTGATAACATTTGTGAGACATCCCGGTTTATAGTTCTCTCTCAACACGTCCAGACATCGCGTCGATGATACCCATTCAATTGGAGGAATTGCTGTAACGGCACACCCATTTGCATTTTTGTTCACATTCCGCCCCGACTGTCCAACAACAAATACATCAGCCGACCTACTCGAAACCTTTCAATTGAATAATTCACTCTGGATGTTAGCTCATTACAAGTTATTTCTAGCCTCTCGAAGACCCATCGATAGTTTGCCCCTAGTGAATTCGAAACCACTTCCTGTTCAAATATGGAGCTTTCGCTCACCAATAGAGTTTAGGAGGATATATGCGCTTTTTCATGCACACCCAGCGATCACAATTCAGTATAAAATCTCTATAGTTAGTATTTCTTCATTACGAGTAAATAAATAGCATCTCAGAAGATATCAAAATAAGGACCTACTTTACCTTCTCACACCAAATATCGGAGGTTTTAAAATCCAGGATGAAAGTAATTCTACGATGGGGAGCACTTGCTTACACATGCCTTTTTTTCTCGGGTACCTTCCTATCACTTCAGCTGCACTTGAACATGACGATCACGCTCAAGATTACCATACCATTAATCCTCTATTCTCAGACAAACAAAGATTCTTTCTTAAACTTTTTGATAAACCTTTCTTCGTGAGAACGTCTCAAAGAAGAATATTTCGTTGTTATCACACCGCTGACAATTTCATGAAACGACCCGCTTTTTTTCCGCTCTTCAAACACATCGCCTCGACATCAAGTAACACTATTTGACTGCGCGATTGAAAAACAGCTTCAGGCTCATCTACCAATTAAAATTGAAGTCACCTACACCACAGTCCCTCTGGTACAGCTGTTCCACGTTTCAGAACCTGTCACCAGTAACACGATTAATAAGCGCTTTAGCCATTGAAAGTGCACAGTAGGGGACCACAAGCTTACAGGTGACCTCATTATTACCAAGCTAATCCTCTTTCAAGCGTATACTTGACGCGCATACTTGACTTCTATTGGAATATCAATGGTTAGCATCAAGTATTATTGACCCGTATATCCAGAGCACTCATAGAGTAGCTAGTCAGGACTAAGAATCAATTATCTTTTGTTACAGCAACCAAGAGTGCGGCTTGAGACAGGGTGATAGACCCATCGCAAGTAGAAAGGAAGGCTAATCCAACTAATATTCTGCGCTTCGCATTTCAGAACTTTTCCAATCTCTTCGTGCAAGATCGATAGAGATTTCATGTCATAAACACTAGTCAGAAAAAGATGCACGCAGAAGGTATTCATCCGGCCCCGAGGCCATCGATCAGTATACCGAAACCAATCAAAAGCGCAGAAATCCCTTCGCATTATATCACATTGTTAGCACTCAAAGGCGACATTCGAACCTACCCACCAATCTCTTTCTCTTCCTCAGGCAATTTTGCTGAAGGTGAACGTGCATATCTTCGATCAAGAACACGCTCAGGTGGTGGTGAATTACGTTGACCTAGATCAACTGCTAGCAAAGGTTCGTCACATAGACAGAACAGCAGTGGTATCGCCTCTGTAAAATGAAAAAAGGATCGTTGTGATGTACTAAAACCCACCATCACTTCTACACTAACAAGGGAGGCCCATCAGGTCAGGGTGAGCTTTTTCAAAACGGTTTTTTGCATTTTATAGGATCACATACATGAATCAAAAAACCGGTCTAAAATTTGCCTAAATGGTTTTGGGGGGCCCAGAAAATGAGTGCCAAAAGTTGCGTAGAAAGAAACAATTTTGACCAGTTTGCTGCAATGCTTTCCAGCTGCGGCGTTCAGTATATGAATATCGGAAGACTGTCTTCAAAAGTACGCCGAAACCACTGCGAGCTCGTTCAAAAATGTAGAATCGCTTATAGTAACTACTAAACGAAGCAAAGAAGACTCATAGGGGTTGCACAGGACAGAGTCCTCGCAGTGGTTGGATGGCCGAATGAATGGTGGGACGGACTGGCATTGGCACTTTGGAGGAGGCGTTTGCGGTTCAACTCCTCTCGACGTTTGCGCTTTTGCATTTTCTGGATTTTCTTTTTCCAGTGCTATACTATTTGTGCACATGCAAAATGACTACAATTTTCGTCGCTGGTGCACGAAAGTGACCTCATTTACAAACTTCCAGTGGTCAACGTGTTTGGACACTTCGGCGCCTGGCGCCGGCGCGACACTCGAGACAGTGGGGTGGACAGGGGCACACAGTCACTGCTCTACTTGTACACACGAACAACTTACAGCCTCAATTAAATGCAATGGAGCATGTGCAGATCAACGCATTCCAAGTGAACTGCACCTAGCAACATCATGCGACGGCGAAAGATAGCAAATATTTCCTTATATGGGCTACGGACTTCTTTTCGTTAAGCGTTCTCTACTATGGTAGTAGTAGTACTAGTGGTCGCCCAAATTTTCGAGTTTGGGTCAAAATCTCGATTAGGCTGAAAACTTGTTACCTAAGGTAGTTCGACCTCCTGAATATGAATATCACACGTGCTTTGCGGGAAAATCCCCAGTTTCCTTGCTATGGGCGTTGGCAGGTCCAAACAAATCATTCGCCTATTACGCAAAAATACTGAAGATAGCGGTTCCCCGACATAATAAAAATTGGTTTTGCACACATTTTGCACGTGTGGTCATACATGAGCCTAAATTAATGAAAATTAGAAAAATGCAAAAAATTGTCCTCAGTGGGGATCGAACCATCAACCATTTTCTGGGCCCTCCAAAACCATTTAGCCGATTTTGAAACCGGTTTTTTTGCTTCATGTATGTAACCCTATAAAATGCAAAAAAACCGTTTTGAAAAAGCTCACCTTGACCTGATGGGCCTCCCTTGTAAGAAGTATATCAAACCTTTAAAAAATTGAACTTACCCAACACCTCTATGCTTTCAGCTGAGGCTGGCACCACAACAACGCTCAAGACCCATGGCGATTCTTCTCGTATATAAACTCTACACACCATACCGGGTACTGAAATTGAAAGTGTTTTGAGGGTTCCGCGGTTGTTTTTCCCTAATGACGAGGAAATTCAATTTAACTTTATTTTTTACCAGGAAAAGGTTTTGACTTCCCATGGAACTTTGAATGAGACCTGGGTGGATCGATAGGTTTTGAATGTTGATTGCAATCATGAAAACCAAAATTGAAAAAGGCTAACCCGAATCAACTTAGGAGGGGTTGGATTGCGATTGACCACGTACTTGGCGTGACTCATCAAGAAATGTAATAGAGGAGCAAACCCTCAGGCAAACCCACCTATAGGGTGAGAGCATTTTCACTAAACATGGCGACCATTGTTGCGTACACGGTTGGCTTTTTTGCTGCGTCACTCCAAGCAAAGTACCCCACCGTTGAGTCATTGCAAGCCATCTCTGACCTCTCCTAGCTAGCTTCAGAACGACATTTTGCAACTTTGGTTTCCACGATTGTAATCAGCACTCGAGCCTTATCGATCCACCTATGCTTCATCTCAAAGTTTCATGGGAAAATTAACCCTTCTATGGTTCGACTACCAGTATACAAAAGCCAGATTGCAAACAGATTGCGCCCAGCTTCAAATTTGAAAAAAAGTGAGCCTGGCTGACTCATTTTCACTGCCTTAGCTCTCCTATCTTCTCGTCCTACCCATCTCATTGTCCACATGCCTACAACAACCCACATCTCATAAACCATCCTCCTTCCCTTTATCTCGAACCTCTTTTCCCTTTTTGTCTCTTCACATTTACTCTCCTTGCTCATTGTTTCCACTTTAACCCTGCAATGCAATCATTTCATCAAAAGAATCGTCCACGGAAATTACATGACTCTAATTCTTTTCTAAATTAAACAGATACACTACATAACCAGAACCATGGGAAAAATCGAGAAATTTCCTTTATTTCAACGCGAAAATCAAAAAACTGACAGAACTGAAGCTCGTTTGAATTTCCGCCGAGCAACGTTCGAGTAGTTGCCGGCGAGAATAAAGCGATTAAAATTTTCGCGCCCAAATTCAGTTTGCTTCCCATCCTGCGTCCCTGACCAAATGTCCGTCGCATCTTTGCTCCAAGCCCTTTACTACTCTCTCTCTTGAGTTAGGAGGTGGATGATCTCGTGCTCAATATATACATGGCTTACATACATTCGTGTACATGTATGTAGGCCATAAAATAAAATTTAGCCAAATAGCCATGCCCCTAATTTCCACGGTCTTTACAGACTAGTCAATACGCATTCAGATAGTTATCGCCAAAGTAGCGAGTCAGAGACTTGATGAGTCTACTGTTGTTTGATCCTTATACAAACACAACAACCTCAACAAGCACTTCCACTTACATTCTGCATCATAGTCGTGTTCAAGGCGAATCAATGGAGCCACTTGTGTCCAAAACGATTCATCTTCTACAGCGAAACATGCATCAAAGCACGATGACAACTCCTCGTGGATCGCCGATAAGAGCAGATCGAGAGCTGTAATTAAGATCACGATCGACCTTCGTCTAACGTTGCGAATGCCGACATAGAACTCGGCTGTAATAGTCTAAAAAATTAGTTCCAGAAACTAGTAAGTTCATTTTCCCGCCTTCTTGAAGATCTATAACTATTGCTGTCAGAAAAAAAAACCAAAAACCCTCTGCGCTGGCAGTATAAAAACTCAGTGAAGAAATACACATAAAAAATCATATTTTGTGCGCTTAAGGAGAGAAGGTCTTATTCGCAAAGGTGAGCGACACTTCTGAAAGTTGGGAGGCGGGAAATGATAAATGAAGTGGTTCTACATTGTTCAGTGATTTTTTAAAAAGTTGAATCTTCCTCCGCTCCTTCAGCTAGCAGCCCTTCTTGATGGGTGAGTCATGAGGCAGAAGTTCTTCCAAAGTGTAAGGAGCCGTGCTGACCAGACATATTTCCTTGAAATGATGCTTCACGCTGAGCCCTGCTCAGGTTGTGTCTGACCCAATAACGCACCGTCCAGACACCCTTAGAATCGGTCAAATCCCCGTTCCACTATAGATTTCACGTATAGTTGTCGAGCGAGCTTCCATCGAATTGCGCCCAACAATACCGTCGATTGTTAAATACGTCGCATAACAATGTGCAATTCGACACATCACACCAACAGAACATCGAAATGAATACGAATAATCCGTTGTTCATAATGTATGTGTGTGCTGACGATCACTACAAACGTACTAACGTTTCTACACATGAAAGTTGACACCGAAATAGCTCAAAAAAGTGAATCCCTCACTAATTTACCAGCTGATAGCATGGGTATAAATGAAGTTCGCACACACACTCTGTTTATGTTATGTACATACATATGCTTCAACTGGAACTCCCGTAAAATTCCTGCTCTTTCGCACCCCTCTGCGTCACTTGCCGGTGGGTTAGATTGCAGCCGAACGAGGGGCTAGATCAACCGGTCGCCAACGTTGTCTCATTGTCGGCAACTCGCCCGGCGGATGAACAGTAGCACGATTTGTGTGGGATCGTAATAAGTCCCCAAGGCGCGTTTTTTCAAGGCGTGTTTCGCCACACATCACGTCTTCTAGAGAGGAATGTTTGTTTGAAAACATGCATTCCCAGCTTTCATTTTCTCTTCACCCCTCTCACGTTGCTTTTAATCAACAATTCCACTGCCCCTCCTCGATTGATTTCCCCGTAATCTCCTACATTTGAAGTAAGCGGAAAGTTGGTTTGGAAAAGTGAAATATGATGATATTCTGCGCAGCGTATTCTTTTAATGAGCCTCAAGAAGGACAGCCGTGTACAGTAAGACTGTTAAGTTGATGAACAGCACCAGTCCAATGCGATTTCGATGAGTCCCATATTCTTGGCAAAAGCGCTACCGTAAACTATGACACATGGAAAATGAATCAATGCCTACCACAAGTGGAAAGAATGCACAAAAACGCTACGCACGAGTATGCCATCTCTGAGATTTGACTATGCAGCCAACAAATAATGCACTACAATATACATAGCATAACTGACAGCTATACAAAACTACTTGATTTCACTAAAATATCAATTGTTACCACAAAAAAGTATTTCTGCACTCCCACATGTCAATCATGCAACGGTCCAGCTATCAATGATACAATGCGGGCGATGAAATGTGCACGACCCAAAATAAAAGAGGCCATCGAAACACGTCACGGAGTTGAGGCAGCTCCTCCTCAAGAAAAAATTCGGGAATCAACAGCCAACTTTGAATATCAATCTCCCCTCCACCTTTTCCAAAAATTCAGAAACTTAGTAACACTTGGAAATGGTAAAAGTATCCAACGTAATAGTGATACGGTGCTATGTTCAGTGACTCCCAATGGTCTCTGACTACTTGACCTTAGGTTGACCTTAGGTGTGCTGCACATCTGTGTATAAGAGGCAATGCCCCGGAATTCAAGGGATTTCAAAAAACGCTAATCAGAACAAAAAAGCCACAATTTTTTGTCAATGCCACTGTTCCAAAGTATTAGGCGTGCATAATCGAAAAAAAGAAGTAAGGCTTCCAAATTATCCCTCATCAGACATTAATCGATTGTTATATCACCTGTAGCGTCCCATTTGGTTCATACCGCTTGCATGGTTCAATACAGAGTCTATGTATTATGACAGCTGCATACACATTTGCTCTTCAAATACGGTCGCATTACACGGGCACAAAAAATGCGCATTGATTCAATGCAAAACTGAGAGATTCGCTGCATCGAGCTTCACGATAGCAATACATGCAAACAACAGAACACTTCTTACGAATCCTTTACTTTACATGCCCTTCCGATATATGTGTATTACTAGATTGCGCAACAGTTCCGCAGCAGACTCACCGCAGCAGTCTCACTACAGATCGAACGGACTGCCAATGAAACACTACGGTCGCATTTCAGTGGAGCGACGGGCTCCAATCGACTGATTCCTGCTAGCTCCCAACAGTCTTCTTAGTCCCTATAAACCATGCTTGAGGAAGAGGAGGTGTAGTGACAGGTGGCGCGCACTCCCACTCACATAGTGTAGGGATCAAATCCAGCATCAGCACCCACCCAAGCCAATCCAGTCTCCATCCTCCATCCATAAAACGGTACCAGATTCTCACAGATCCACAGGTCTAAGAGGATAAAAACACTGACTTGTACATCGGCTGGCTCCCACAGGTCAGTGTATAGGCCAAATCACATTCACCCGCCACAACGATTCTGACTGTAACTGAGATGCGTGGCGCATCCTAGAGAAAGCACTGATTAACGCCAAAACTGTACCTTTGAACTTCAAGTCACGCATATAAAGATGGAAACTATATGAAATCTTTTAGTGTTGGAATTGTAGAAATTGATTTGTTTCAGTGATAACAGGACGTATTATTATGGCATCGAGAAGCTATTATATTATGCATAAATGCAAGCGAGGAACCATGATCAGCTCCTCAACCCCTACCCCTCCCCAACTGCCATTAGATCCACCTCAGTCAGTCCGCATTGCAGACCCATTATATGATCAGCAGCGCAGCTGGTTAGACACTAGCCCGAACGGACATCCGAACAGTTTTCTTGCTCGGAACAAAGTAAATGTGGAACCGTCGAACAATCCGATAACCACTGTAACAGAATTCATCCATCCGAAAAGTTAAAGAAGAAGTTGCGTGGACCGTGGACTGCTGGTCAACCATCATAAGATTAGAACTATTTCGACACTGGTATTTTAGGACTGCTAGTACGAAATAGAACGGATCCTGATTGAAATGGAGCTGCTTCAAAGTTCTCCCAAGGCACATTCCCAAATTTGCTGTAGAAAACAAATATTACAATGAAAACAGAGAATGGGTATTGATAACTATGAAGAAGAATGTGGATTTACAACCTTTCCATCTCAACGCACCATTCTCCATTGCCGGCAAAGTAACTAGACATCGTTCCGATCTAAGCACCAATTTTGGTAAGTCGAATGGTTGGTGCACCACACTCACACATCCGGACACCGTCTTCGTCACATGTGGAGAGTCCAAAGTTCGAGACGACACCTTCAATTATGAGCTTAAGTACCTTCAAAAATCAGTTTCATTTTCACGTTAACTTTATGGTGTTTTACCTTGGTTATCTGAAAACGCATGGACAATGCAAACTCAGTAAGCAGCGATACCTTTGCATTTTCACGCGATAAATTACCGGCTTTCTCAAGAAGACCGTTCATTTTCAAAATTATGGAATTTATAACGATGTAAATCTCCGATGTATTAGACTATATCTTTTCTTCCATCAGAATGATTTGGGGACAACGGTATAAACCAATACGTGGGTGGGCTCCTACAAATATTTGTGCAGATATGCACCGTTCATATTTCTATCACTTCGAGTAGAAGATGAACGCAACTCACACTTGAGAAAAATTCCGTATGTTATTTTCGTGACTAGGTCTTGGATTGTTTATGGAACATAAGGACAGTACCATGAGCTATTCCTTGCTGTAAAGCGTCCCTTGTGTCAATTATGACCTAACTCGCGAGCGCTCACCATTTCCCTGCATGGAAGTTGAATTAAGCAAACTCTGGGCTAATCACCTGCTCCTCCTTCTTATCTCAATCGAAAAATGACAATATTCCTATAACCTCACAATTACTGATTACAAACATCCAATTCCAGACGCTTCACTGCTTCGCGAATGATTGACCTCGCATTTCAATTCCTTCTATGTAGAAACTAATGTATATGTCATAGTACCCCCCCCCTCCCTGAACGGTCCTACTGAGAGACCAGAATCACCACTTGATAACTTGATCTGTACGCATAGATGCTCAGTAACTATTCCCCAAACGACTGCCTCTCAATCCACTTTCCTCAATTCAAGGGCAGGGGTTCAATTTTGGGCTATGATACTCGCTGTACTTCGATTATTGCAAACACGCCTTGTCATGATGTCGAGTGTGAACTCATTGGATATTTTCTACCCTAAATGTACTTTCATTGTTCCACATGTTTTTTGTGTTAGTTGTATCATTTCTTTAACAACATCATGGACAGAAACGATTCCGCCTTCTCTGTCCGCCGTCGACAGGCAACTCCGTCATTGAAGCGTGCAGTTCGAGATGAAGCGCACTAGAATGGCCTCGGAGGCCTCAATAACGCCCCAAAGACACGTTCTTAAGCGCCACTTCGCTATACAGGGTAGGGCAAAATTACGGAAACTAGGCACGGCCGCGGGAACTTTGACCCCGGGGGCGCTTTTCGCCTTTGAAAAACTCTTGCTAATTTTTATTCGATTCAGCGCAACCTTCTCTACTAACTAGCACAAAAAATTTCGTATTTGATCTAAAATTACAAGGCCATCCCCTCACCGGACTTCCATCATCGACCTGCACCTTCAAGGATTCCGAGCGGTTGACATCTCCCGCCGTCCAAGGTACCAAGAAGTCTTGTGCCGAAAACAGTGGCAATGTTTACAGAACCAGGAAACCTTTCCGACCGACCAGGACGTGGGAGACCGAATTCTATCACGATCAAGGCGAAAATCAAGAAGATGCGCGATCATCTGCGTGGTCTTCGTTCACCGCTGGTCTCCGTCCCAAGGAGTTAAGGTCAACGGGAAAAACTATTTGGACATTTTGAAGAACGAAGTCCTACTGTGGGCCCAGAGGCACTTTGGATATAAGAAATGGTGCTATCAAAAAGACAATGCCCCTGCTCACGAGGCCAAGATTGTCCAGGAGCGGTGCAAGGAAAATTTCCCAGATTCCATCGCTTTTGATGAACGGCATCCCAGTTCACCGGACCTCATCCCAATCGATTACTCTGTATGGAGCGTCCTCGAGTCTAAAGCATGCTCAAACCCCATCGCGACCTCAGTTCTCTGGAGGCGGCACTGGAGAAAGCATGGGATGAGTTGGACGAAGACCACCTCCACGCCACGGCCGAAGCGTTTCCGGAGCGTCTTCGAGCCTGTGCCGAAGTAAATGGGCTTGCTTTGAATAAAAAAAAGTGGGTTTTGTTCAGTTTTTTCTGGGGAATAAATCGATAATGGTTACTTTTTTGTTCAAGCTGAAATAAAGTTTTTGGGTGGCACTAATTTAGTTTCCGTATTTTTGCCCCACCCTGTACATTATCTCTCCTGGGCTCAAATGTCCGTTTATGAAGGATAGTGCTTCCAAATAGGCTTCCTTCTCCTACCCCCCTCCCGGAGCCTTTGCCTTCTCCCCTTCCCGGTGCCTTTGATTGATTGAACCCAAAATACTTCAAACCTAGTTATTATTCGAATTCCTCTAGAATTGAGGCAAGAACTATCTGGAGTTTCTGTAACGCCATGTAAGCTTCCAACTTTCAAAAACCCGTAAAACCCGTTATTCATTCCTGACGAACCGATCCATTGTAATTGAAAGGTTTCCCCTTCACGTGAATGGAAAATCGCTCAATCACAATAACAGCTATCTCAACATTGTATCTACTGTATCCGAATTTCTAGCGTGATCGATAAAAGTGAAAAAGTTAGATGCTTTGCAGGCATCCAACTTTTTCACGATAATCATGATTCAAATCTAGTAACATCCCCTGAAAGGTATCAAAACATACAAAAAAGACACAATGATTATGAATTATGTGTGTACCAAGACAAGCGAAAAGTAAGAAAATGTACTGTTGATTAGTTTATTTCCTAATATTTTCCCACTACTTCCAAAAAATCAAGGAAATATAATCATCCGGTCTTTCATGACCAAGGGATCTCTCTCTCTCTGCAACTTGATTCATTGCCATCGCCTAGTCCATATGATATTTTCTTCAATCAGATACTCCATTTTCCTGGTGTGGATTCGAATCAAGGATAGGGACAGCTGACCCGGCCCTTCGTGATTCAAAGCCTGTCGCTTCGAGGGATTGAGATATGAGCTACCAACTCATAGTAGTATATCGTTAAGTCAGAACTTCGCATTACGATGTCGCGCACGCAACGCCTCCAGCGCGAGTCTTGCAGTCGCTTGGGATTTCGATATGGACGCCATCGGCTAATGTTGTGAAGTCCTTTGAAGATCATAACAACTGGGAGATGCACATCACACACCAAAAAAACAACTCGCAGTCACCACGCCGTTCGTCGCTTACAGCAGCGCGAATTCCTGACCTAACAACATAAGCCATTTACAGTGGGCCCTACACAAGCACAGCATCACTTTGGAAAAGAAAAGGAATTCGGGAGGTGGAGTACGTAACGGACCATATCTCCACGCCACATACACATATCCTTTGCTGGTTTTCTTTTCGACATACATCCAGGTTCTCCTTGAAACTCAACGTTTCCACGTTCACACTGCTGACCGGATGATTCTTTGCAAAAGAGAACAACAACAAAAACAGCTGGTAGAAACCCTCATGCACGGCGTATCAGGGATCGGCTTACGTTGTTTGTTTGTTCATTATTACCTTATCTTATTCCATAGACTCCGGTTGGTATTTCATCGACAGGGAACACTCCATGGGAACGATCATGCATTTATTTCGCTTGCTAATATTGATGGTTATTTCCGCAACCCTCAGTTCAGAAGTTTCAAAAAAGCTTTTTACGAAGGTATGTCGCAGAGGACTTCATATACACGATTTTGGGCGTCGATTGACCATGAATTAGTGGCGGTATTGTATCTAAAGAAGAATTTAGGAAGTGGTCCCTTAAAAGCTCTCCATGGCCAGCGAGACGTATAGGTTAAACACCATTCAATGATTCAAAATGGAGCTATCGAACACTCCTAGATTTTGGCAGCAGCCTGCCGTTAAGCGCGGTGACCTCACCTCATAGAACGGTGCGTTTCCGATAGACCTTGGGCTTTGGAGAGTAAAATACCTTATGAAACGGGGTAACTGGATAGTTAAGTGTAAAATACCAGATAATAGAAGGTAAAAGGAACTTGGTTCCGAAAAAAATTCCTGCCTCATCTACAAATATGAAGCCGTGTGTTGATTGATATACACCTATGTGACATGAGATGTGGTGTAAATAAAGCCGATGCGAAATCACGTAGGGAAAGAATCTTGGAAAGCAACGAGCGCGCGCGAAATCTTGACTATGAGTGCACTGAGCAACCGAGGCTGACAACCACGCGGCACAACGTAGCATCGGCTCCATCTGCGCAGCAGAATCCTACGCCGTGTAACCGTTGCGATGAGCAAGTTGGCTATGTGTCACCGCACTAAATGAGTACAGAAAGGAATTTATGCAACTTCTCCAAATAGGTTTAAAAGGATGAAAATTCTGGCGTCGATCAGTTCCTTTCTGGGATGTGCCGCACATTCTAGTTCCATCCAGATTCGTGGTGGTTGGTGGATGTGATGTGGCCTATACAATGACTTGCGGTGGTCAGCCGATGTACAAATCAGTGCTTTTATCCTCCAGACGAGTCTGGTAGCAATTTACCGACCCCGGAGGGATGGAAGGTTTGGTTGGCCTAGCGGGCGTTGATGCGGGATTTGACCCCCGTACCATGAGAGTGGGTGTGCACCACCTGTCACTACGCCACCTCCGCCCTGTGGACTGCTTATCACTACTCGATAGGAACTTCTCCAAATATTTTTCACAACCTCATACTTACATGCAAGGTCACTTTTTGCTCGCTAATGCCTTCAATACCCCTTAAACCACCGGCTAGATTATCCAACACCTGAATGCCACTCACATAAACACTACAGCGAGTGACATCACCTCCAGTCCTGTAGACTGCTTATCACTAATCGATCCAGGAACTAAAAAAGAGTTCCTGTCAAAGACTGCTCCCATCAATACATCATAAATTAACCACCTTGGATTTCAACTCTACCTCAAAGTTTATCGCCAAGCCTCACTCAGTTATGGCGTCTTCAACTTAAAAATCATCTCAGACCTTCAGACTTTGTGATTTCACGATATTGCAATCTTGCGGTGGGCGCTATACTTTCGCAAGCCGCACTGCGACCTCGAGATCTTGCATTGCAGCAATTTCGTGTGCGGAGTCGCAACATCACAAAATCGCCAAATTGCGAAAACTGACGATGGCCTCAAGGTTTGTTGCTAGAGATTCGCCTAACAGCATTTGTTTGTCGTCCTGCTACCTCTTCGTACCACCCAGATAATTTCAGCACACTTCATATAATCAAGAAGATCAATCCTGTTACATGCTGCCGAGACAACTCAAATTCTTATACGACCCTTCGAAGCTCTACTTGCTCAGGACAAAAGGTCTACAAAACTATCTGAAGCAATACCGAACAATACCATCTGGACAATCCAACCGTCCGAACAACACAAGCGATACACTAACTCAATATCAAGGACGTGACGCATCATGTAAAAGCTATGTCAATCATACTTTGGACATTCATTCCCGAGTTAAGACCAATTCACGATCAGTGACCAGTTACATTTCACACACTCCATCCACCTTTGAGTCACGCCTCATTTCGTCCCATAACAAAGATAACACGGTAAAAGTAGCTCAACTACATAAAAGTCCCCCATATTGAAACAGTAATTGCCGATAAACTGAGAACTGGCCAGTAGTCTCAAGAGGGAGCTTCCAAAAAAGAATTTCTCGTCGTCGAACCTACAGAAACGAGTTAACTCAAGGCCACAAATATGTGCTGAGGGTTTTCTTGTTTCTCACGGTATTGGATACAGTATATCTTGTACACGGCATTGGATATACCGTACTTTCTTCATTTTTGATGAAATGGGTGAAAAACGCAATGTCACATTCAGACTTGCCACAACGGTACAGACTCTCATATCAGGTCACGAACAGCTTCTTCTGACCAAACAACACGAAAAGTGGAGAGGGAAGCAAGTAAGCTACTGATTCACTGAGAAATACAGGACTATGTGGTGTAGTAAGTTCTGCAGACCTCGTCTGAAGGCTCAATTACGACGTCAGGGTCGCGGCTATGGATGACTATAGCTATTTGATAAGCCTGACGACCCTGCACAAGATAACTAAGCCTGGCAGCCTCAATATTAATTTCTACTCTCGAGTTATGACTTGAAAACGCAACTTTACTCCAAATGGCTTCTCTGACTCAAGCATAGCACTTTCACGTACCTTCAAGGTAATCGGTCCATTTGCTGGCATGTGGCACATTCGCAGTAGTTGATCGACCGTGAATAATACCGATACCAGCTCATCGTCTCCAGCCGCAGTAGGGCTCTGACAACAATTATCACTTAGCGAAGGGAAATACTAAAAATTTTAGCAGAAAATGTATATTTTCACCTTGAAGCATTTACTTCTCATCCTACCTTCTTTGCATAATTTTGGAAATTGGAAAATGCTCTCTTTCTAACCTCACCAGTCCACCTAGCTCAATTTATTGCCATATTATGCTATTTTTTACATTACATCTTT
The DNA here is from genome assembly GCA_963978905.1 of Trichostrongylus colubriformis. Lineage (NCBI taxonomy): Eukaryota > Metazoa > Nematoda > Chromadorea > Rhabditida > Trichostrongylidae > Trichostrongylus > Trichostrongylus colubriformis. The sequence goes on along the minus strand of OZ022257.1, from coordinate 47,377,945 downwards.
TACTACAACAATTGCAACATTTTTATATTTATATTACATTTTACCACCTTTCATATTACATTTTTAACTACAAACAGCTAATTTTTTCACTACAATTTGATTTTCTATACATATCAATAGATAATGCACGGTTACACTACACAACTAACGGAATCTGACAAAGTTTGTATTCTCACCTTTTTATGATTCCCAAAAAAACATTGCATCAAGTGGAGAGTGCAGAAAAATGGACGTATACTCTCTGCGTCTTTGTCCATTTTATTCGAAGAGCTTTAGAGCCCAATATTCACTCCGGGTCATATAAATGGACGGTCGCGATGAAATGGAGGTGAGAATCTCACTTGCAGATTTGAGCAGTGTTGATCCAAGCCTCCACTTAATCATCGACCCCAGTTGGTTATGGTGGGCTGATTGGGAAGGTTATTCTCTTCAACAAGCAGCAACAGTAGTACTCGATCAGAAGGAAGTAATAGATCTGGCAATGCCACAGCATGCAAGATCAACACCTCCCACTAACCGTGCACCCTTGACACTTTATAAACTGTCAGAAAGACATAGAAGGCACATAATCGATATTCAGAGGTATACGTAGAATATCACGTAAGAGAAAAAGGGGGCGACTGTGGGGGTTGAGAGGCGTATTGGTTTGGGTGGCGGGAGCTGCTGCTTATCAACAGGTCATAGTCTGCTCGATCTGCGATTGCATTCATGTAAATAAATCATTTCCCTCTCTCTGACATCATACGCCCTTTGATAATCACTCAGTATAGAAACGCAGTAGAATACTGACATGTTTTCGAATACTATAATAATTTTTGATGTCATTGCTTTCGATACATAACATTTTGCTATGTCTATTGAACGCTTAAACACACCGAGAGGGGTGAATTTGGCGAATTGGAGGATTATGAAGTAGAGGTGATCAGTAATATAAGAGTAGAGAGAACGACATAAAACTACTAAAAAACCGAGGAATAGAAACTCAAAAATCCCCCTTCTCTCTCGCGTCCGCCTGCGTCACTAGCCGGGGAGGACTGAAGACAAGTCAGAGACCGAATCAGCAGGCCGTGATCGTTTTCCCACCCTCCCCAGCGACTGGCCCAGCCGCAGGACTGCAGGTCGACATGCCGTGCTGCAGGATCGTCAGAAAACCCCCAGCCACGTTTCTTCAATATGATTTTTGGCACATATTCCTCTTCTAAAGTAGAAGGTTCGCTTACAGAGATTACGTACTACCAGATCTCAGTTTTCCCTTAACCCTCTGGAGCTTATAATAACTATCATTGAATTACATAACTTTCATGATGATTCCTGTGATTGCAACATCATTTAAAAAATCGAATTGGGAAGCCCACTCATGATGAGAGTGTGACAGTTATTTTGCATTATTTTATAACCTTCATTATTTTCCAAAGTTGGGTCGTGCAATCCCCAAGAACTGAGTGAAATCCGCGGTCAAGGATGAGAAGGTATTGGAAACTCGGGTAGTAGGAGGGAGCGAAGAGAAAATCATTCAGTGTTCATCAACCCGTATTTGAGATGCGCCACGTATTCTACCCTTGCTAAAGATGGCAGTAGCATCAATACATCTGACCCGAATCCTCCCAGGCCAGCTTTCCATCGATTCGCGGAGAGGATTTCCCGTCGGAAAAAGTAACTTATTTGGGGGGACCCTGACATAATCATGGGTGATGAGATTACGAATGATGCCACCTGTCCCTACACAACCTCTTTTTTCTAACATTGATAGATGAATGAATATTAGTATGGAAGAATGAACTACTCTTCCAATATGCAGCGTTTCTCGACGGGACAACTGACACCGAAAAACAGCAACGATAAGGAGGAATTTCTACGTGAAAAATACGGGACAGAGAGATCAGCATCGATAAATGTCTTAAGTGAACCAAGTTCATTGAATGAATGCAATGCCCATCAGCAACTGCACAAATTTGTATCGCACATGTCACCTACATTAGATGGGCTTGCGATTCAGGTGTCGTTTAGACGTACGTTTCGAAGGGTCCTGTGTCAAATAAATGCTGAGAAATTTCTTGGATAAGATGGTTCACTGGCTTCATGATTTTGATTTCAGAGGATCTGTTCCTCGTTTCTCGTCTGCGCCTTTTATATTTGCTGCTTCTCTACCATACATCTCATAGCTTAGCCTTTGATAGGCTACAACCGTTCCATAGGGTGTCAGCTTGTTAAGCATGCACTAACCCGTTGCGACTGAATATGATGACTTTCAAATAGGTCACTTCGAAAGACGAAACCTGAACAATGTTAAGTCAAAACTAAAGGCAAGCAAGTGAGGTGACTTCTCGCGCATTGATGAGGGCAACGCCCTACCACCCTTTTTTACTGCCTCATTTGGCATTTAATGATAACTGAAAGTCTAAAAAGACACAGCCAATTATCATGTTATCCCCCAATGCGTTCCTAATTGTAAGTCGCTTTTGCTGTTCAAAGCACAGAAGAACAGTTTTCAATACAGAACATCTAATTTTTTGGAAAGACTACACCGAAAAAACAAATGCGCACATCTTCGACCGAGGTTTATATGAAGACTACTTCTGAAGACGAAACCCCGTGTAGTCTATTCCGATGCGCCTGGCAGGGGGTGGCCTACGGACGTGAATTAAGGTGTATCAGATTCTCTCACCCCGCCACACACTCTCACTCTCGCCACTCACCCAAACCCGTACGGCACGCTTTGTCAAGCACTCCGAAATGAACTGTACCTTCACAGCAATACTCTGTGAGGTCCACTTCACACACATACCTCGTCCTTTCCATACCCACCAAAATAGGTCAGCTTCAAATAGATTGAGAAAAGGCATATGGTCAGTAGAGACCGCCAGGACCCACAGAAGTGGCATTAAGCAGTGGGCGAGCTCTGAAAGGTTTTATCCTATCACAGTCCTTTTTCAACGAGCCACGTGTCAACGACTTCTCGTTCAAACAATTGAATCGATAATAATTATACAACTTCAATGTCATGAAGCAACCTTTCATAAATTAGAATTCTGACAAAACAAAATTGTAGACCGTCGAATAACGCCACAATCTTTTCTCTTCATACTGGAGCAAGTTACGTTCCCAGAGATTGCTCAAATTCCTCCTCATGCCCTTCCATAAAATCACAAGAACTTTTCCCAAGCATTTAGAAAACTCTCCCTATCAACATCCCTGCGATTGGAAAGGTCAACTCAACGGGTAATACACCACGACACCATGAACGATACAAAGATGACCGCTTGATAACGCTCACCTTTGGGCAAAAACGCTGGATAACAATCTGAGCGCTGGGCCGATACGCACCTCGAAAAGAGACCACATCAACGTTTGATTCGATACTCAACACATGATGACCCCTTCACAATCTCTCAAAGTCATAAATCACATTCATTTCTGGAAAATGTATGCAAAAAAAAAAAACACTGGAGAAGTAAGATCCCGATGGGATAAAATAGCCCATGTGAAGAGATTAGTACTTTTTGGTGTTCCGTGAACACGGTGTTTTTGGTGTTTTGGTGTTCCGTGAACACCCCTAAGTGACATAAACTATCATAAAATGACCCAATGTGCACCCGACTTTGGGAAGTACCCCAAGAGAGCCTCCCACCACAACTTCTCCCTATTACTAGGTAGCGGAGTCTTCTGGCCTAAGAAATAACCACGACATAAATTTCTGGCTGCTACAGCCCATACGGGATTGCCGTCCATTGTACCAGTCACATTCCATGTAGACAAGTATTCCAAGCTGGATCACATTATGAAACCTTGACTGGCTTGCTACTAAAATTATCAATCTCAAAGTGGCCCGGCCACTTCATGTAAAAGCAGTTTATTAAATGGCTATATAATAAAATGAACAGAATATGGGCCACGCAATCTGCCAAACTCAGAATGTAGCAGGTTTGAGTACGATCCTGCCTATACAGCGGCTTAGTGCATTCATCCCTCGAGTGAGTCTGGTCAATTCACCAACCGTGTGAAGCTGTAAGATCAAAGTAGTTCAGGTGGGCAGTGAACCAGGATTTCAGATCCGCGAAATACACTAGTGGGAGCAGCGCCACCTGCTACTATGCCATCTCAGTCTCAGTAATAAACTACTACATCAGCACCTTCCATTATGAGCTGCATAGCCAATCGATAGGTTACAAGCACTAGGAATTGCCAAAAATATTGTGACCATCTCATAACTCTTCAACACCTGTCTCATGCACAGCGGAATTTTCAATAGAATCTTTGGCGGAACAGAATAAAGGAGGCGAAGGGACTGTAGTAGCAGATTATGGAGCCGATTATCAGCAGCGGAATTCAGCCAGTCATGGACGGCAGCACCAGAAACATCATCTCATGCTACACAGCCGTACAGTGCATGCAACCGGTAGGTATGACGACGAGACCAGCAACTGAATGTACGATCCTTCGTCGGAAGGGGCGTGACCGTAACGGTGGCTGCGATGGCTGATGCTAGCGTTGGTGTTGGCGCTGGTGCGACGTGGGGACCTATGACGATGCTGGTGACGGCTGTGATGTGGGGGCGGAGTACATGCATACAAACTAATAACTACCATCGAGCATCGGAATTTTTTTAAAATCGATTTTAATCGTCCATAGTCACACACACACCTTCGCTATTTTGATGGCCTATGGAGCTCTTTAAGATGACATTTACACTTTCAAGTGCTATACATTAATGTGACACTATCCCATTACCAATACATAGATGTGCCAGCTAGTCAAAAGGAAAACCTTCATAAAATGGCTCATAGAGAAACAGAACGGCCACCCCTCGAACACTTCCCAATTTCGCGATAAAACCGCCTTTCTTATAAATTTGTCGAAATGATTCAATTGCCTGACTTTCGATCGAATTAAACAACCAAATAGTCAAGAGCAACACTGCTAGAATCGCTAGAAAAGGGCTGAAAAGCAGCAATCATGGAAGTCCCAAGTCGCAGCTGAAGATGGCTGAGTTAGACAAAGTTCATAACAGCCACGTTTATCATCATCTCTGCACAGAAACTAATATGAACTTTACTAATCATATCGAAGAATATTCCCACTTATGGATATTGCTATTATGATAATTAGAAATACATGTATATTTAGTAAACATAAAGAAAATCAACAACAAACTCTTGTGCTACGTCACCAAGATAACGCCCTCCTATGCGATCACGTCATCCATTATCATCCCCAATCGAAATAAATAGCACCAACAATCTCAACATCCGCCATGGTGCTATTTCGATTTGATAGGATCCGTAAAAGGACATCACATAACAAGTATTACACTTATCAATAGCATGAAAACCTAAACACAAGAATTTTCCAGCCGTTTCCAAACTAACAAGTCCTGATTAGCTAAACGTGCTCCAAAAAAGCCGAATTATCAATCAGTTTGCTTACCAGCGGAGTCAACCAACTGAAGATAGCACCAAGCTCGAGGCAATACACTGATTTGTGTGATGTAAGACAAATTAGGCGCAAACCAACCGTTGGCTTTTCGCCGGCCCCTTGCCATTCTAATGATCTTTCACTGCATCATTTTCTTCCTTTCACTTATAAATAGCATCGCTTCATGGAATTCAGTCCTATACCTGCTGGTTTCATACTTGTTTACCTATCATATCAGGTGCCTATTAAACAGCCATCACAACCCTTCACATTCCTTTGAAATGCATCTAATTCGAAAAACAGTTTACGAAACTGTTACCGGGATTCTGAGCTATGCGCAAATACCTTAGTCTTGGATGGGACCCCAACCCACACTTCAACTCATGCTTTCCGCCGGGCATATGTATATGCAAAAAGTAAAAACAAGACGAAGCTAACTGACCCAAAAAACCTAATATGAAGAATTATTGAGAAGAACTGTTCACCACAACTTATTTTCGAATTTTATGCTCTTGCAACTACACGATTTCCGGTAGCTGCTTGCTAATATCTTCAGGCCAGAAGGCGTTTCTCCCTTATTGTCCCATAAAATCCGATTTGCTAATATACAGATATGAGCACTTTGAAGGCATATACTTCTACGTCACGTCCATATAACAGGTGAAAACTACCAAAAAAAGTGGTGCTGAGAAAACGTGGTCGTCCCGGTACGACCCCACGAGCGATAGAGAAGTTATCGGAATCATACAAACATAGTTTTAGCTACGCCATGTATCTCGCGCCTCATATAGCACTGGTGAGCTGCGAACTACGCATAGATAATCTAAACAGGACTAACTCAGCAGTGTGCTTTGGCAAAGATAGGACTTACATCTCTATTGAACTCACAATTATGCGGGTGCAATCGTCCATTGGTGTCACCCATTTGCCATGGTGATCAGAATTCTGCCAGTGCACCTCATCGAGGTAAGACCCACTTTCCGTTTTGGACCCTCTGCCCGCATCATAATAGCTTACTGAACCGTCCAGTACTAGGTAAAAAAGTCTGCAATCGTTTATATTCACGCAATTACCTACTTTTCGGTCGGTCTAGTCCTAACGGCACTACCCCTTGGGCATACCTGTGCCATTCTAGTGTGGTGACAACCAGTGCGACATCACGACACCGCAGAATGGCTGTCGATGTACGTGGTACGTGTTTCGTAAGTAGGAAATGCTATCACAACGATAGTGTGGCCTCAGATTGACAGTCCAGCACCACTCAGTATCCTCATGCACTGAGCGGTCGATTTCTCCTATCATCTTCTATCACAACCACTCACTAGCGAACGGACTGACATACAGACCGACCAGATCTCTTCTCGAGGACCTTCACCAAAACAGATTCTACTGACGAGCCGAGAGAAAAGTAGTCAACATGGCATACATTCTGAAATGCTTCAAAAACCGAGCACTCATTATTTTGTGAAGCTAATCAAATACTTCGCTATCCATCATTTTCTTCACAGTCATTTCAGCCGCTGCAGCGATGAACATATGCATGTCAAACGATGCGAAAATTCATTGTTACTGTATACACGTGGCACTATCGCAAGCCACACTATCGCAGCACTATTCCTCTCAGTCGGGGAACAAAGCCGCATAACACATTCATCAAAGGGCAGTCGAAGCGGTCACCAATATCATTCAGCAGCACTACGCTCTCATGTCATTATCCATTTCCAGACATTTCCATTGAGCAGGGAATTATTTCCAAGCAACTATACAGTACATGTTGAAAACACCAAAACTCCCATAAAATCAAAATCACTGCCTCGAGTATCATTAATTGATGAACAGTAACTACCTCGGACCATACTCTCAACGATCAACCACTTGAACAGCTTGAGTCGCTTAAACTCGAGAAAGGAACCCACCGGGATATAAATTGCACAGCAGCCAAAATCGCAGAGCTCTGCTCCCTCACGTACAGTTCCATTGCGTCGTACGCTCCCCAAACGACACCCCTACACCGAGATCTTCACCTGTTGGTCTGCACTCAACATGCATACTTCCCCCATAGTTTTAGAAATTCTGAGCACTAACCATTCCAAGAAGCCTCGAAGTTGTCTACATAATCCCTCTGTTACCTTCAGCGTAGTGAACATTTTCAAGAAATAAAAAAATGGAAAGAAGAAAAAGTAACAATTTTCTATTGACCGGCTACATATTCTCTTGATATAATCCTTGAACCATTTCTTCATTGTCAAGATTACGCAACCAGAAATACTTAGAGTCTATTGCACCGGAACAGCGCTATGTTTTTCATACATCACAGAATTTATATGCATTTCAAATTTTAAATATAAAATAATAATAGAATATCTCTATTATCTTAATGCAGTCATCAAATAATATGTACAGAGGGTGCCAAACAAGAGTGATTTTGCTCGCGGCTCACATCTTCCAGGTGAACAAAACAGAGGATAATGAAAGAGATAAAGGTACTGAGGCAAAACATCCCTGGAATGCTCCTCTGTTAGGAGCAAGCTGTGGCTCACTAACTTTACCGTCATGAAAATATGGAGCTGTCAGTTGTCACAGTAGGGCTCAAGAGTATCGTGCTGATGGCTATTACGGAGCTTAGAGGTGTGTTCTTGAATTTGGGGATGGAAATATCTTCGTTAGAATCTGCTGAAACCCGACTATGGGTAGAAAGTAGAGGGGAGAGTGATTTTCTTTAGCACCCACCGTATATGTACTGACTCTATGCTGTCCTTTCCCGCTATTAAAAGCATCTCCTTGCCGCATGGAGAATTCGATATTCAAATTAAATACATTTTCGCATAAAAAATGTGTTTTTCAATATCACGAGAAAAAAGAAAACTGAGAAAATGTTAAAAATCAATCAAAATACCCAGTATCTGACATGGTGCTTGATAAGACACTATTATCTAATCTATTGAAGTAGCTTTACCCTGAGAGGAAAAATGATTGATTTTGAAAAAAAAGAAATTATCTAAAAAGTTGATAGCGAGACCTGACAGCAGACGTGCAAAAAATTAATCTTACAAGCTGTCTATTTTATGAGTTTCGGTGACAAATTTAATGCTTTCAAACCAAACAAATCATAAGAACCTTTCCAATCTTTCCAACAAAGCACTGTAATCCTCATAAATACGAGAATTTTCCCAAAACAATACACACAGTCGCGCTTCGCTATCATCTACATATGCCACGCCGATGCTCATAGCGACCACCGTGTAGGATTAGCGGATTATACGCACATAGTCCACCATACGAAACTCATGGACAGACCTCGTACAGTGTGACAAAACAATCGATTCGCTTACTCACCTGCACTACTTTGCTTTCACATACTGCACATGGTTCCGACCACGACTCCGTGATCAATGCCACGGGGCGACTGTCACTCACTCGACCAAAAGTCTCACTGAAAATGGTCAAATTCGGCACAAATCTTCATTACGGAATCGTTAAGCGTATGAAATAGAAGTTCAGAGATTTTCTGACCAAAGTGAAAAATGTTGACCCAAAAGTAAACAACAAAGACATATTATCAACAATTTCACGACAAGGGTCTAATTGGTTTCCTTTCTGAAAGGAAAAAGGCTCTACCACGGAAACAATTTGAGAGCTTCCAGGAAAAATTCTTTTTTGTTTCCAAATCTTCTTTCGATGAGAAATCCTGAAAATCTTTACGATGACCGGTCAATGCAAAATACTCTCACATTATTCTTTGAAGACCTATTTTGGACACCCGCACGGCACTTCATCAGGATCAAACTTAAGTCCAAAAATCTCGTATAGGGATCATTTAATGATCCACTCAGAAGGGAGAGGAACATTGACGGTGTTGTGCATTTTTGAATGAATCACCACCGCTGAGTGCAAAGTGTGTATTGAACACACATAAACTATTCCATCATATTTTTGACACTTGAAATCGGTTGATTTCTGTGCACGATGCCAATTCCAAGGGAAAAATCGAAGGAGAAACTGGACGCAAAGTGATGGGAGAAATGGACGGTGACCTCTCTAGAGGGGGTCGTATAGGAGACATTTGGAGCACGCAGCAAGCGGAAACCTCCTCAACGAACACCATGCTTGACCCTATATCAATTCATTTTCGCAGGTTTTTCACTTCATTGACAACATACTCTGCCTGTAATCGCTTGGTGACACTCAGCTGGCTAAGCAACGTTGCCTGTTGATTTCTCGACGACTTACGGTAGAGCGAATGCGTGGGCGAATGAGCTGTTCGACCAGCTTGTGATGGTGCATAGGTCCTGAAAAAAGACTAATAATTTTTTTATTCATGCCAACAAATGAACGACGCACACCATCCAGCGTCGACATTCGCGATGATAGCATTCCAATCAGAATCAGCTGATTCAACATGCTCAATCGATTCTCGCACAATGTGGGTGGATGGTGTGCATTGAAAACGGGCGCCACTACAGGAACGGCAGAAAGCTGGGGGTCTGCAGCTTCTGCGTCTTGCCCAGAGCTTGATACCGTTTCCAGTGACTGTCTACTACTTCACGCTGATCAATGAGAAACCTGCTTTTCAAAAGGCACTAATTCCAAGCTAATCACATCATTACTAATGGACCCTATGACTCCAAAACTTGCCTTAAAACCAGTTGAGACAGAAGAGGTAGCCACGTTGGGCTTGAACAACGTTCAAATGCATCGCGAAACGAGACTGCGATATAAAACACTTTGAAAGTTTAGTGACTATTTTGAAATAAAATGCCGGGAAGAGAAAACGGTACCTGCGCGTGCTGAATGTTTCCCCTGCTAGAGCTCTTGTAAAGACAATGACGCATGCACGTGCACAATATTATATTACCGACTACGTTCCAGAATTTTAGCACAAAAGTGAAATTGTCGCATTGAAGCCGTAGCTTCCTGCTTAGACATTTCATATCTCTCATTTGTATTTTGTACCGCAATAGATAACCACTGCAACTATGTAAGCGTTGCGCTTCTAGCGAGGGGGTGTGTTGCGAGTGTTCCGGTGATTAGTGTGGGGTCAGGTCACCCATGAGCTGGATTAATTCACAAGCAACTGATTTACTACCGATTTCAAGATCTCGGCTTTGTGGCTGGTCTACTTATGTCAAAAAAAGCGTCGAAGAATAAAGGCAGATATTTCTGAATTTAAATATGTAGTAAAGTTGGATATCTGTCACTTAAATGACTAAGTTGGGGCATCTCCCATTAAATACAATTTCTTAGAGAAAGCAGATACTTTCTATAGTGAATTATCCTCCACATAGAAGGCGACCTGACCTCTTCGAACGCTGGTCGGAACACTTACACGCCACCCCTAGCGAGGACGCCTTCACGCCAGCCCGGTGTTACATTTTCCTGATTCATTCCAAGCAGAAAAAATTGCTCTTTCCAGATAATATGCTTTCCTTGAAATGCTACAAGGTTTTCAGATTACCAAGAAGATTTTAGAGTACTGCGAAAATGGCACTTTTTGGATTGCTTCACTTCAGGAGTTCATGTTTTGTTGAGTGGCAGCAAAAGCAACCACAGATATGGGTACTGCAAAGTGATGGAGTGAAGCATTGAGTTGAACACTTTGTCCTTTGTTTCAGAAATGCAGAAATGAGAATCGTTTGCTCGAATTTTCAACTGATCAACGCTTTAACTAAAACGGCAGAGCGATGAGCGTCTATACTCGGGTTACCTAAAAGTATCGGCCTTTCCAGCCCAAATGTGGTTAACTCAAGTACTCTTGATTTAAAAAAAAAAACAAAAAAATGGGTACCGCGCGATCCCTCGGAGCAGCCATGCGGGGCCCATTTCCCACAAATACTGTTCCAGTAATTAAAGCAGTTGCAGGCTGGAGCCCTTACTCGTCCACCACATTCATCACTTCTAACGCCAACTAAGCCTTACTTTCTCGAACATGGGGACTCCTCCCTCAATAGCAGTGTGTTCAGAAAGATTGTGATTTTGAGCCGACTTTTTTTTCGACTTCGCACGATAGAATTCGTCAGCCTTCATCATAATGAAACATGCATGTCTGCATAATATTGCCAGAAGTGTAGCAAATCAAATGGAGGCAGTATGAGCCGAGTTATACTCTCCCGAAGTTTAAAGGAACCGGAAGGGGGTCCGAAACAAGAGGAAGATGCATAGACATGAGCATTTTGTAATGAACACTCAAGATTAGAAGCGATAATAGGCGAAAAAACCCGGACTCAAAAGCGCGACGCTGCGGTGTGTATTCGCATCCCATTCGCATCAGCGCATCCATTCCGAGTTGTCCGCTGTAGGAGACGGGCCGTGGGCCAACGTTAGTTGTAGCACCTGACTCCCAGCGCAGTGGAGTGGCCATTCCCAATTGCATTAGCAGTCATGTAAGTACATCTAGAAACAATATAAGAAAGAACAAAGTAAAAAGTAAAGGAAAAAAACAAATTTATTAGAAACACCTTCTTTTGGCACCATGCCAAGGCGTCAAATTGGCGAGATGTGCAATGGCGGTCACTTGAACTCGTCCACACTACTCCTGTTCTACCGTAAGCCAAAATTACACCCTTCCAGTGTCTTTAAATGGCAGAAACGGGCCAAAAAGGCCAACAAGATCAAAAACTAGAAGTGTAGAAAGAGTAGAATACCTATCCCAGAATTGAAAACAAAATGCATGATAATCACAATGATAATCATCGTCGGTCATCGCGCTTAGTAAAGACTTTGCGGAGTTGAAGCACACAGAAGTGAAGGAAAAATCGAAGAGCCGGAGAATAATGCTTTCCCGACCATCGGCTCGAAAGAGATCAAAGAGCAAAGGAGGGATTAGATCTCGGACGACACCACCTTTCTACCCTGATATCGTTACCTTTACTACCAGGATTTCGTCGATCCTATCTTGTCGCAACAGCTACAAGACTTTTTTTGCCAAATACAGTAGCGCTCAAAAGTCTTCGGCGCAATGGCCTTTCACATGGGTTTTTCACTTGTAACTTTTTTGCGACTGGACCAATCTAAGTGAAATTTTAGTATGTTGTACTTGGAGACACTGCATACTCAATATACTATTTTGGCGCGCAACGGTGTAGGTTACGTGGTTATATGAGATTTTTTAATTTTGGCATGCCATCGCTATGCCGTCCCGCTGTGCCGCTGTCATCAAAAGTCGTGGTCTTTCTACAAAATATTAATGTTCTCTGAGGCTTGCTCTTTTTGTTTTTGTATAGAAAGCCGTTTTTCTTGAACAGGCCTTCTACTTTTTTTGGGTGATCTTGTAGTAAATTCTTGTAAAAAATCATGGAAAGTGGCAAGCGGTGCTCAAGTAGAAGGAAATGTTGACAACAGGTTCAGGCACCACATACTAAAATTTTGTCAAATTTGGTGAAGTGGAAAAAAAGTTATGACAAAAAGTTTTGGCCGAAGACTTTTGAGCGCTACTGTAGTTGCCAACCGGGGTACGCCGGGAGTCGAGGATTCTTCGAGATGGGGTCGCAATTGCAGAGGTCAGCACTGGTCCCAGACTAGATGGTACGCAAAAAATGCCATCAGCTGACCCGGTTACGTAAAAAAATGGTTATTGGAGTGGTCAACAAAAATTGAAGTAAAAAAGCACTCAATCATACTATGCAATCAGCATAGAGTTTATATGGATTGAAAGGGGGATTGTACTGAAGCGGCCATTTCCCCCAACACCTAGACGTGGCTGTTTGCGGTTTTCCTGAAAGGGCTATTCGCTCACAAATGGAACCGCAATATTCAGCTTAAGGATATGCTTTTAATCGTCTTTTCTCATGATGGCATAAGAGCCTTCGATCACTCACTCGGATAAACTCGGCATCCGTTCACGATCGAAACTCATTTTCAAACCAGCTTTGGTGGGCGGGAAGATAACATATTGTTGCAATGCTGGGCCAGATTGCACGATTACCTGGAATGAAGATTGAATTTTTCTCCAGTTATTCCAATTTCATTTCAATATTACAATTTCGTCTCAATAATAATTCCGAAAATCTTTCCCACTATTACAGTATCATCATTGTTATGGTGTTCGGCCTAGATCTCGATCGCGCACTTTTTGTGCGGTCATCCATGGCACAGCTATTTGCCTTTGCCAGCTGCAGCTTATTGACGCTTGCTGTCGCGATAGCTCAATTAAAGTTGCCCATCGTCCTTTTAACACTCGCCTGTAGTCACTAATGCATAGCAGCTCATATGCACTGGGATGGAACACATGTTCGAAGGTTTTTTTTAGAAATTTCCTCTTGGTAAAAACAACACAAAAAACATAAGATTAGTCGACATACTCCCCATCACTACTTGCGATCTCTTCCTACCGAATTTCGTGAAATCATTTCACTAGAAAGTATCAGAAGGAAAATTGGCACCACTTTGCAAATGCTCATTTTCGGAAATGGTACGTCACAAATGTGGCTTGATGGCAAGCGGAAAAAGTAAAGACGGTAAGTGCAAAGCCTGGTACGTACGTGGCATGCTGAAGAACCTCCCATCGGTGCTGTCTTCGGTCTATTCTCACAATGGCTACTGTGTGTGGGTGTGCGTTGTCGTGAAGCAAAATGGTATCTCTTGTCAGCTGCACCTTTTCAACGGCAAAGTCTCAATTAATGGATACAGCCGGACGGTGCAGAGATTCGTGACTGTCGCCTTCCTTTTCAAAGACCCCAAGTTGCCCGTCTCAGAACGTGAAGGACGCCCGACGTGCTCAGCGCAGTTCAAGTTGAAGTCACACCTTTTGAGCCTGACCAACCACTTTCGCACAGTTAATTCATTTATAGCACCCTTTCTGTACACTTTGTAACATCACGAGCTTTCAGCAGGATTCAGAGTGCAGTTTCCCGGTCAACACCTTAGTTCGTTGAATTTATACCTTCAAAAAAAAAATGCTACGCGTTCCATCCCAATACTTTTCAACCAGCCGTCACTTCGCATATGCCTATGACAGCTTATTACACCTCTACCACGTGCATTACCGCTTAACTTCATCTATTCTATGCTCACCCTACGCATGATGTCATCTTCATGCAAATCGGGAGCGACCATGCGCTGTGTTCGTTTTGATCGCTGTCGCTCATTCGTATATGTGAAATTTGCATCTTGTATTCCTGCTTACGTCGATAAATTTCATCCATGGGAACCTACTAACCACTTCCCTATCAACATCACCAATATGTGTCCGCCACCTACACCACCAGTTCCCAAAGAATCTTTGTACATAGGTATGCTATCCATGCCTATGAAAACGATAATCTCATTTTCCAGGAAAAATAAAGCAAACTGTGAGGCAACGACTCGTGTTAAAGGTACGAATTCTAGCACGTTTTGCGCTGACAGGCTCCTTCGATCAAAATACGAGGCCTAATGACCTTGTAGCCCAGTTTTTTTTTAACTCAACGTAAGTTCATAGAGAGCATATTTTCCCAATTTTCATTTTTTCATCACCCTAGCGGTGTCTTTGAAGACACCCTGCGCGATGAATTGTAAGCGCTATCGCGCCCTCTACAGAAAGTGGGAAGCCTCATTTCCTGAGCAGAGAAGAAAAAGGAAACCTATAAGAACACCAAAGGCCCCTTGACTGCAGCACTCGTACGACTACTGTGGCCTTTAACTCGAATTTTTAATCGGTAACTAGTTGTTTGATGGTATGGCGCACGATTGAACGATATCACCTCATTCGTCGTGCAGTCTGTCTCACCCTATCTTAACGGGGCCGTTTCCGAATCTCCTTTCTCACGTAAATGCCATGTTTGGAGATGCTCCGTCTAATGCCAGGTGTGGTCGGAGTGGATGGGCGGGATCGGAGTGGATTCGAGCGGCTTTGATGTCTGAGAAGGCGCCATGGCCATACAAAAAGAGTGAAGCCTGTACAGTTACCCGAGGATATACTGCCTCGACAAGGCAAGTAGCTAATTTAACGATTGCCGAGTGTGCCTTTGAGAGAAAGCGTCATGTTTCAAAAAGCGACTGCGTCACATTACAAGTATGTGACTCCGATCAATACTACAGTGATCCCGCTAAGCCGTAACATATCCATCGGTAAAAGTGATGGGTAGAAAAAGGCTCTATTCCACCGGTTCTCAGCCACTTCTTTCCTTATTCTACACTGTCGCACACTATAGCATATCTACGCTGGTGTTTACGGTTGACGAAATTATCTAAGCCACTCATTGAACTTTGAACGAAGAAAACTCAATACCTGGCGGCAGAACCCTACAATGCCTTCGTGCGTCCATGCAACACGAAATCCTTCTTTGAGCCGCCGCTGCATTAGTACACTCAATATATACTCAGCTATGGCACGTGTCGTTCTATCATTCGTGACGTTCAATTGGGGCAGATTCCAGATACGGCGCCTGAGAGAAAACTTCATGACTGAGGTTTTTGGCGAAAGTTACCACAACAATGCTGAGTTATGGGCAAAAGCTTCGGTGTCGGATGGGACTCGAACCCGTTCGACACCGAAGCTTTTGCCCATAACTCAGCATTCTTGTAGTAACTTTCTAATTGAGGCTTTTCCTTCAAATTCGAACCAAAACCATTCAGTACAATATCAGGGTACTAAAATGCAGTTCCTTTATTAGATTACAGAAATCCCTTCTTTCACATCAACTATTTCGCCTTGAATTTTCAGCATTAGATTTCCTGACTTTTCAGGTTGTTTGGTGTCACTTTATAGAGGAAAACCCGCACTTTCATCCACATGTAAAGGTTAGAGACGATTTTAAGAAGGCGCGTTATTCCAACCGTTTTTTTCATCCCACAGAAAAGTAGGATTTTTGGGCGCCGGCACAAGATGTTCTTCTCGGAAATACGTCGAAGTTAGCTAAGAATCTAACGAATAATTTGCTCCCAGCCGTGTATGACAAGGTAGGCTCACAAGTTCACGTCAGAAGAGTCAATGGTCCGAAATTATGCATGCTATGGTAACTTTTTCGTGGCCTGTCGTAAGCGCAGACTACCAATATTCTGCGAGCGAGTTCTTAACATAGCTGTGCAACCTTTCAATGAAAAGCCGACCAACGCTCATCGTAAATACGTTCTCTTCTGTTGAACAGGCAAGGTCCCAGCGCTTCCCGCGCTGATGCCAACCCCCACATCCGAAGATGGGCTATTCAGAAACTGCACAAAACAACGTGCGGAAGCTCTGCATTTTTCTTTATAAACCTAGGATGTGTCCAATACGGATCGCTACTTTTTGACACTCCGAAGCATTTCGCAGAGGAGACATGGTTTCGAGAAGAGGGGTGGTGTCAAACTAGCCTTTCAACAGTTTTCAGATTATGAAGGAAAAAATTTGAATAGGAAAGTTGGGTCTGCACTGTAATTGTAAAGAAAAGCGTGCTGGATCTGATGAATTTCGTGCCGTTACCATCAAATGTGTTTGAGAGAAATAATGATCTGAAAAAATCGGAAATGCAAAACGGCGGATACTTTCTGACCTTTAGTACTACTACTACCTCTCACACTTGAGATCCGCAAGAATATACGCAGTACACCGTCACTAATCGACCAGCTACATTAACACTCGATCCTACTCTTCACCTATTACAACCTTTGCCGTGGGTATCCTAGCCACTGTACACACCTAGCATGTTACATTGCGACTCTTCCTGGAAGAAATGCAGGAGCTCCCCTTCTTTCCCTTCTAGGCTTACGTAAGCGCAGAGTGTATGACGTGATACCTCTTAGCTGAACCTCTCACGGAGGCAATGCTGGAGGGTCTCAAGAGATCCTGGAGAGTAAAGTCTAGCAATTTTCTCGCGCCAGGGAGAAAAAGGGCGTGTGGAAGAGCAGGATCTGCGGAATAAACAATCGAAATTTACTCCAGCTTACTGTATGCGAGGATTTGATAGCATTGTACTATGTACAATGCTTAAAATCATTACCTAGTTTCTGATAGAGCTTTATACGAAATAAATCCTTATTAGAAAATGAGAACTCACCGGCATTCCAGATATTTACTGATCGCATTGTGCAGAATGAGAAGTTTCGGATCCTCCATTGCTTCATCCTCACGAACACGCACGATAGTCAGTAAATCTTTGGGAATCGAACGATAACGAATCATGATCCGCTCAAGGGGTCGACGGATCACTGACAGCGCCTCCTAAATCAGCGAAGACATTCTTGAGATGGATTAACTAAAAAGCAATTTTTGGACGTTATCGAAACGCCTAGAATACTCGAGATGACCAAAAGAACGATCAATCCTTTCGAAAATCATGTTTCCCTTACCGTTTCCCTTCCGTCGATGATGATGCGGAGGTCCAGCAGTTTACGACGAAGTGCATCAACCACCTTAAAAACTTGGATAAAGTAATATTCAAGGGGATTATGGAAAAACCCCCTATCAAAATGGAAGCTTACATTTCTACGTTCGATACTATTAATACCACCCAGAAAAGCTGTCCTGAGAATCAGGCATGGTGCCTCCAGTGTCACTTTGACCATATAGAAATAGATTGGTACATCGCTGTCCTTTCTGAAATGCATCATCCGAACACGGTATAATTGAAGATCCTGATACATTGAGGAGCAAGAAAAAATGGACCACTCCGAGGACGTGCACTCGTTCACCGGTTTGTGACCAGAGTTATACACGCGACACAACACATCCTATTACTTATAAGTATATATATAGAACTCTCCGTTTGTCTGTACGTCTTTTCGCCCCTCTCCCTCTCACGAATTCAAACATAACATGAAAAACAACCTATGGAGATGGGGAGAAGTTAATAATGGGCAGGGCATGGGAAAAAGAATAAGGAGCACACACAAGCCAACATAAGATCCGCCCACAGTGGGCGGAGGGTGCACTAAAACGTGTGGGTCTCCATTCAAAAACTGTTCGCTCAACTCGAAAATGGTCCACACGTGGGGAAAAGAAGGATTAAGTCAGCCATGCGCCTCTGAAAGTCAACAAAGAGGCCTGGGCACAATATGCCATCCGTACAATAAAAATTCACAACTCGATTGAAACGCAGCCTTGCGACCAGGATAAAAAAGGTAGAAAGAACCGATATCGAAGCTACCATGAATAAACTTAAAATGAGCGGAAAGGAGTATGCGAAGTGTGCAGCTATTAAAAAACGCTGACTACAAGAATGGTAATTCGTTTCTGGAATGACCGGAAAGTTTCCAACATTTTTGCGAAGTACTGTGCGACAGCCCAACTGGTAAATAAATAAATGAATGTTTAGTTTTACTCACCCGTAAACGAAGGTCACATATGTCTGTCTTTGAACAAGGCAGAACGAACTTTGCTCCCTAAGTAAATCATGCAACTTGTCTTCAGCGACTCGGCAATCAATCTGAACGACGGAGTAGCAAAATGAGGAAAAGAATCGAAACTAATCTCGTGAAAAAATATGAGATTGAATATAGCAGACTTCGTTGAATCTTGATGGATTAATTCATTTATTTCTGACAATTCCATTTCAAGAGCAATAAAAGTACCTTCTCGCGATTCTTGAGTCCAAACATATTAAACGGTATATTGGAACTTCTTAACACCACTCGCTCTGCATGCATGTGGACCCACTTTTGCCTGAAAGCACTCTCTGACCGATTGACTTTTGACAAACTTTCAGAAGTGGATACAAACTGCTCTACAAAATATGTCTTTAAAGACACCGTAAGGGAGTAATTTTGGCTTACGGTAGAACAGACGTAGTGTGGACGAGTTCAAGTGACCGCCATTGCACAAACTCGCCAATTTGACGCCTTGGCATGGTGCCAAGAGAAGATGTTTCCATTATAAAGTTGTTCATTCCTTTTACCTTCTCCTTTGTTCTTTCTTATATTGTTTCTAGATGTACTTACATGAATGTTAATGTAGTTGGGAATGGCCACTCCACTGCGCTGGGAGTCAGGTGCTACAACTAAAGTTGGCCCGCGGCCGTCTCCTACAGCGGACAACTCGGAACGCCAGTGCGATGATGCGAATGAGGCGCGAATACACACCGCAGCGATGCACTTTTGTGTCCGGGTTTTTTCACCGATTATCGCTTCTAACCGTCTGCGTTCGTTACGAAATGCTCATTTCTTTGTATGTTTCTCTTGTTTCGGACCCCCTTCCGGTTCCTTTAAAGATAGATATCAAATGACAAAAGCGATATTGAGATACACCATAAAAAAGAAAATACTTCGAAACATTATAATACATCAATAAAAATATTCAAATAAATACATTTATATAAACACAAAACTACGAATAAAAAATGTCAAAACGTATGCATAGACCTGAGCATTTCAAATCACGCCGGTGAGGATAAAGATTTGAGAGGGCTAATGTGACAGTGGCGCAAAAACGTGCTCTATAAAAATTAAAAGTCAACTCACCACGATTTCTCGCTGAGCTGACACAGTGAACTCCAAAAGCCCACAAACGTCTTCGCATTCTCTTGTTCAATCCTATAACACAAACGAATCAATTCGAATCGGTCTTCAGCCACCTAAGGCGGGCAAAGTGAGTGGATATAAGAGTGCCCACCTGATAGAAACGCTCATTTCCCTTGTTTTGTCTTCTAAGGTGAAAATAGGAATTTTCTTCGAAACTCCGACCGGAATAGTGTAGAACACAGGATCGCTGTTGAAAGCGTGAATGTGCAGTAGAACACGATCAGCTTCCAGAATGCTGGAACGTCGAAATGTAAAAAAATATAAGGTGTGCGGATATGTCAATAATATTAGTCCGCAGCTTTGTTGGTAGGTTCACTAGTCCATGTCCCCCCCCCCCCCCCCCCCCCCCACCTATTTGTCCTTATGGCAACATCAAACACAGAGTATGAGTGAAGTCCGTTCAAGTATTTTATGAAAAACCCATCGCTTCGATAAGATTCTGGTCTGAAGATTTGAGTTAAGAGCGGATCTCACTCACTCGTAAGGCAGCTACACCGTCACCCTCCTAAGGTCTTCCTTCATACCCCCAAGCGACGCCATCTCTCGAACGGAGCCGAAGATACCCAGACTTAACCCAAAATTCTATTACTCTCACAACTCCATATCTACCCGAGTGTTCTTGATATGACCTTCAGTTCTACCTTTCCGCTTTCATTCTTTTTCTTTGCTTACCACCACTCTTTCAAGGATTATTAAACTGAATTAAGCTTAATATTGCATTATCATTTCTAACAACTACTTTCCTCGAATGCTCCTGCTACGACCCCCTCCCAGCTCTACTACTGGAACATCACTTTGCGAGTAACACTTCTTGAAGTTTCTCCACTAATCGACCCTGAGTGATATAGGTCAAGCTGGCCCGCGCCGTGGAACCAAGCTCTGAGTTTTATAGTGACAATGCATGTATCAGCAAACATGATGTGATAACTCAAATGATGTAGTAAGATGAAGAACTGAAGAGCAAAAAGCGAGCACTTACTCATCGATGAGATTTCTTAGTGACTTGACAAGCTTTTGTCTCACCGCGTTGGGGAACTGTCCTTCTGACAAAAGGTCTTTCAGTTCATTATATGGAGCTTGTATGACCAGATCTATCGTCACATCTTCCCTGGAAATCAATATGTCGCAGAAATCGGATTGCACTACCAGTTCTACGTAAGTGATTAATAAATTGCTCTGAGTGCACAGTCATACTCTGTCACCTGGAGGAATGGTGCACGGAGAAAATGAGCTTCTTTGTTACCCGTTATCCATGCGGAAAAGTGAGAGTCCGGCTAAGATACAGTTCCTCAAAATGGTGGCAAAGGAGGTGGGCCTCACAGTAAATGCCCGTCCCGTCGTCCGCAGTGGTGGAAGCACAGTGGGAACAGAAAGTTGCGTAAAGAGTCCCACTGTTCGCCTCCGACAGCGGCGGACCACGGACGGTGCAAGACGAAAAATGAGAGAAAAATCAAAAGAGAGTAGTGATCTGTGGCAATGAAGGATGCAGTTCATTTCCCAACAGTTCACGATTACTTAAATCTGACCTCGAACCTATAACACTTTTGACTCCATTTCATTCTTTCACTTTTGACTTTTGTCTTTTCACTTTTGACTGCATTTTTTCTCTCATTTCAGTTTTTGATGATGGGCCCTGAATTGGGGCCACCCGGTACCATTGCAAGCAGGGCAATGCCGATTGAAAATATGGAGTTCAGCGGGTTGAACTGGCTGGATTACGCAATAGAAGTGCCTGCAAAGTCCCTCAGTACCGAGTTCAATCCCCAGTCCGAGTAATCTTTCGTATCCTGTCGTTTTTTATACCCTGTCATTCACAACGTTTCTTTATTTTTCGACAAAGATTGTATATGTATTGGATATGGCTTCTCCAGCTCTAGATGATGCAACATTTTTTTCTTGAATCCTTCAATCATTCAACATTTATGAAGCTTGAGGTGGACTGATTAATGGACAAAATTTCGTTCTATCGGCATTCTCTTCCTTATCTACTAAGAGGTCAAAAAATACATGTTCTAGAAAGGGCTTTGTATGCTCTACAGAGCGATGTTTTTTGTTTGATCAAGTAATTGCTGGTTGTTTTGAGACACTAAAATTCAGTTTTTTTGTGGACAAAAATCTGCACTTTCGGCTCATTGGAGTCCAAAATATTCGAGGTCTTGCCGATAATACATCGCTGTGTCCTACTCAAATGCAAGCAAACTGTTCCCCCACCCCTCTCGCACTTACTATCGACGCAGTCTAACGTTCAGGTGGAATAGCACGCACTAACATCTCGCGATTATATCAAAACATATTCTTGACTGCAACCTGATGATAGATGGTGGATAACAAAAGTCACATGAGAAAAGCTATGAATCACGGCGAGCCTCGCTCTTTCAAAAAAGAAGGCCGAAGGAGGGATTTCCGAAACACAGCTACATAACCTGCGTGACCTGATGAAGAGTACCACAGATCCAAACAGAAAATAACAAATAAAAGTACAAATAATAAAAATAAGTCGGTGGCCCCAATCACTCACCTATTCGCTTTACTCGAGGGCCAGTTAGCTATTACAGTGTAGTCGATAAAAACCAATGGGCGAAACGGCATACTGAGAACAATCATGATTCGCGAATCATTATTGCATAACCTCACTGAAAGCGGTTATTCAAGTGACACCGCCGAATTACTGCCATGGATCTACGAGATAAAACAAATTCCGACCTTGCTTCAGTGTGAATCCTTCTCTCAATCGAATGTACAAAATTTCATGTAGGGCACTTCTATATATTGATCGAATATATCGATGTCTCACCACATCGCTGAAGAAGAATGGCTTTCACAATATGCGAGTTGCACAAAAGCATTACTAAACCAACTTTTTGTACAATTGTGCGAATTCAGGATTGATTTCATTCACGAGGTTTGTAATGTGAACGTTATCCTGCAGGGCATTTTGGAAGCACCAACAAAGCAAGGCTCTGAAATTTGGAAATATAAGTCATCCCAGTCATTATTAATCAGGGAAAATATAGATCATTACTAGGTTCGCATAATTTCAACGAAAAAAAAAAACAGTTATTGATAACAAATGGTAAGTTATCCGAAAACCCCTCAGCATAGCGTTAAAGAGCACGATGGTCACACACATCACACACAGCTGAAGATGATTGCGTCAACTGTTGCTGATACTCTGCGGCAGCGTGGTAGCCAGGGCCTGCGTACGATCCTCTAGCCATGATTAAAGAAGCGTCTCACGTGCAAAGTAACCGTGAAATGAATATGCAGACAAGACTAATTTTAGTGATCTCCATGTTCGTCTCTCTTGAAACCTGAGCATTTCTACAAATATATATGCTTACGTTTGTTTTCTGACGTACAGGCTTTTCTGCCCTTAACCTGTACAGTAGAAAACAAAGAGGAGCACAGATTTCAGTTTTTTATCCAATCGTTTTTCCTAAGTAGAATTCCTTGCCACATTCATCAGGAGAAGTGTAGATACACACCTGTGGAACGGGTTCAACGGTTTATACTTGTCTTCATCAACTTCCTCTTCATCTTCAGAACAAACCAGTGGCTCATGAATCTCGTTCATATCCACACCAATAGCACACCGACAATTTGGAATGTAGACACCAAATGTTG
Source organism: Trichostrongylus colubriformis (assembly GCA_963978905.1). Taxonomy (NCBI): domain Eukaryota; kingdom Metazoa; phylum Nematoda; class Chromadorea; order Rhabditida; family Trichostrongylidae; genus Trichostrongylus; species Trichostrongylus colubriformis. Next base: position 47,354,500 of record OZ022257.1, on the reverse strand, counting down.
CCATAGCCAGAAAGTGAAACAGTTCACAAGATGCCACATGACCGAAACAAGCTTCACTGCGAGATCGACCTTGTAACTGAAATTTCGATCTACTGAGCTGATTTGCGTAGGAAAAAGCAAGATATTCGTAAGCATTGCTGGGTACAAAGGTAATGGATGATGCTTCCCACTCCCAAATGCTCTCTTTCACAGCCTAATACTCGAAGCATCTGTTTGAAGACAGTGACAGAAGTAATGTGAGTAATGAGAACTCCTGAGATGAGTCATTAACATGAAAGCTAAGGGTCTAGGAAGAGCACACAAGGCGAAATCTCCGATGCAAAAAGGTGCCTCCGAGCTTTGTAAAAGCTGTCTTTTTCGAATCTGTCACTTGTTTCGGAAGTGCCCGCCCATTTCGCTCATAGACCCCGCCTCCATTCGGAGTAACGAGGGGGGTTTTATGTATCATGTTTACAGCCGTTCCACTCAGTTTTCCTTCACTTCCGTACCAATGAGCACCTGAACCTTCGCATCGATAATCTTTCACTATTTGACCCTGACTACCCCTACCACCGCCTTTAAAGATCGAGCAGCTCCTTTCAATTACTCACTGCCCACCATTTCTCTTTGTGGTTGGGGAAGGGATCTCACTTGGGCTAATAATCCTGAAATGGAACGGAAACTATGCAAGACAAGATTATATGTTCCCTATCTCACTCCGAAAACAATGCTAAACATAAGGAAGAGATTCAATGCAGGTCGCTGTGACAGCGCGACTAGATGCCAATTGTAACGAACTAGACAGTCTATAATCCTTTTTTGACAGAATCGCTGCATCCACAGTGTAATACTACTTATTTTGCACAACGTCCTACGTTAACCTCAATATCTAGTACTGGTAAATGCCGATTAGATTTCAGCAGGGACTGTACTGTTGCATACATTTAGTTACTAGCGCCGTGATAGCCGCTGAACTCATAATTTCGTTTCAGTATGGTTCAAATCCAACAAATTGACTAGGAAGAGCAGGCAACACGTTTTGAGTATAAGAAGAATCAAAACCGTTACCTGAATGAAAGAGCAAGAAACTGTGTAGCTCCTCAACTGGCTCAGAAGCTGCTGTAAAGCATTCGCATCAGGCATACCACATACAGCGTCAGTAATAACGATTATATCTGAAAGCCTGTCATTGAAAGAGAACCTGTGATAGAACAGCTTAATTACTGTAACACAACAAACTTGATTGGGTATTCTCATGCATCATCTGCACAGCAATGAGACCCAGCCGCAACATGAAAATCAGAGCCCATTCTGGATGTATGTATCCATCACAAAGAGGATTCCTTGTCATGTTCTCATCTTCAGCAGCACTTACGGTCCTGTAGTGATAAGCGTTCAGAATCAGTTTTATAGAAAAAGATTTATCTCTTTCACGAATGAATAGTGAAGGGTAAAAAATCTCTCACCAAACTCCCTTAACGTAGTCCATGATGTTTCTGGGAGGAACAGTAGCAGGTTTTGGTGGAGCACTATTTACAACCTAAAAATGAAGCTATTCGCCATCCCAAATAAATACGCCATAAAAAAACTATGAATCCAGTTCTCTGAATAAGATGCGGATGAAGAGATAAATCTTTATTGACACTCCGGTCTGCTTAGGAGCATGACCTTTGTGCTAGTTGGCCATCTATGCACGGATACCACACTGCTTCGCGTCAGATGGGTCCTCTGATGCGCTGAAAACCTGCACCAGGGGTACGCACATAAGCGTCACCTTACACCTTTGGACCTTTGCTCCCCCACAGACGTCACCGGAAGCGATCCTTTAGGGACAAGTGAGACCCATGGAGTTTCAATTCAAGCCACCACGATACACTACTCGAGGGTCACACTACTTCTAGATTTAAGTTTTGAGCGAATTCAGTGGGCCACTTTGTTATGACGCCGGCGCTAGGGTGTTTCGCGCCAAACCGCTGTGGTGTCTTTACTCAGTAAACAAACCAAGACAGCATTGAGACAAGCTCCTAGACGAATAGAGATTTTGGCATGAATTTGAAAAGTGGAAGCTAATCGTGCCATTGTTCTTCCAGCCAAAAGAAAATTTATGGTACAGAAACGACCCCACCTTGATCGGTGAGCCATCGTTACATATTGATGAAGTCCTTGCTGTTTCGTACTCTCCTATGCACTCAATATCACCACAGGTTGAATCAAACTTATTCTGAAAGAGCCGAATAACAGAGTGCTCAATAGTTTCAGACCAACCTTCGAAATCTCATGAAAACATCCAATTTCGATGAATATTACAAAACATACTCTGTGCCTCCGCCTCAATGTGCCCCATTTCTGTAGGATTCCTTTGGAGTAAATGTAGAGGCTATTCAACAGAATATTGAACTTCTGAGTAACCGTATTCAGTACACTATTTATATTACTTTCCGTCAACAATATTCCTTGCACTAGCACCTGGAATTTTTCAAATCGTATCTTCTTCGGCTTAATTCAAGAGACCTGTCAACAATGGACAGGACTAAAGCGAAAGCAGAAACACTTACTAAATCCTGCTCAAAAGCTAGGAAAGGTATAAATACGCACACGCTAATATAAATTTGAGGAGAAAATGTTCGACGTGTTCCAGGAATTGTGAACTAAAACAAGGAATTGAAGGCTTAACTTAAGAATGGGAAAAAAACCTAAAGACCAATCTAAAAATTGGAAAAGGGGAGATTAGAAACTAACACTTTTGCTAACAGATGCCATGCTAAGACGTAAGCATTCCAGAAGCTTGGTATGTAAACAACAATTACTCTCTTCATCCTAAAAATTTTTATTTACCCCCATATACAAAAAAATTGAACGAGTCCAAAACGCAATCACCGCAACAATAGTCGACGGACTAAGGTCGAGAACAAATACATGCCGGTAATAGCGCGATATATAGGTGATCTGAAATTCAGTGAGAACGTGAGAAATTCACTGGTATGACCTCTGTGTGACTTTTAAGCACCGTCATTAGAAGAAGTACAAACTCACCTTAGTGGTCAAGCAAACTCTAAACTCTTCTCCAACCACACAATCGTCCGGTTCTCCATCCATTGGAATAATTCCCACTACACTCATCTCATTGCTATATTCTCCCTGAAACAAAGCACTTCACAATTAATTCAGGTGAGAATTCACAATTAATTCAGATGGAAAAATGAGGTGACATTCAACACTGGCAATACATGGCCGAGAGATGCGAAACAAAGCCTGGGTCTCCGTATGCAGAAAAGCAAAACCTAGAAGGTGATATTTGGTCTCAACAAGGTGGAGCCACAAGTGAATCGCTAGTTTACTTAGGTGAAAAAAGTCCAAAATGAAAGAACGGCAATAATGAAAGAGAAACTTACATCGCCCGGGGAGTCTTCAATCCTCACAGTCTTGTTGAGATGATCAAATAGCCAATGAGCTCGAATGTTCCGCGATACACGGAAGTTCCGGTGCATATATATGAAAATCTCTTTCGCATCACGCACACGACCTGATTTGGGAATGATTCACTTTCAGGGTTACGTAAAATTCAGAAAAGAAATAGAAAATGAAAGCACACTACCTTTCTCGGATGCTGCACCTTCGTTACACATGTCCCCTGTCCTGCTTGTACCCAATTCAGCAACAATAGAACCTCATTCTAGAATCATCTGAAGAGGTATTAACCCTACAAATGTTTTTTATGTTACGCAAGAACAGAATAAGTTTGAATAGAATAAGAACTAGTAAGTACACAGGTGCTAAAATAGTCTGCAATGTAAAGTGTACGCAAAAGTGCGGAAGATGCAAGTGGCGGGAAATAAAGATTTATGAAACCCTTAAGCTCCTGCTTAAAATTTTTGCTCACTGATGTAGTCTCTTTTTGCTCTTTTTTCCACCTTATAGTCAGAATGATATAATCAGTTTTAGGTATGCGTCCATTTCACGAAGGTGGAGGATACTGGCTATACGTTCCGAAGCCCTGGAATGGTAGAAAATGCTATGGTATTCCAGTTGGGTATGTTTTCCTGCAGTTTTGTCTATTGCATTCGATTTCATTCGAATCGGTGTTCCATGTCAGCGTGTAGGTTGAGATATTTTATGCACTGTTTATTTTTCTAACACAACAGATATGACTTCTTTCCATCTTCATTACTGATTTGGATTTGTCTTTCTCCTTTTTTTTATTTTTTTGATCTATCTTCACATTTTTTGTTTGCATGCTGCACTGCATGTGCTTCACTTACCCACCTAAAGCGCTTTAAATTTACTGATTTTTAACGTTGTAAACCGTAAATATCTCGCACTCGTGTAGATATCACAGCGAGGGCCGTCAATTCGGTATAACTCAGTGATATCAGAGAAAACATGCAATATAGATTTATTCCTATCGCTAGGATGTATGACGATATGGCTGTCAGATAATAATAGTAGTATGGTAGTAATTGTATGCTAGTAATACGACTGCCTCAGATTGTCTATTTATTTCAGCCAGGTTAGGACGAGTAAGATGGAACGATTGCTCAATATAATCGAAAAACTGCCATCAGTGAAGAGGAGGCCCAATCGAGACCAGCGCACGAGTTACAGCGAAGGGCAGCCCTTGTTTTTGTTGCCGAAGTTGGTTTCTTATACCTGTTTGTTAGTTATTCAGTTGCCTTCCTTAAACCATGTTTACATTCTCGGCGACCAAACTCTTCTAATCCGTTTTGAATGTGCAGATAAGTGGCAGATGGTGATTCGATAGTAGTTCTGGAAATAATGATATTTACTTTTTCTTGGCTGCGAACTGCTGCAAAAGCAAAGTGAAACATGTGAAGATGGAAATATGACTCATTAAGGACCCTTTCCAAAGGCATACGTCATTGGAACCTATGCGAGACTCGCTTCAAACAATGGCTCAAGAGGATTTCTGGAGACCAGCCAAATACAGCACGTGCAGACTTGTCTTTAGGTGAGTTCTTGGCGTAATAATGGCTTCTTGATTTCGAGAGGGAAGGAAAAGGCAGCGCTGCGAAGATGGTATCTGCACCTATCATCCCACTTTTCAATCATGTTTCTTCGCTAACGCTTTACCTCGCGGGTTGGGGAACCTGGCTTCCATTTCCAATTTCATAAGATGAGCGAGATAATCTATTCATCCCAGATGTGAGCGTTAGAATTACCGCCCCTACTGGTTTTGACAGTATTGTTGTGGTGTTCATCTAGAGAAAGTTTGGGAGCTTCTTCGTTCTACATTCCCCTTTTTAATGCCATTCAAGTACGTAAGAAAGCCCCAATGGGTTAGTGCGCTTTCGAGAACTTTACCGTCGAAAATGGAATCCCCTTTTTGTTCAGTTTGACCTTGACAAAACTCAATCAACAATTAAAATTTAGATGAAACACCACCAATAAATGAGCTGTCTCTTCTTAATCACAGCTATGAAGAGGATCCTCTCCGTGGCTATTACACTGTATGGCATATGAACACAACTAAAACGTCCAAGGCAAAGCTGTCCACTGCCGAGAAGGTGCGACAGTCTTTGCAACTTAGCCTCCTATCGATACAGCGCCTTTCCGAATTGTCTTGTTGAAGGTTTTTGATTTACTTTGCAGGTTTTCGAATACATTAACTCCGTGTGGAAAAGCCGCGACGTCGATCGATCTCTCCTGAAGGTGGATTCGCCCTACAGTTCAAATTTCTTTTTTCATAACCTGCAAAGTTCTGTTGTGATTCTAGACTCCAAAAGGGGGAGTCTGTGGCAGAATAGAGGATCCATCGTTGCTGTCTGCGAAAGGACGAGATACATTACAGAGATGGTCTAGGATTGTTAGTCATTACGATGCCGGAAATGAATCAGGTGAGCTCAATTCCATGATACCTCATTTTTACTCTGACTGCTTCGTAAAAAACAGACTTGAAAACAAGCTTTTCCAACTGCAATTTGCGCTTGCTGTTGAGGACTCTAATTAGTTGTAATTTCGCCAAGCAAATTCCTTGTAATAACTTCGGCGTACTGCATGAAATCTTAATAGTGTGTGGTGTGTGAAACACAAATAGTAATTCTTTTAAGTTTTTGTTGGTTTTTTGAATTTTTTTCTGCTCTATCAATTGAGTATTTTGGAGAAAATTCACGCGGTTCGGTCTAGGAATTCTCTCATCGTAATCACCATTTACCTAGATCAAATTCAGATTCTTGGAGTAAGCCTCTGAATCCAGCACCTTATTTACTTGACTTATGACAAGTGTTTATACATGTCCACAGCTCGCTACCTTTCCCCTCTATTACCTCTCCCTATTTCTTGGAATGATCATCTTTTGTACTTATATAATTGACGCAATTCAAAACACTAGTTGTAATACACCTTCAAGTGACAATAATTCTGTGACAGCTCTGAATTTTCGAATTATTTTACAGTTGTTCTCCTCAATTCTCCATAGTTTAAGGTTTTTGTGTATTTCGGGTTGAGCTGAATTGAAATGTGCACTGCCAAGACGATTATTTCCTCATATCCTTTTCCGATAATTCTATGTTTTGCGATTTGGCTGTTTCAGGAGAGGACGAGGATCCTGTCGAGATGTGGAACCGTTCGGTAGAAATGTCCATGCTGCACGCCAGTGTCGTCCCGTCAGGTTTGGGATATTTCATCGCAAATTCTACGCACTTACACACTACTTTTGAACGCAGCGATGATTTGAATTCAGTTCTCTGTAACTTTTAAACACGCTTTTTTCTTTCTACCAAACTTTTCGTAGTCCTACAATTTTTTGGCGGTTTCTGTTGTGCTTAATTGCAATATGATGAGCACGTGAAGTCAGGTTCAATCTGCTAAACACTCATTTAATTGGGCACTGTGTAGGCAGCACAGCACCCAGCACAATGGAAATAAGCCATAGGGTGGAGATCCGGTACAAAGAAGCAATCCTGAGACATGGGTGTGAGTTTTATCTGAATCCACTGCGGGGAGAGCCCCAGTGTGGATGAATCAGTTTTAACTCTCCAAGTTCACATAGTTCTTCAAAGCCACGATTTTGAACGGGGCGCAGTAATATATTTTTATCGTTCGATTCACAATCATTTTACAACCCTTCAAGGAGAGCGGTCATCTGCTGTCTATTTTAATGTGTTTGAAAGTAGGGTTAGTCAGCATACATGGTGCATCCGTGCATCACGGTTCAAAGAGCTCTTGTTGTGATGGAGGCATTCACTACCTTTCTAACTACTTTCCTGTACAATTTTGTTGAATTTGTTTTTACTGTTTGCTTGACCTTCAACAGAAAATTTTGCTGATCATTCTTTCTTCAGTAACGTCGAATGAGGCCGAATCGTCGCGAAAAAGGAGGCAAGATAGCAGTGGGAATGAAGCTGATGGTGAATTTGAAGAACCTCCACTCGCTGCGAGCACTGCTCTTCGACCGAAGTTGACAGCTACTCGACGGAGAAGTGCTACCGGGAGCGCAGAAGGTTCGCCAGTAGCCCCCAAAGACGTCGGTGGTCCTGATGTAAATCCTGTTGTTGTGAAGTCGTCATCCGAGAGCAGAAGACGATCACCAAGAGTTCAAGTGATTGGGTCATTGGAGAACACTCCTGATGGCACAAGTGCATCTAGCGGTAACATGGTGTCAACAGATGGACAAGAGACGACGAGCCACTCCTGTTGTAAAGAAAATCCATCGAAACGGACAACTTTTCCTGTTGTAAAAAACAGTACTCCCAAAAGAAGACCCACTGCTCCTCAGAGCGAGAGGTGCACTTTGAGTGCCAAAATATCGGAAGTGCAAACTCCATCGCCTAAACGCGAAGCCAAAACGCCACTGCTATCCAGTAACGTTACCAGCTCACTGCGACGTCGTGCACTGTTAAATAGTGCTATCAGAAGGAGTAGAAGTGCGGAAAAGTCATCTCTGACGCCTTTGAGGAGGGCCAATCAGCTCAAGTCAACAGTGGCTGAAAGTGCGACAGATACACCGAAATTTGGAACAGCTACTGGGAAGGATGTAGCAAAAAAGGAAGTGATGGTGAAAACGTCGCCGGTGATACCGACATCTGTTAGGAAAACACGAATTGCAAATTGCGAGAGCCAGAAAACCCCAAGACGGGATAGTACTCCCAAAAGGAAGGTGACATGCAGAACTCCGAAATGACTTGCCAAGTCATGGTTGGGCACTATAAATGGTAAGGTCGTGTCCGCAATGCTATTCCGCAGCCCTTAACACTCGCCTTCAATCAATACCCAAACTCATTTCCCATAAAGTACCCCCATAAATCACGAGTTTTCTGGTCCCTTGAAGGCTTCCTTTTCTGATACTCATAGTCACCTCGCTTTATTTGTTCCTTCAGTCACTTTTGAGGTGCAGTTATATCCCTTTTCCGCAGAGGTCCCAACCCTATCGCTCCACTGTGGACTGTCGTTAGTATGTATCGCCTGGACGAGGGTAGCCACTTTTGCCACCGTAAAGCTTGCTATTAAGCAACCCCAAATATATAGACGAGTAAAAACTGACTGTGTATCACGTATATCAAGTTCCACTTCAAATTCTTGTTAAGAACATTATGATTGATTACGAGTTAACTGAATTGTTAAGTGTTTGATGTGGAGTGTCACCTATTTCTTTCAAATTTTTCTCTGCAGAAATGTTTATCGTGTATAATACCAAGTCGGTATTATCTGTTAAAATGAAATCATACGTTCTGCATCTATCACAATGGTATACCGTAGTCAAGTCGGTTGCCTATTAGCAATTTGAATGCGTCAGAAATAAAAATGGGTTATAGCGACTTATAGCTGTCAGCGGGTACAGTTAGCTATGATGAGCGCAGAAAAATATGGAAAAGTGGAAAGTGGCACACTGTCGAAAAAGCGATTCCGTCAGAAAGAAATAATAGATAGATCAAATCGTGTCATGTGGCGTCTGACAGGTCATATTGGTGGAATTCCAATTCTATTCATCTGTGTTGACTACGAAATGTGCAAAAGCGCTTACGGTACACTATTGCGACAGATGCAGAACACATGATCTTGTCACAGCCTTCTTTCATTTTTGTGAAATTGTTATCATCAAGGTGCTCAAAAAACTCATTCAAATGTGAATTCTTCCATAACGTGTACCTGAATGTCTACTCACCAACTCTTTCTAACAGTGTTACTACCAGGTTGTCCAATAATTCTTGTCCGAAAATTTCACCATTTTTAATTTTTTTTCAACTTTATTGAAAAACAAGTCTAATCAACAATATAATCACCACAGTTATCCCTAATAGTGGCCCATCGATTGGGCAGGTTGCCGATGCCTTTCGCCCAGAACTCTGGGTTCTGATAGTCGAAGAAGTCGGCGATCGCCTTCGCAAGCAAGTCATAATCAACGAATTTTCTCTTGGGCAGGAAGGATTCATGAGGATGGGTAAGGTGATAGTCAGAAGGAGCAATGTCTGGAGAGTATGGCGGGTGGGGCAGCACATCCCAGCCGGGCTCCCATAGCTTGGCCTGGGTACTTTTCGCGAAATGGGAGCGGGCGTCGTCATGAAATAGGTAACCCCGGACCTTTTCCGGCGCTTTTCTCGAACAGCGACGGCGAGTCGCTGGAGCTGGTGGGTGCATACGGCAGCGGTGACTGTCTCGTCTTGTAACAGCACCTCGCGGGGAAGCATTTCTTCCGCGTCCCAGAACCAGCACAGTCCCGAGCGTGGTTTGTCTTCCGTGTCAATCTCGCCGCTGCTGAAGCTGTTGAACCAGCGACGCACGGTCTCTTAGCTCACACATCCCTTGCCCAATGCAGCGCTAATGGAGTGGCAAGCTTCCGTCGTTTTGGTGCCGCAAGACCACTCATAATAGATGACACCGCGAGTTGGGTGGGTGTCGACAACGGGCATTGTAGCTCTCTCCACGGGATCTGGTTCAATATATATTTTTCTAGAAAGCTTAGGGAACATTCTACCATGTTCCTACACTTGCCTGATATTATAACACTTCTGAGGAAAATTATAGAATTTTGAAAATTTCTGGACAGGAATTACTGGACAGCCTGGTGCTAATAGTTTCGAGCGTTGCATGCCGTTTTTGGAATTGTATTGAGCCGTCACTCCATCAGTTCAAAACGTTTGCTGGTGTAATCGCAATGAGGAGGGAGCGGACATTTCACTGCGGGCACTAATTTTGTCTAAACCTAGATGGGAAAACGAACCCGCTGCTTCTCTCACTCAGGCCGAGGCAGAAATATACGCATGAGTGTGCAGATTCACCCCTCTGAGATTTCTCAGAGATGCTGTGCTGTGATGTGCATCTTTTTATACGATGTCCCTCCTCCACTGCGATAGCACCATTTCATCTGTTTATATGTTCAGAGGTACAACCCATGTGTGGCGGAGGAGATATTCACTGTATTGTCATTTGTAGGAGAACGTTGAGGCGCACTTGCGCGCGGGGTGAGGGTGGCAAGTGCGCTAATGAAAATTTCCCGCGATGATGAACCAGCGAAAGTTTTCCTCTCTGCGAACAGGTAGTGTGTCTTCAACAAAATTTATGCAAACACTTTTTTCCTGTAAAGGTTTGTAGGTTACCATGCTGACTTCAGTTAATATTTATGTGCATCTTTAACATCTATGCTGTATTAAGTTTAAAACTTGTAAATTTATTTTGTTTTAGCTCTGTATTCTACAGAATAATGTATTCAGTGTATCTACGTAGATAAATATTACGTGAGTAATGCTTGGAAGCTCTGACAATATTCTGACCAAGCGCAATATCAGCAATTCATGAAACGAAATGCTGCCGAAAATGCCCCATGGCAAGTGACGAGTTGACCGTACGATTGTTCTAATGATCGAACTTCCTCTTCTGCCCAGTAAGGGCCTCTGGGTCGAAATTTTCCCTGCCTCTCCACCCTGACGCCTCAGATAGTTGTAACTGGCTCTTTTGGAATCTCGAAAAGATGTTAAATTTTTATCCACGGTTGTTCCAGGCATGTGTAGGTTCTAGAAATTCTTTGGTGGCCGGTTTCATACGGTTCAGAAGGCATGATCTAGGTCAATGGTGGTAAAGGGGTGTTGGGAGCCGTTTCTCGTCACCCCGCCCGCTCCGCCATTCTCTTCTGCCAATGACGGACGTAAGTCATACTCTTTTTCCAGCATTGAAGTGTCCATTGTATGCGACAATGAATGGGAAAAAACGAGAATGTTCCACAAAGGCTCCACTAGGCCGCGTTCATACTCAGGTCGGTAGGCGTGGGTGCGTTCACAGCGAGGCAGAGTGGCACGAGGGAGGTGTAGAGAGACGCAGGCAGGGTGGCCTAGGCGGAGACGTAGAGACCCGGCACCGCAGAGTATGAACGTGGCCTTATCATAGAACGAAGGAACCGGGGCCATTGTCACGAGTGAGAGTGCTCACTGCACCTCTGTCGTCGTTTGGCTGTGGTTCTAAAACAACTTAAGTTTTCGGACTCAGACGCAGTCTGTGAATCCATTTGTCCGTCACACTCCTCCATTTATCAATTGCCTTTGCACGGTTGTCATGAGATCTTAACGATCAACTTGAAAAGACCGTAATTTATCGGATTAGCGTTTATATGCGTGATTAAATGATTACCCGCACCTCGTGCCTGCGGGACAATAGATAGGCGGCCGCCACCCATCTTCATCTTTCTTTTGCAGCTTGCCTTAGCAACCGACACGAATCGATCTACCATTATCATTATATCTGCCATGCTGTAAAACTTGTCACTCATGCTCGTGCGGAATTCTGAACCGTTTACTCAACCATCTTCAATCCTTCTATTATGACCAGTAACCTTGTCTCTTATATAAACCAGTGACTTTGTGCGTCTGTTTGTTGGTAGGTTTGTCGATATGTTTGGCGTGTGATAGTGTAAGGAAATAATGGAGCAAAGCAAGTGCTGTAAAGGCACACCACGAGGTAATCAAAATAGGCATTTTCCTTCTTGGAGCAGGTATTCCCTTGGTTAGTTGTCCAGCCCGCATACTTTTTGCGGCTACACGGCGCACCCTCTCGACGATAGGCCCGCTCGACCTCAAACCGAGCCGCACCCACAGAACCATATTTGCGTTGGATTCCGAATTCCAACGTGGAGAATGACACTTGCGAACCATCATGAAAAATTAAGTAAGACAGAAATTTATTCTAATGATGAAGACAACGCTGGCGGGACGAAACTGGTGATATCGTACGAATTTGAGTGACATCACAAAGATTCTAGGCTGAAGTACTCGTACGAGGTGCGATAACGCTTACAATTTATAGCGAGGTGTGCTTCAAAGGCAGCATTAGGAGTGATCTGATTGTTTTATTCCTTCCAATCTTTCATACTGAGCGGTGGACGTTCTCATCACGAAAGCTGACGCGTCAAGCACCAATTCATTCTGATCGATACGGCTTTAATACGATACGATAAGTATCATTCTGCTATCACGATCAAAACTCTGCACCTCAGTCATCCTCCGGCGAAGTCGACCTAGGAGGCGGGACGGACTTATCAAAGGCGTCACGTCTTATCCGCCACGCCGTCACTACAGTACGGGGACGCGCTTTTCGAAGTGGATTTCGCCATGAATGATCTTCCCAGGCCCATAGTTTCTATGTGAGTGACTTCTTTTGCGGATTTTCCAATGACCATATTATCCCTAATGCTGTCTTTGAGTAGGAAGTTCCTGATGGGTGTTAAGATAGTTGTTGTGGTGGTAGTATCTCCGTCTTATATAAACACCTTTTTCGTACTTTCGCAGTCATTCTACGGTGTGCTGTCGTCGCACTAGGTGGCAGCACAAGGTAGGTTAGGCTGTCGAAGGAGCAGTGCTGTTCGGACTAGACCGTTCACAGAGTGGGTAATTGAGTAAATGAAAGCGATTGCAGTCCTTTCACCAAATCCTAGACGACTCAGTAAGGGGTGAATCCCAATAGGACAGGAAAATCGTTCGGCCGCGAGCGACGTGCGACGATTGCGCACGAGTTATCCAATTCCAATTGGAGCAGCGCATTTGTGCCACAGCTACAGTGCTTCTACAAAATGGGATTTTTGCCGTGTTTGGTTTCTTCTGTTGAGTGATCTTTTTTTCCTGGTTGCAAACATGGGGTAAATTAAGAAGTGAAGTGATAATGAGTGAGCAAAGAAGGTAAGAAGAGGCAAGTGACGAAATAAAAACTGCATAATCAAGCTCGCACACTTCGCTTGATACTGGAAGGCTGAAATACTTCGGAGTGGTAAAAGTACTCTGCTGTCCACGATAGAATGGTATAATCCACTACACAACAATCCAGTGTGTATAAAAAAGGGCTAATATGGTTGGGAAGGTCTACTGATCGTCATGCTGTCGTCTCTCACTCTAAACCATTCTACGATCATAATTTGTATAACCTAGGCAAAAATAGCGCGCGACCCCGAGCTCACGCTAGTAGCCCTCTCCCACACCTATCTCAGCATCTATAGAAGTACTGGGTTAAAAGAAAGGATATACAGTGAATACTGAACAAAAAGGTAACAAAAAACCGCATTAGTAAGGAAATGCAGATTGGAAATACCACATTCGTCAGTAGCTGGTCATAGGGTGTGGGTATTAAGCTATGCAGCTCAGGCCGCTTTGGATCATGATTTCCAGAGGAAATTCACAGCTACATATATGAGCGCGTCATTACCAGGACTAAACTGTGGAAGCAGGATTACATGCTTCAAAAAAGGCTAGGGCTGTAGTAACTAGAGAAATGTTTTTGGGACATAAATCAAATCCTTTTGTGAAAAATTTTAAATATCCCTGATAGTCAGCATAATTTGAGGATGATCGCCCACGCGCAGTTTGAAGCTTTTGTGGTAATGCGGGAAAGGACCATTTACAAGTTTTACCTGCCTTTACCCATCGCATCGACGCTGAAGGAATGCTTTGCTTTCTGTGGTAATCACAGCTCATACAACAGTTATACGGTAATCGCTTATGCTTCGTTTCTCCTGCTGCGCTTTCCCACCCTCACATCTTTTCATTAGAATGTGTTTGAGTGTAATTTAATGCGATTAGGATTCTCCAAATGATGTCCTTTGTCCGTAATTCTTGTTTCACGCTTCAAGGATTAGTTTCGAGTCGCAATCATCATCAGGCTCATTAGTAGATTTTCTTGCACTTTAACTAAATACCACTTCCTTTCCAGCCTGCTCATTTTCGTGGACCACTCAACACACTGATTATCAATGATAAATGGTGATAATTGATAATAATTGCCGGTTTTTGTTATGTCTAGCGTCAAAAGAAATGACCAAGGCTTTTGCTGTCATATCGTACCAAAATATTGATGTCTGATACTTCCCTGTGCAACTACAGTTTTTCATCAAATCTGATGTCCTCTTCTTTTATACGCTCCAACAGGCTCAACTTATTCATGCTTCGAAGCATTGCAAAACCAGCATGAACATCATGATTGCATACCTGGAACGCTACTTTAATGCGATAATTCTTTGAAAAGTATGAAAATTAAATCATGAAAGAGAACGCTGAGAAGGAGAACATCACCGCCTCAATTATCCCAGTTTCAGTGTATATCACCTGACTGAATTTATTTATACTGAGAACCCATTGATAAATGCATGAGTTTCATTAACGATAAATAAGTTTTGTTAATGGTATTGATCCGATGAATGAATTCAGTATGGAATTAAAGTAAGTCTTAGTAAGATTTTTGTGAGAGATTTGATGGCGGTACTGAAGTTAGGGGGGACCACACGACAAAAGCATAATTAGCGCCCGATTTCTGCTTATAGACACTCTCAAGGTTATTTTATGCCTAGATGCAGCTAACTAACTAGGAAAACGATTAAATTAGCCCTCTACGAGTTTATAACGAGAAATTTACTTCAGCTACACTGAACAGCCACTTACGCGTATTCGCCTAAGCCTAAGAAAGGGAATCTCCTTCCCCAAGGCTTAGGCTCACATAGGATAGAAAAAAAGCACGAATTTTCTTCATCATTTCTTTGTAATATTCGAACCCGATTCGGCAGGCGCTTTGACTTCTCTGCGCTCCGTTAGAGACGCAGAGCGTAGTGCGCTGCCCCCCCTAACTCAAGCAGTACCGATTTGATTTTTCATTGATAAATCCCTTTTTGACCACATTTGAAACATCTAAAAAGCTCATAAAAATATTTATCAGTTCGCAGGCGCTCATCAAACGCTAATTAACAACCGAATACGTTTTCGTTCAGTTATAGTAAGACTGCCTCGAAAATTATGTCCAAGCGCGTTTCCTATTTAGAGCCATTAAGCAGCGCGCGATTCCCTCAATAAGTCAGTTGTTGGACATTCCAGAGGATTGTAAGTCCGTCTTCATACTCTGCGGTGCCGGCTGCAGGGCGTGGCTGTGTCTTTTCTGCGTCTCCGCCCATGCCATTCTGCCTCGCTATCTGTGAACTCGGCCACGCCTTACCGCAGGCAGGCAGCCGGCACCATCGCAAAGTAGAAGGCGTTAAAAGGAAATGTGACGTCGGTTCTTTTCTTGGAAACCGTGCTTGTTTCACTACTTCAGCACTTCTAAGTGTTGAGATAAATAGCCGCTTTAATGCGACTCCCCTTCCCTTTACGGGGAGATCGAATACGCCACTCCCCCCCCCCCCCCTCCTTCTTTAACCTCTCCCATACTAGTGACTAACGCCGGAATGTATAGTTGCAATGTGTTTTATTGCATATGTATTATAACCGGGAACAGGCGGATATTTGTTTCTCATTTCTCACAGCTATTCGCTGTGAATGAAATACTCGCTTCCTATCTGTGCATTGGAAGTTAAAATCCTAATACTCATCGCTGACCTCTGCAGATACGAACCCCCCTCCTGTTCGATCAAATACGATCCCCCTGTCGAGGAATCCTCGACTTCGGATGCACTCTAACTCATGTCGATCGCCGAGGGCGTCAAGGCCATTTGAAAGGGTATAGTGCAACAGTGTGAAACGAATGTTTTATCGTTATTGATATTATTATGGCTACCGCTCCTTCCTGCGTCTGGTCTTTCGCTCAACCACGTATTCTCTTTCTCCTCACAGCCTTTTCCATCTAGCTACGTTAACTCGTCCTCGACCACCAATTCTCACCATGAGTTCCATTTTCAGCGCTTGACGTGATTTCCTTCCCATTCATTGACAGTTTTAACTGCTTTTCTATCTTACGTTCAGAATGCATAAGCCATATGTAACTGGATGATGCAATTTGTGTCTTTTAGAGCAGGTAAGTAAATTTTGAAGTGAAGTCTGTGAAGGTGTAGGGCTCCATCTGACACTGAATTCGTTAACTACGCGCTGGTTGTAGTAGCTTCAAATATAATCTAAAATTTTTGAGGTGTATTTGATGCTTTTTGGAGGTACTTGCTTGCTGTCTCTCATATACCACCTTTCTATGTGGTGGCGGTAACTACCGCAACCGAAAAAATTTGCTGCTTATTTTTCCTTCCTCAGCAAATCCGGCATAGAGAGCAGTCGTCACCAACGAGCCTCTTTTTATCCTTTTGCATGTTTTTTTTTCTTTTTTTTGGCATTATCTTCCGTGATTCATCTCTCCTCCATTGGCACTGGAGCAATCGTTTGGGTGTATTATAAAAAGTGAAATCGTAAATAATGGTTATAGTAGCTAATGGAGGATCTTACTATTTGATATGATGTGATGATGTAGGTAAAGTTACGAAATCGAACAAATATATGAAAGATATCGATTTTTAGCTGCATATGATAACAGCCCCTCAGGCGGAAGTTGGAAAAGAGTCGTAGGCGGGATAATCAGAGGAAATGGATAGGCATAATAGGCATGAAAACGACAAAGCTGTGACAACTGTACTGAGTTATGAGCAAAAGCTTCGGTCTCGGACCGGACCCGAACCCGTACCCCATGTTTTCTGGGCACTTGTCATAATTTTCGCATCGCGGGCTGCGGCGAAAATCAGCAGCTATCGAAAATCGGAGCGCATTCATACCTACAGTGACTGCATTATCGTTTTCTCCGGAACAACCCAAAGGATCATTTAAACATAGGGGGCAATATCGGCTTACGGTGGCTTGCAGTTGCCGCAATGCACATACGATACCTTGCCATGACGTCGACAATGAATTCATTAGGTTTTAATTGTATCACACTTGTTTCTTACGCTTTCGCTTATTCTTTATTTGATTATTTTGCTTGTTTGTTGCTTTGTGCTGTTCCGCTTATTTCACCTCATCGCGAATGAATGAAATACACCCTACGAGACATTAAATGACATCTTTACAACGAAGAACTCGGAAAGTCGGTGTGTGCAGTTCGAAGTAATGCGAATGTGATGCGAATACACATCACAGCGTCGCGCTTTTGAATCCGGGTTCTTCCACCGATTATCGCATCTAACATTGAATGTTCATTACAAAATGATCATTTCTTTGCATCTTCCTATTTCTTCGGACCACTTCCGGTTCCTTGAACGAACAATGTGTTGAAGCAAGGATCGGATTATTCACGTCTGTGAAGATTTCCTCTCCTTTAGCTGTGAGGTGAGTGAGTAGAGCTGCAAGGGGGTGTACCCTAATGTCAGGATTTCGCATCACGACGAGCTGCGCATGAGGCGGTGTGTGCGAGCTTGCGCGCCGCTATAGGTGGGTCATAAAAGCTATTACACGGTAATGCTAGTGGCGCTGTACGCAGTTGACTTGTAATCGCTTTGGGACCCAACGACGATGCTTAATGACGCCTTTAGCTCGTCCGCGTCGCTTCGCTTGCGACACGCCGAGATGCGAAGTCCTGACATTATGGAACACAACTGAGCTGCAAGGGCTTGTATGGTGTACCCCCATGATTACAACATATAGTTGGCAAGTGCGTTGCTGTTTGTTCGTTTCTTCCTCTGTCTTTGTTTCACGTTTCATCCTCTTTCTTTCCTGGGTATTATACTCACGTTCTTTCTGTTTCCTAGTTCTTCTGAACAACTTTGTAAACTCGTACACCGAAGATTAAAAGGAAGAAGGGAGCCCGATCTGATGTGATTTATGTGTCTCATCTATTAGGTCGTAAGGAAACTTCTGGCCGGTTCTTGAAATTTCAACTTCGGAGGATCATCACTCGGCTCAGAGTGCATCTTTTCTCACAGAATGAGAACCATTCGATTCGCTACACTCTTGGCAACATTATGCATGCCTACATATCTCAATTTGATGAAGGGCTGATGATTTATGTTGCGCGAAATGAAAAGAAGTCGACTTCAAATCGTCACTATTTTCGAACACACTGCTACTGAAGGAGCTGTCCAGATGTTTGGGAAAGTGGGGCTTATGTAGTTAGTGCTAGATCTGATGAATATGATGGACGAGTGAGAGCTTCAGCCTGCAACTGCTTCAATTAGTGGAAGAGGATATGTGAAAAATGCGCTTGCGCATAACTGCCGTGAGGGGTCCCGCGACACCTATATTTTTTTTGCATTTTTTGAGATCAAGCCTACTTGGGGTGGTCATCTAAGTTTGTTTACTGTGGACCAATTCTGGTGGATATCCCCTACAAATATGGGCGCTCATCGCCTTCTGCCATTTAAGTTAAAGCAGTTTGATCATTGAAAATCGAAGCAGCTCGTTCTCATTTCTGCACTTCTGAAACCAGAGACAAGTGTTCCATCCAAGGCTTCACCCCCTCTTCTTGCAGTATTCACTCTTCGCTGGGACTCGGCTAAACAAGAACTCGTGAAGTGAAGTCATCTAAAAAGTGCCATCTTCGCAGTACTTTGAAATTCCCCTAATAATTCGAAAACCTTGTGGGATTCCAAATAAAACATATATTTAGAGAGAGCAACTTTTTGTCTATCTAAGGAGCACAATATATCAGCTGATTCATGTTGACGTGTTCTTATATTAGACTTTATCTTGTAAACGCGAAAAAGCGATCAGAACTTTCCTAACAACCTAAAACCTTTTTCGTTTCGGGTTGGCTGGCTCAGCCCCTAGTCTCTGCTTTGACCCTTCAGCAACTAATGACGCAGTGGAGGCAAAAGTGAAAGATTGATTGGACAAAGGGAAGGGGAGGAGTGTCGAGTTCCTATTGATCCGATTTTGGACAGTTTTATTCTGTTAATACTAAGCACCTCTACTTTCGTATCACACTACTAATCCAAAAACTGCCGAAATTGCTCCTAACGGCGTCCTTCTATCAAAGTTGATGATTGCATGCATTTTGAGGAGTAGCTGTTGTTATTTGTTACTCGTTTCTATACCCTCGGCACCCATTCTGGAAGTTTCTTGTTATTATTTATAAATTGATGCTAATGATGGCATCCATGTATGAGAATCGTTGTTGTTTTCTACGAAGTTGATTATAAGCGAATTCAATGCATGGTGCTACACTATCAACATACTTTCCATATTCCGCCTGATTTATTTAGTATATATCCCTTTGTATTTTTCTACTTTAACACTTCTCAAGCGGAGGCAGTCTAATGAAATGTGGCGTCTACCTCCACCGCCATCGTCTGGAGGTTCTATCCTCGGTATACCTGGATTCCCGGTCAGGAATGCATCGTTCAATCTCACATGGATGGGTGGGGGGATGGCCGATTCTATCGCCACGCCCACTGCGTCGCGTCGCGCACCCCGCGCGCGTCCATTTGCGCGGCAGATGGCAATGGAAAGCTTGAAGGCCCTCGCGAAAAATTGTGCGAGCCATCGCGCGTGTTACAGGATGTAGGCCCTGGTTTACCCACTAATGAAGAAAAATGGATCAAAACCCTTCACAACTACCAAAATTAAAGCTACCTGCCATCGGTCCTCGTACGAGTATGGGAGATTGGAAATGAGTTTTTGCTTATCGCTCAAAATGCTGCCATATCACCTGTTCTTCCATGTTGAGCTACCTTCGCTATTGATATCGCTGCCTTATCTTGTCTTATCGAAAGTTTCCCTCTCGTCTAAGTCGGGGGTGATTCGGCTCGATAGGCTCAACTCGGCTCAGCTCGACAAGGCCATGCGCGGCGGGGGTGAGCCGTGGCGCCGCGAAAAGGGTGCAATTTTCACAACCATCCAAGAGTCTACCTGCCCTGAGAAGGTAAGGACCACTTTGATTATCGCGTGGTGTGCCTTTAAGTATTGAGAGTTCAGTGTTTCGAAAGTCGTTTTAAGACGAAAACGTTCCTCTACACCATTCAATATGACCGCGACGAGTAACACGACAGTTTTCTAAGCCAAGTACTTTGCCCACAGTAGTTCTCATGAAAGTCTGTTAACGAAGGTTGATGTCGGTTTCCTTTCTAGTACATTCGCCATTTCATGACCTATACAGAAGCTATGAACAAGGCAGAAGGAGGTAAAAACTATGAAAGAACACAGATTGTTAACAGTTGGTCAGGCAGACGCTTTTAATGGAAGAATCTATCCGCTTTCAAAGACGATACTTGACTAAATACAATGTTCTGAGAATACAATATTACTTATTGAACGATAGTTATTCACTGTCCCCCTTTACGATTCAAGGCCCGTTTCCTGCCATACTGGCCGCGAGGAGTGTGACGCTGCATGCCCCGCCCACTGGCGCGGTATCGCGGTCCGGGTCACGATAGAATCGGCCCACACTCGGATTGGTGAAATGGTATCCGGGACGAGTTTGGTATGTGTGCATAACATAGACTGCATAGACTGACCTTCAAAGGCATATCGCTTTCGAAAGCCAGTGCGATCCAGAATGAATGTGGAGCGCATCCCGGAATAGGATTGATCAACGCGCAATGATACATCTTTAGAGGAGTAATGCTTCATAACTATTAGGTAGTCTAAAAAGTCTTTTCGTATTTTTAAATACCGCTTTTTCCCTCAAAACTGCTTTCCACAAAATTTCTTCTGTACATATATATGTAGTACAAGTCCACACGCATCTATAGGTATTGTTGTCTTCCATCTCTCGGATAACCATTTTCGGCAAAATAAAAATATCAAAAGTCACTTTATTTTCAATTCCAATTTTTTTTCTTTGAATGGCGTTAGAAAGGGAAAGGAAAAGGTGATAATCCGATGGAGCAAGATCAGGGCTATAAGGCAGCAATTTTTATCCAAGCTCGAAAACTTTTTAAAAGAAATTCATAAATTTTTTACCACTAGTGAAAAAATGACTTGCCAAAAAATTCTCGAGCTTGGATAAGAATTGCTGCCCCATCCACCCTATAGCCCTCATCTTGGTCCATCGGATTATCACATTTTCCTTTCCCTGTCTAACGCCATTCAAAGAAAAATTTTTTAACAATGATTGTATTGAAAATGAGGTTGACCGTTGATATGTTTATTTTTCCGAAAAGGGTTATCCGGGAGATGGAAGACAATAATACCTATAGATGCGTGTGGACTTGTACTACATGTGTATGTACAGAAGAGATTGCTGGAAAGCAGTTTGGAGGGAGAAAGCGGTATTTGAAAATACGAAAAAACTTCTTAGACTACCCAATATTTTTATATGGCGGAGGTAGTACAGTGGCAGCTGGCGTGCAAAATCTCGCGTGGGTGTGGGTCTTTAGTCAGAATTGACCTTTCACACTTCCTACCTCGCACTTTCCCTAATAAGTTCGCAACTCCGCGAATGAGCCTATGGCTTGACCTCCCTAATTGCCGTCGCTTACGTCAAGATTTACAGCGCAATGAATAGAAAACATGGAATTAAGTTGGGACAAAGAGAGATTTGTAGAAATGACTGAAATCGGTAAGAATCGATGATAGCTTACCCGTTCATTTGACTTGTAAAAAGAAGCCAAAGTTGCTCGGTTAGTTCTTTTTTTTCAAATTCAGTCTGGTTGTTCCCTTTTCCCAGTTTTATCCTGTCTCCCCTACTCTAATGAATTCTTATTGATTTCAATTATTTCTGGAAATTCTTTTTGTCCCAACCCACTCTTTCTTCTTTCCCCTGTAAATCTTGACGTAAACGGAGGTAATTAGTAGGAGGTGCGAACTTATTAGGGAAGGTGCGAGGTGGGAACATCCCACGTCAGTTTTCGCTTAAGCCAAGCGAGCCTTCTAAGTCGGTGAATGGGTACCAAACTCGTTTGGGAGGTTAAAAACCGTAACTTGTACATTGACTGACTCTCACAAATCATTGTATTGGCCGAATCGTGTTCACCTGATCACCACGATGCGTGGCACATTTAAAAAGGGATTGATAACGCCGAAAGCACCTAATTTTTTAATTAGCAATCACTACTTCATAGTATTTGCTGCCGAAGCATCGTACGTAATTACCATCGCTCCAGTCCATATCCAATCTGCCAGTGAAGATAGTATTTCTGATTTTTACCACGAATCATTAAATTAGATTACATAGTAACATCGACGTCATCGCCAATTGTCCATTGGCTTTACGGTTATCACGCGATGTTCTTATGATTCTATTTTAATCTGCTTTGGATCCTGGTGCGTCAACTACCGGGTCTTTTGCTGGATGAACAGCGCACAATTGACGGCAAAGGTTTGCAGAGGGATTGCTAGGCTTTTGCGATGCCTAAAGGCCTTATCTCAATGATTCTCGGACTCTCCTGACGTGAGATGATGTGAGGTATAGCTTGTTTTTTGTAGAATCTTTTTCTACAAATACATTGAATTATATACGATTGCTCTAGTTACTTTCTCACGGTTGTTTTATTGGTACTGGGAAAGGATATATATAGCTACACCTTCATATTTCACCTAACAGCAGCCTGATAATCTGACGTAAGTGCGTTACCCGGCCGCAATAAAGTAGTACTTGCTTCGAAAGATTTCTAGAATGTGTATGTGAAATGTAGCACATTCCATATTTTTTTCTTTTTTCACTCGTCTCGTAATATTAACTGCATTGGATACACCGAAAGGGGCTCGTGGTGAATATTTACACTTCGTTCAGATGCTACTATCGCACCCACCACGCTTGGTATTCTGCCAAGCGTAATTTGCAAAACGCTTCTACCCTTAATCCTTCGCTTGTTCTTCCTTTCATGATTACTTGTTTGACGTTGTTTCTTGCTTCACTTGGTGAATGAAATATGCCCTACGCGACAACAAATGACCATTATGTCGGTCTGTGCTCTGTATCCTGCGGCAAGCAGCTCGGGAAAGTGATGTGTGCAGTTTGTAATGATGCGCGGAATATTGCGTATAAAGGCCGTAAAATGCGTTTTTCAAGCCGAGTTTCGCTACCGTTTATCCCTTCCAACCTCGAATATTCGTTTCAAGACTAACATTTCCTCCAATTCCTCCTTTCCTCCCTAACCCTTCCCCGTCCTTAACTTCTTAACTGTTTTCGAGATGCGTGTTTGTCAGCGATGAGAAAGCTTGGAGTGATCCTTGTGTACATCACAATTTTGATTTGATATTGGAGATGATTCATCGTCCGCGTCATTTGAACCGTTCACAGACAGGACCCGTACCACTGGGATGTGAAAGGACTTATGGAAGGTACGGAAACATTTTTTTTCGCAAAGCCTTCTACTCTAGATGAATGGTGAATGTGTGATTGATTTGAAGTCGTTTGAAATGTGCTGATTTTTTAAATCAATTTCCATTTCAGATCCGTGTCGGCTAGCGGTGCTACGAGTACGAGACATGGTTCCAGCGACGGAAACTGCACACCGGTAAGTAATTTGATTGAAGGAATTGAAACAAATTCGAGTGTTTTCATATACCGTAAATGGTTTTAACCCATTGACGACCGCGGCATTTACACTTGTCTGACGTGTGGGACCGCGTGGGATTTTCCCACGCTCCGCGTGTGACAGGACGTCGTGTCACATGATCCCACAGAGACACCTTTTTTTGAGAAGCTATCATTTCTTACTTTTTTTGCACTGTAATTAGGTTCTCACTTATATTTATGATAATATATAGACCAAATTTGTATCAAGCTTTCCCTTTTGAAATATGAATGGATGCCTTCGATAATGAAAGTGAACTATCAAAATGTCGATAGACTGATGCTAGAAAGTGGATTTGAGCAATCGAATGGCGTCTCACACACCGTTTGTGAGAATGATCACCATGGTGGTACACAAGGCTTGGCTTAAAAAGGAGATTCCACTCCTTTTTATTATTGTAGGTTCAGTGTTTTTCTTTTTCTAGCTAATGTAGGTTTTTATTACATTTGTCTTCTACTCTTCACCTTTTTCCTTGTTCCTTGTTTCTGCACTAATTTTCCACAATTTTTTGTCTCTATTCATCTTTATCTATTCACTATTCTCTTCTTTCATCATTCCACTCTTCTTTCCATTACTGACCTTATCTGCGTGTTTTAGGTTTTCTATTTCTCTCATTATTAGGAATGTATGCTAACTTTTACATCTTTAACTTCTTTGCACATCTTTCTTTCTGTTTACTTGCTTTATCATTTTAGAAGTCTTTCAATTTTCACTATCTAGTCCTTTTTTCTTTACTAGTCCTTTCCCATAGCATCTCTTTCATGTTGTGTAGTTATTTACTTATAACTAATTCTTATTGTAATTCTAACCTAGATAATACATATATAAGTTATATATTTCGGCTATTTTCCTATTTTTTAACACCTTTTAACCTAACCTTTAGTTTTCTATCCACCCTATCTCACCGATGAGCGTTGAGGGTGGATAGAAAACACAGTGGTTCGTATGAGAACTGAGGCGAAACGAACCACCTACTAGTTTATAACATTTATTTTTTATAATTCTTTCCTTTTTTCTTTTTCTTTTATTTGACATCAACTGAATATTTACATATTTAATTAGCCGTTTACTTAGGAGCTCAATAATTCAAGAATTAAAAGTCATTTTCTCGGACCATGCTTGTGTGACCTTTATGTTTGAAACGAACATAGTAAAAAGGTTCAAACAAAAGTTCGGAAAGAGGCTTAGAATATAAGTTACAAGACTGTGACACGACCTCGTGTCACACGGTCTCACGCGGCCGGCATGGTGTGACACACGTATTGTCTGTCACACGGTCGTCAATGGGTTAAATCTTTTGATTTTTACGCGCAAGTTCATAGTAGCGATTGTTAAGTGTCGCTTACCATCAGTGTAATAAATCAGATAACTTATTGATAACAGGTCATGTACGTGAAGCCAAGAGAGCCATCATCGTTACGGCCGCAATCGCAGTCTGTTGACAGTGGTGTTGTTTCTCTTGCATCGCCAATTCAGGTAAAATCGCTTGCTTCAGTGATTGCTGAATGAATTAGCTCCGTTTCTGATCTACTCCACTTTTAATTGTCAACGTACCTATTTACTTGTATCCTTTTGCGTAACGGTGGTACGTCGATTAAGCGAATATTCATGCTTCGCGACAAACGTGTGTCGCGCGAAAAGGACAGGCGCCTCGCGCAAGCCCCAACGCGAGCAACATGAAACTCTTCAAATCAGAATCAAGCCTTGCGTCGAGAGAATTCCGAGAGGGATGAGACCCCCTCCTTGCCTCAAGACACGCTCGTCAATCAATAATCGTAGCGTTCTCACTCCATTCGGTCTGAAATGAAAAGAGGTGGTAATGGTCACCTCTTCTTTTTTAAAATCTCCTGAGAATCCTCCACCCACTTAGATTACGCTGAGCTTGCGTTTGCGTGGGGCACCTGTTTGGTGTGAAATGCTTGTTTGTCGCGAAGTATGAGAGCAGCATAATGCAGACTGATTAAACAGTGTGTGGGTCACAATTGGCATCGGTACTAGGACTTGAAAGCTACCGAAGATCAGCGAAGAATCGCCGTGCTTGATGGCTTAGCTTTGACGCGACGTCAGACCGTGTCCATACTCTGCTCCGGCAGGGCGTAGCTGCGTTAGGCAGCGAGAGAGAGTGATACGGGGGAGGTGCAGAGACGACGCAAGCAACGAGACAGAGTGGCACAGGCGGAGAGGCAAAGACACGCATCCATGCTGTCCGCCGACACCGCAAAGTATGAACGCGGTTTAATAGATTGGTGTCGCGCTCCTCGTACCAAGTTCATTCTGAAGAGTTATGAAGAGGAAGTGCTCAAGACAGTACAAACATTAGAAATCGCCAGGGTGGCACACAGCGCAGAATGGACATAGCCATCAAATCTGTAGGTTTGACTCCTGCAGCGATCGCAATGGGATTCGCGCGAAAAAAAGGCCCTCCGTCTTTTTGAGGGCTATTTAATTTTTCCTCTCTTTCGTACTACTAGGCGTCTGGACTTCATAATTCAAAGATTTTTCCATAATTTTGGTCAAACTACGCACAGATTTGCCTTTTGCTAACCAATTGCTTTGCAGCCTGCATGCTCCTTGAACCCGATGCCATGCAGCTCGGAAATGTTGCGAGTGCATGAGTTCATATTCCTTGGAAATGCAGATGCAGCAGTCAAAATGAAACAAAATTGTCAACAAAACATCCATTACTATATTGTAAGTCATTGACTGTTTCGGAGCAGATCAAAATGTATATGTGACGTTGCTGCGATATTTGAATTTGCGTTTTTTTTTTTTGGTTTACAGAACGTTTCTGAAAAGGCCACTAGTACTATGAAGTCATCGCAGTCATGTACCAGCCTCGATCAGGCTACTCAACAAAGTGGATCATCCGTGGTGATACCGTTTCGTAAAAATATGCCGGTAAAGGTATGTTTTGAATATTTTCGTGCAACGTAGTGCATCCGGATGTGATTACTCAACTTCTTACAAAGCTCCTCATCGGCTAATGGCTCACCCCGGAGGAAGAGGCTCTACGTGCAGTCGGGCCACCGCCTCCTCAGAGGACCACTCCTCCAAATGAACCCGTCGCGCACTGCGTTCCACGTTTCGTGTCAGATAGCGTAGAGTCCTGATCGGAACAGCACAGAGATGACGCGCTAGTAAACTCGTCCGCCGTCAGAATGATGGCATCATTCTTCGGCCGCGTTTATTCGTTGTGCCGGCAGAGCGTGGCTACGTTGAGTGGCAGCGACGCAGAATGGCACGGGTGAGGTACAGAGACGCGCAGGCAACGAGACGGGCTGGCGCAGACGAAGACGCAGAGACACGCAGCCACGCCCTGACGTCGGAACCGCAAAGTATAATCGCGACCAACGGGTTTTTATTTCTCGTAATTTTCTTCCTTGTCACTATGTTGTATCTCTACTTCCACTTCTCACGGGCAAGCAGGGTGCTACTGAAGTCGGGGGGGGGGGGGGGGAAGTACACTGTGTTCTGCGTCTCTAACATTATGGCTGAAGCAGAGAAGTCATAGCGCTACCCGAATCCGAATTCTGTATAGAAACGATTCTGGAGGAGCGTACTCGCACTTTTTTCATCCTGTGTTAGCCTAAACCTTGGAAAAGGAGAGTTCCCTCTCCTAATTACGCGTTAGTGGTTTTTAGTCTAGTTGGAGCGAATTTCTCGTAATATACTGGTGGAATGATAATTCAACCGTCTCAGTCAATTAGCTGTATGTAGGTGCCTATAAGCAGAAATTGTACGCGACTTATGTTTCTGTAGAGTGTCCCCCCCCCCTCACTCCACTAGCACTTCAAGTAATTGGCGTACCTCCTTTAGTGTCATTGAGATTGTTCACCGCAAAAACGAATCCGTGCCAGCCATTGAAAGCCATCAGTGGTGATTTCTGGTTGGGGGCTATGACACTCGCATTAGGTTAAAGCCACTCAAACTGATGACGTTCGTGCCCCTTCATGCGTGACAAATTAAATGCGGAAGCAGCCTGGCACTAGCAACGCACGGTAACCGAACGATAACCCAATTTCGCATGACGCGACAATTCATCTGAAGCATCTTGACCTTAACCAGGATTCTCGCCTCGTCCGCCTTATTTAGCAAGCAAAACACCGATAATGGTTAGTACGAATTCAGCTACAGGATTGCAATAGGTCTAGCGCACCCTCTGCCTGTGGTTATTTCCCTAGGTCTGAGAGCTACCCTTGTTTGACACCGTCTCTTTCAGGAATTATTCCAAATGTTCGTAGTGGTTAATGACATTATACGACAGGCTCGGAACAAGGCACAACGGGTACTTATTAAGCTGCTTATAAATATAATAAAGTTGACAATATGTTATTACTGTATGTATTTTCAGGTATTGCTTTTCTCAGAGGATGGATTGGGTGCATGTCTAGCTTTCGCACTCGCTTACAATATTCAGTACTACAGATTGGATTTAACTAGTGCTTTGAGCAATTTTGACAAGCTCAAATTCAAAATTGAGGTTGACGATTTCTCAAAGGACGTGCTCATCAAATGGGCTGCGTTTTGTGAGGAGCAGAGGGTAGGACCGATTGAACACTTTCTTCACTATACGTAGTAGTTCAATCTAATGAGACTTCAACTTTTTCTCTGGTTTGTGAGGATTTTGCAACTGTTCCTTTATCCTCTTCGAAACCCGTTTATGTCCATGTATTCTAGATCTTTTCATCTTGATCTTCCCTAGTAGTTGCTGCCTTCAAAGGCACTTCCCGTTTTAATCGTACCAGCTATTTACTCTGCCGCGGCCGGTAGACCCCCGGGTAAATGTCGAGGCTGCACCCTTCAAGCGGCGCCACGAGGCCTCCTGGCAGCGCTAAGCCAGCGGAAAGCAACTGCGACCCCGCCCATCAAGTGCGACCCCACCCGGCACTGGACGAAGCTTTTTCCAACGTGGCGTTTACGCGGGAGTGTGATTCTGCGATAAGATAAGATAAATAAGAAAGCCAGTAGTTAATGGAACGTTCACTTGGGGAAACAGGTAATATCTCAAGGTTCCTCATGATAACATCCAGGGAACTGATTCTAAGGCTCTTGGAAGGGCAAACGGTAATCTCGTGCAAGGCCAGATGTCAGGAGGCCTCATTTTTGTCATTTTCGAAGGTTTCTTTCGATTTTTTCGTTATCGGTGTCTTCTTTAGCACCTCTAATTTCGTAAGTCAGCTCTTAAACCCATTCAAGGTAAGCGCGGAAAGTGCCTTCAAGAAGAAATTTCGTGTTCGCCGGGAAATGGCTGACAATCTGAAACGTCACTTATAGGGATTGTAATGATAAAGAGGGTGCACGCATCTTATTGTTTGTCCTAATCTACCAATATTTGTGAAGGCCTTTCATGATTTTTTGGGAGCGAAAAATGTGCTTTTCAAGGCCGTTAAAGTTTCCTGTACGTGCATACGATTACCATGAGAATGTTAAAAATTCAGGTACGAGAAATCTCGATTCAACGACGAACGGAATGGAAAGAAAAGAGGCCAGCGACCGTTGACTCTGCTGTAAAACGTGTGGCTTGGCAGTAACGTCTAAATCTTCGATTATGCGCCATGAATAGAAATAATTTTATTGTGCAGAAAGATTACTGGCCTTGTTCCGAAGGCTCTTATAGTGGTGGTTGCCGCATGAAAAGAATGAATGGTGAAAAGATTTCGTGATAGCCACGTTTACAGTTAGCGATTTGCCAGCTGACAATCCACTCAAACCGGCTTCATCAACTATGAATAAAATCATCATTGAGATTTGGCAACTACTCGTTTCATGTAACTTCATGGGTGATTCCCTCAATCCGCCCCATACTATCACTGGGGAGAATTGGTGGCGATGGGCATGGAACAAACAATTGTCTGATTGCGGAATTGCGCGAGGCGAACTATGAACGTGGCCCAGCATACAGGTAGGGTCTGCGCAGGCAGCGTGCTGCCCTCGTCTTTGATCTCTCATCGCATCCTTCATGAAAATGCTTCCCGCCTCGAATTCATAACGGCACATGGGCTTTTTTACGAAACATCCACATCAACTGGTGCAAATTTCTGTGAAATTCCCGTCATTCCTTCTCTGTGAACTCTCCATTCGGCCGCGTTCATACCAAACTGAATGGGATTTTAGACGGTTTGGCGTGACGTAAAAGATGCGTATCGATCGAAAGAATCAGAGTGGTGGCGCATCCGCGATTCGAGAGAACTGCTGCATTTGCGTAAAGGATAAGATACAACTTGATTGAAAAATTAGAGCATTGGCGCATCTACGATATGAGAGAACTGGCGAATAGGCGTACCCGCGATTTTGGCTATTTGCTTTAATGCAAATAGATTGACGTGGTGGTACGTGGAATCGCTGAAAATCTCAAATCGCACATGCACCCATGCGCGAAAAAATGCCATTCAATTGGGTATAGAACGCAGCCCCCTCTCGCTCAGTTATGATTTCCATTCAATGTGAAACCTAAGGAGATTGTTGAAAACAAAAACTGCATGTTACTGACATTTGCGAGCATGATTCTATGGTGAGTTAAGTGTATTTACTGGCAATTTTTCCCGTTTTCGGCTTTTTTCGTTCCTCTACATTTTCAACAATAAAAAACAGTTTTTTTTACTCCGGGTGGTTGTATTACAATCCTTTAGGAGTTGTGAAACGAGCTACCTCTCGGTAATTTATTGCAGTACTTGTTCAATAAGGTCCTTTATGTGGTAACTATCATATACGGAAATGGGGAATCAGCGGTGTGGACGAGTTGCCCGACTCATAGGATGCATCGGATGCTACGTTAACGTGGCAGCTATGGCTCAAGTGCTCCATTGGCAAGTTAGCTGCAAGGGGCCGCACCTAACGACATACACCCGTTTAAGATATTTATTTGAAACACTTATCCACTCGAGCTACGCCGTATTTAGGCTTACAAGTCGAAATTTTGATCTATGAGAATCAATGCAAAAGTCACTTGTCCTAATCTTTATTGTTGCACTGCACGATGCTCATTTGCAACAGAATGCAAAGAAACCGTTCTCACGACATTCGGAATGGTCAGGACAGAAGTAGTGTCTGCACGACATTCCCAGCAAATCGCGACCCTAAACATCTTTCCTATTTTCGAAATTTCTACCAGCGGAGAAATGTTGTACGCTGGGAAGAAAGAGAGGATAAACAACGAAAGAATCAAAGTATTAGGTTGATTCAATATGAATCGGACAAACTGACAAAATTTTATCTTTATCGTACAACTTTTTAACGACAACTGGGAATCATTTGTAATATGTTCCGTCTTTATCGATGACCTTCTGCTACCGGTTAGGCAGATCGCGACTGTTCTTGCTCCAGAAGGCCGGAGGCTGGGCCTCAAAGAAGTTTTCGAGTACCCCCTTGACGTCGTCGCGAATTTTGAAGTCTTGGCCGTCCAGGTGGCATTGGAGGTGGGAGGAAAGGTGGAAATCCGAAGGGACCAGGTCTGGGGAGTACGGTGGGTGTGGAAGCACGGAGCAACTGTACGAGAGCAGCTCGGCCTTTTTCAATCTCGCAATGTGCGGTCTCTCGTTGTCGTGCTTGAAGTAGACCTGTGACCACCGCCGTTGCGAATTTTGAACATTTGCCTTCAATTCTCGTAATCGACCAATGTAGACGTCGACGGATACTGGTGTACCTTCATTGAGCAGCTCCCAGTATTCTACGCCGTGTACGCTCCACCAAATGTGGTCTTCGTCTTCGATGGAATAGTCGTCCGACGCAAACTTCGAATGCCACAGATACACTGTACTTCTGGCGGTGGCATGCTCCTTGTTAAAAACCTCTAGGCGTCTTTCAGCATCCGCGGGTTCTTGGCCAGATAGCGATAGAAATGGTATGACGTTGCAGATGTGGATCTGGACGGCTTGAAATTTTGCGGCATGGTGACGGAATGAAACTAGTTTGGAGTGTTTATTTGACTGTATTTTGAAGAGCTTTTTATAGTCATTCCAACGGTACCTTGCATAGTATGCATTTTCGTTAACTCATTGCTGAATTATGATCCCTGGAAGTCACCACTACCATTTGTTCGATTCATATTGGATCAACCTAATAAATAGCCCGAAAACGACGTGTAGTACAGCGCTGTTTTGATCTTAGCCAGCAGATAGGATGGTATCAAGCGATTTTGCGAATTTCATAGTACTTAGATTTTGAGCGATGTTTCATGCACAAGTGGAGTTAAGGACGCAGAATGCCTTCATCACCTGTTTAAGAGCTCTTCTAGCGTGAACGAACTACATATACTTCGCCTTGCTCTATCTTTTTACCTTTACCTGCATCTGCACACTTTGCATGCGAAGTTCTCCTCCACCACAGTATATGCCTACGCGGGCGTTTCCAGTCAACGTATTCTAACGCATTGCTTCAACAATAAGTGCACGACTTACCTCTACCTTAACAATCTTCTTACTACCACAATTCCGATATTCTGCTTTCGCTGAAGAATCACCGTGAATTAATAGACAGTACTCGAAGAACAATAAATAATGGTTGTTACCTGTAGCTTCATCGTCGCAGCATAATCCTTTCACTTTCACCTCTTCATCCACAACACAGGTGGAATCTGGTGGGCAGTCACTCAGCTGACGGCAGCGTCCCCTCGGGTGCGCCCCTCCAAGGCACATGGCGTCACCTTCTGAAACAATCGATTATTACTGCCGTTTCGGAAGTATCAGATTCTTTCAAGAAGGTGCAATTACATACCAGGTGCGCATTTCATGCACTCGTGAAGTGTTAGGTGGTTGTTGTCGTTTCCGCCACATCCATTGTATTTGAACGGAAAACAACGGTATCTTCTTGGACTGTAGAAGTACTAGAAATAACAATTTTAGACCAACACCTCTCCATCAAAAAAAGTGTGCATAGTAAGCAATTGTCATATTGTAATATTGAACACTCTTCACATCATTTAGACGATGTCTATGGGTTTTCAAAGAGATCACTTCCGTTTCTTTTAGGCTCCACTTGATACGCTTATTGAAGAGGGTAGTATGCCGAGTATAGGGAGAATAAAAAAATGTGGCCAACAAGTACCGAAATTTCACGCATTGAGAAGGCAGGAGAAAAAAAGAACTCCCTATTCACTCAGGTGTTAACTATGATCTGATGAAGGCACAGTCCGTGACAACTGTTGGTACTATTGCGTGAGTCCCCACGCTAGTGCATATGGTGTGCCATTCATTACTGTGGGGAGAGCGTGAGTAGTAAAAACGTACAGAACCTGTAAACGAGATGATGCACACCGTCTCAAAATGACTGACACCCACTTCGATTTGGCTAGCAGTGGCACCTATGTGGTAGGAGGCTTGCATTGCGATAACATAACACAGAAGAAATTCTCGTAGTAAATGCAAAGCCATTGAGTAATGACATCAAGGAGGAAACTGTCCAGACACTTCCTTCTGGGCTGTAGTCTCGCCAAAGCCAAATGTTATGAGGATTTTGCTTTAAAGGCTTTTGAAAGCTTTCCTCGATTTTCCTTCACTCCAGTGTTCCTTAGCACAGCAAAAAGTTCGAATGAGCGCGATAATTCTCGAATTTTATCGTGTATGCTTCGAAAGCAACTATCAATCGAACAGGCAAAAGAACCATGTCAGAGGAATGTACCTCACAAGGATACACGTGGCTCCCCGCATTTTCAGTCTGTATGGATGAAACAATCAGTTATTTAGAAAAAGCGCACAATTGATCTTGGTTGGAGCATATGCTGATGCCATGCTCGTTACTAGGTTCTAGAATGTGAACAGCACGTTCTCGAACGCAGAAATACATAGAAGTGTCCGTTACCACAAATTCCCATGAATAGTCTTCGAATTGAAAAGGTAATCGAAATGAGTACCAAAATGTTCAGAGACACTTTTAGATACTATTAGTTCTTGATTATCGTCAAGGGAAAGGATTAGCACGTATGTCCGGAAAGCGTGAATTGTGGGTTTGAATTCCAGTTGAGAACAAAGGTTTTCCACATCTCATCATCCCTATAACAGCTTTCGCATCTCAGACTGCGGTTGGAGACGCCTTTATGTAACTCAGCCAGTCGCGAACATTACGATGTTCCCCTAGCTACACTTCTAGCTGAATGGAGGCATTAGGATGGCAGCGCAGGGAAGTCGCGATAAAGATCGTATGGCGCATTTTCTGATGAGAGATCCAGCACAGATCACCTCTCCAGTGCTCCAATATTCCTTCCTCTTCTCATTTTCTCCCTCTCCCTAATCACGCTTTTGAGATCAGCTGCTACTTAAAATCAATAGTATCAGAAATCCGCATCTACTCCTACTTTTGGCCTTAGGTTCGATACCTATAGGGCGCAACACAATGTCAATTTTAGCCACGTGATTCACCTCGTAAGTCACAAGTGAAGTGAGTGGTGTGAAGATACGCACAGACAGTGTGAAGCAGATACCTAGCGGTGTGCTGCAGCAAAGATAGCAAATAAAATTAATAAAGCTACGCTTATACTTGTAGAATTATCCAATGTTGCAACCCATTATTCATAGGGATGTTCATTATTCATAGGGATGTTGATGTTCTGCGACTGAACTCCTCCAACGGTGAAGCCCATTGCCGGTTTCCAGCCCTCTGTGTGCAATCTGTCAGCTTACCGAGCTGACCTAAAATGCCCTCGTCCCGGTGTCTTTAAGTGACCTCCAGTGAATATTTTCCGCTAACGATACGAACTGTGGAATTGTGACAGAACACTGAACGCACTTTAACAGTGTGTACACTTGAACACTTCTATATTCAGATTGTGAATGGAAATCTCAAGCGTGGCGCATCTCAAAAAGGGGTTACAACGCCAGCGTGCACCAAAGCCAACGCCAAGAGCAAAGGATATGTATTAAACCATTTCACCCACACTGGATAATTTTTCTTATGAGCCATGAGGAGGTATAGCCATTTTGCGAGGGACCTGCCGTTCCCAAGTGAGCTCTGCCTGCTATATTTCCGGTTCAATCATTTCAGCGAGAGTCAATGTTGCTATATCGCAGCGAAGAGGGGGGAGGGCATTTTATAGAATTTTATATGACAGGGCATAAGTTTCCACTCGATGAATCTGGGAACATGTCAGTGACTTGCTGAAACTCGCACGATCTTTTGAAGGTCTTTCGAAGTTCTTTGTTTAACAAGTTTGAAACCCCATTGATGAATGGGTGTTCAATATTTCAAAAGCCACTCTCATTGCATCTTCACGGTGTCATTATACGTCTCAATTCTTGTAAACGATGAAAAAGTGGATACCCTTTTTGGGGGCTCGTATTTTCCAAAAGTTTTCCTCAACAATGCTTGACCCTGGACTGCACTCGACAAACACCGAATCAGCATTTCTATACTTTGCGAAGGGGCTCAAACATCAGTACAGTGTAGGCGATGACTACGATTATCACAGTTTGAGTCATGACTTTGCATATGGCAAAAGCTCATTAAAGGAGCGAACCATCTCTGCACGGCGAGCTGTAAAAGGGATGGCACACGGAAATTTCGTGACTTTTTCTCCACCTCGAAATCAGTTTGATTAGACTACTTCAACAAAAATATGAAAAAATGGAAAATCTCCTTGTAACAAACGCATAGGAACTCGAAATATTGAAAAAGTACAACTCATTTCAATGCCCCTGAACACGTTACAACGATGTTGGTGAGGCGGGCAGTACAAAGTTTGTTGCCCGAACTTGCTTTGCTTTCTAGATTGCGTTACCCATCACCTTGCTGCGTCGCTCATGCCGCCGTGCCCATAGAACCCATTCGACCGACTTGACTTTGATGGAATGCACCTCTGACGGGTTTCGATTCATTGTGTGAAACATTGCATGTGGCCGTGAAGAACGAGAACATGACCGCATGGAAAGGAATAAACGCAAATTCCCACGGACGGCCCTACAGAGGCACCGCGAGGGATAAGGAGTAGGTAGAAAAAGAGAAGTGAGAATACGTGCGCTCTGAAAACGAACAACTTCCCCATGCTATAGGCTATCCTTCATTAGTCCGAAGACTCAATGGCATTTTGTGTGTTTTTGCAAGCGTAGTAGTAGCGATAACAAACCACGAAACATGAATTCTGGGCTCGAAACCGAGGCATTTCAAATGCAAGATTGTGGGATAGAGGAATTTGTTCGAGCTGGACGGGAGCAATTCTGATAACGTGGTGATTTCACTGATGCAAGCAGCGCTACAAGCTACTCATGGCGCTGCACTAGTCAGACACAATGAAAAGTGGTTGGGAGGTGGCCCAGCTCCGATTGGATTATGAGTTGACACGCTTTACCAATAAACCAACCGATAGAACGTCACAAGATTTTCTTCATTCATGTGCTCCGTTTTCAAAAATCCCATATCGATTGCAAATTCTAAGAGGGTCAACAAGAAAGAGCTTGAGTGATTGCAGCTACCGTCAAACATGTTCTCTCCTCAGAAGGAAGCTACTTGAAAGTGTAGTCTCACTTTCGATGGGCTTCGCACTTGCCGTTATTTCTGACGGACAAGCATCGGTTTTTTTTCTTTTTTTCCTAACGGACAGCGATTCTCTATGCGGATTTCCCGTGTTACGCTCTTCCTACGGGTCCTTGAAATGAATACCCGGAGGAAAATGAAAGAATACAAATTTGAGCTTTTGTGGTAGCGGATTTTCGTAAAAAACATGTACTTCATCGTCACTATCCAATAAACCCTCGAACGTAGGATTGGTGTTTTCTAACAAAAGCAATGAGCACTATTCTCCCGCTCAGAGCAAATGTGAAACCAATACTTATCAGTCATGGGCATTACTGATGTTGATGGTATTGCGAACTGAACGTTTCTATGAAAAAAAAACTAACCCTTATTGAAGGTTTTGCGTCGCACTTGCGACTTCCGATGTCAACTCTAGCATTGCACACACCTGGTCGCGCTTTAATTCCTGTAAAATTTTGTACCATTGGACATATCCTGTATATTGTCTTTGAGTCAAACACAAGTACTTTATTCCCTTGGCTGTATAAGCCCTTCAGAGTCCATGACAGGTTTTGGCTCGGTGAGTGTTGTGGTGGTTCGCCGAGCGTCAAAAACTATCCTGCTAGTTGAATACCGAACACGAATAAGCTCGTACTGGAATACAGTGTGTCCCAAGAATACATGTAGGTTCACCCTATCTTTCATCTATCCTTCTATATATAATTGGCTAGGCGTGTCTGTTGGTGTGCGTGTTTGACCGGAAATCCATATCTCGCGTCGCAGCGAGGCTGGGACTCTGAACTTTACAAATGATATAGGGGGTGGTAAAGGGGCCCTAGCGTTGGTGGACCAAAAGTGATATCAGCTGACAGGGTCTGATAAGGAGCCTCAAAAGGCGAATCGCCAGATGTTTCGTCTTTCGGCTTGATCCTAGAGCTCCGACCTCATAGGAGTTTTGAAGGGTGGGACGCCAACATTCTTGGTGGGTTTTTAAGATGATAATGGTTGATAAAATTCGAAAGGAGGGACAAAAGGCTAATGTCGCCAAATCTGTTTCTCTTTAGGTTCATTCTAGAAGGCCGACCTCTTAGATAGTTATGGGTGAGATAGGACATTATTGGTGGGTGATCCGAATTGGTAAAGATTGATAAGATTTGATAAGGAACGTCAAAAGGCTAATGTAGCGAAATCCGTTTCGCATTTTTGGCTAACTGTGGAATGTTCACACTCACTGGTATCGCAGGGTACGGGGTCCTTAATGATGACTTCTCGAAATTGATAACGGCCCTCAGAGGCTGATAAGAGCCATTAGGAAGTGGATGGGAAAATCCTGTACACCGCCTACAGCTACTATACGACAGCCATAGTAAACTGATGCTCAGTGTCACAGGGTGAACATATTCTGTTTATATTCTGATATCAGTTGCAGATGTATCAACCACGAAGTTGCCTAGCGTTCCGTATAATGGTGCATGCCTTTTGATACTGCACATGGATGATCAGGACATGATCTGGATTTGTGTGGCCCATGAGTGTCAGCGCTCTTGGATCAAAGCGAAAGGCAAAACGAACTTGACGACGTTTGCCTTCTCATGCTCCTCGTTAAATCTTATCAACCATTATCAATTTGGAGCACTACCATCAATGTCCCTACTCCATAATAATGGGTATATGAGTTGAAGCGCAAGCCTAAGGAGTGAGAAGGAGCTTCGACGTATGTGAAGCAGGTTTTAGGTGCGAAAAAGATCTCCTCGGTGAGAAATGGTTTTCTCTTTTTTGGTATGACTTGTGACACACCAAATTATGAGCCCTATCATTTCGGATCATCCACCTTTAATGTCTCCGTTCCAACCTCTGAAACAGCAGTAAGCTTCAACGTTCTACTCTGAACCTGGCAAAGCGTATTGTTTTGCCTTTGTT
The DNA here is from genome assembly GCA_963978905.1 of Trichostrongylus colubriformis. NCBI lineage: Eukaryota > Metazoa > Nematoda > Chromadorea > Rhabditida > Trichostrongylidae > Trichostrongylus > Trichostrongylus colubriformis. The sequence continues at coordinate 47,316,543 of OZ022257.1, read as the reverse complement.
TTTCGTCGACTCTTACCCACCTTTATCCTCATGTCACGTTGAATCCTGCACCACTGATGCTTCCGTTCCACCTTTTACAGATCATGTAAGTGTTAGCGCTGCAAAGTTAAAGCAGAGCGCGTTGAATTCAATGTCATATGCTACCGCTTGTCAGTCTTATCAGTTGTTATAACTTCGCATCCTCAGTTGTTATAACTTCGCATCCTGCTCCAATGTCTCTTTCCACACTACGTCAATGATGGTGGATGGCCCAACATATACAGGGGGTGCCAAAAAAAGTAATTTTGTCTCCTCCACTTTCAACCCACTTTAGTCGAACTACAGCAAATTCTGTTGAGGTATTTCCATCCCCAGATTCAAGAGCAGACCTCACTCTATCACTATACTCAGTGGCAGCCTTCTGCACGAGCAGGAACGGGAGCGAGGAAAGAGTGAACAAGATGTGTCACCTCAACTAAGCAAAATCCGAAATTTCGTCGCCCTCGTTCACAACCTTGCCAAGGTCCGTTCACTATGGGTACATGAGGGGATTCATACTGAGTGGTGTTCTTAAATATCCCGTTTTTTCCGAGTCCCCAGCGCCTTTCGTTTCCAAGAGCCAAAACGTGCCCTTACCACTGAAGCCCCTTAAGGTGCAGGTTTGAGGCATGAAAAATGATACTCGGATCATAGCAGCCTTGTCCAAGCAGCAGGGGCTCTGTGACTTCCATGAACCGAAGGGCCAATCCTTAGGAAGCTTCCCACAAAAGACCTACCATGGAACCCTGCTCCACTGTTTTGAGGGGACCTTGATACTGTGGGTGCTCCGAAGCCCGACTGCGCCGCTTGAAGGTTCCATGCTTTTATGAAAGTGAAAGTAGTGAGTCTCAGCTTGTTCCTGCTTTTAGAGGGACACTTCGGGAACATTTTGCCCCAGTACTCTCATTTCTTTCATTTCCCTATGTTTTGTATATAAATGGCAGATGTGAGCCGTGGGCAAAATTACTTTTTTTTTGGCACCCCCTGTATAAAATGAAGATTCGTGATAGTGTCAGGAGTCGTGTGGTAAGTAGTTGCACCACTTCTTGATCCGATCTTTTCACACAAAACAATAACTGGAGCTCATTAGTTGCAAATGACCATAAAATCTCGGATGATCAATGGGTGAACAGATATCGTCCCTGTTTCAGTACCAGGTGTAGCGATGAGGATCGACCGCTGAAACCAACCATACTTCCTCCCAATGATGACTGTCCGTATATATGCGGTAGAGTAGAAGATAGCCAGAAGGAATGCGTCTTGACGTCCCATGGCTCAATAATAGCGTAACGAGCACCGTCGATCACAAGCACGTGATACATGACGCACACGGCCAGGAGCAGGTGAGTTTCAGCTAGAATGTGGAGAGGAGAAGGAGGGTCTAGGAGAGAGAATCACTCCCCATCAGGGAAACCGTTCTTGCACGTAAAACCTGCTTCACAAACGTTGAGGCTCCTCCCACTCTCTGGGCTTGGTCTGAAACTCATATCCTAATTCATGTACATGAAAAAAGAACTGACATTATCTGCTATAGGAGCAAAGCAGTGAGCGCGCTCTTTTCTCGTTTTTACGTATATTACAGCTTGCAACATTAAACGTAAAGTTGAGCCCCCCTTCCTGCCCCTCAATACACATTGACCTGATAACCAAATTATCAACCAGTAACGGTAGCATGCACTGAGTGCCCAGTGGACACACCATTCACTACGATCCCAGTAGCAATAAATATTGAAAGCTTTCAAGGCTTGTGTTCATAGTAATACCAGTCTGCTGGTGCAGAATATTGCATATATCGTGCCGTAGAACTTTCATCGATATCGATTAGTTGGCATTGATTTTTGCAGTCAGGTAGGTTCAAAGTTTGATGCACTCACTATTGTGCGATAGTAAACCCGATTTTTCCAACATTTGATACTGACCAATGGATGCGATAAGTATCACTCCACCATTACACCCATTAGTCTACTTTTCAGTGATTGTTCGGCAAGATCACCCTGGTAAACCGACCACGTCAATGAAGATGGACCGTTGGAAACGATGCGTCCTTCAAATCTAGGGAGTACGCATTTCAGCGGGAACTGCGCAACATGTAGCCTTCCCAGATCCCCATCTCCTCCCTTCGAATTAAAGGCAGCAATAGGGGTAAGGGAAAACAAAGATCAGAGAGTACATTTTCTCTGAATCGAACCTCCTACTTGTGATACGTGGCGAAAATAGCATTGAAAAACGCGGCTTAGGGTCTTATGACGACCCCGTTTGGCATTCATCCTGCAGTCCTGCCGCCGTGCGAGTCGCCAGGGAGGGGCGTGAAAGTGATCGCGTCCGGCTGACCCAGCCTCCGCAATCCACCCCGGCTGACGCAGAGGGGGGCGAAAGAGAGGGGGAATTTTCCTATTCCTATTCCTTAGTTTTTTCTGAGTTATATGTCGTTCGTTCTCAACGCATATATTGCTGAGCACCTCTCTTTCATAATCTCCCAATTTGCAGAATGTACCTCTCCCGGGGTCTTTAAGGCTCTGATTGGAAATATAATTCACTCCAAGAGACCCTCATTGCCTACATTAACCACTGTCCTTCAAAATCAGTCGGTGCTATCGCAATGAAGGCGCTGGGCTTTTCACGAGAGGTTGCACATTCAAACATCTTGGAGAAATCAATGGGATGAAAATTCGTACACACAAACGGCATCCAGCCTTGTACGGTGCCTGATAGTGGGCCGTCTGTTCCGTTTCCGTTGGCTGATATCATGATGAACCCTTAAGGACCACCTGTTTCCCATGCAAACGTTGCCTTAAAGACAGTGTTCGGGATAATGCGGGTGATAAGGAATCCCAAAAAGAGGTATTTACTGTAAATATACGGGTCTGAAAGGCCTAGGTATGGCGAAATCCTCCGCGGAAGGAGCCCCCAAGAGCTGTGTCAGAGGCGGCCTCATGAGGGCAAGCCGCCTTGGTTAGGGCAGCCCGCCCCTAGGGTCGACTTTGCCGAAGAATGATTGAGGTGTAGAGCAATGACTGTGATAGTTGAATGATACTTATCGTATGGCACCAGAGCCGTATTGATCGATATGACGTGGTGCTTAACGTGTCAGCTTTCGTGGTGGAAACGTCCACCGGTCATTATTAAAGACTAGAATGTATGATACAACCGAATTATCCCTAACACTGTCTTTAAGGACAGTGATAGGGGTAATGAGGGTGATAAGGAGTCCCATGAAGGGTCATTTATTGAAAATATACGGGTCTGAAAGGCCTAGGTATGACGAAATCACCCGCGGAATCAGCCTACTAGAGCTGTGGCGGAGGCGACCTCATCAGGGCAAGCCGCCTTTCTCAGGGTAGCCCGCCTCCTAGGGTCGACTTCGCGAGGAATGGCTAATGTGTAGAGTAATGAGCATGATAGCAGAGTGACACTTTTCGTATCGTATTAAAGCTGTATCGATCGGAATGACGTGGTGCTTGACGTGTCAGCTTTCGTGGTGGAAACGTCCACCGGTCATTATTAAAGACTAGAATGAATGATACAACCGAATTATCCCAAACACTGTCTTTAAGGACAGTGATAGGGGTAATGAGGGTGATAAGGAATCCCATGAAGGGTCATTTATTGAAAATATACGGGTCTGAGAGGCCTAGGTATGACGAAATCACCCGCGGAATCAGCCTCCTAGAGCTGTGTCGGAGGCGACCTCATCAGGGCAAGCCGCCTTTCTCAGGGTAGCCCGCTTCCTAGGGTCGACTTCGCGAGGAATGGCTAATGTGTAGAGTAATGAGCATGATAGCAGAGTGACACTTTTCGTATCGTATTAAAGCTGTATCGATCGGAATGACGTGGTGCTTGACGTGTCAGCTTTCGTGGTGGAAACGTCCACCGGTCGTATCAAAGACTGGAATGAATGATGCAACCTAATAACCCCTAACACTGTCTTTAACTACGGAATTCTTCTTTATCTTATCTTATCGCATGAATCACGGGCTCCATTCGCCGCGGAAACGCCACATTGGGAAAGCCCCTCTAATGTCGGATGTGGTGGGGAAGGAGGGTGCGATAGGAGACGACTAGAGCTGACCTAGCGCCGTGCGAACGGGCCGCGAGCAAAAAAAGTGCAGCTTGGACAGTTACCCGAGGATCAATCGGCCCCAAGGTGGACTGCAAGTCTGATTATCGCGAAATGTGCCTTCGAGTATAACCTACTCTACTCTGACTGATTCTATCCTCGATCACTAAGAGCTTATAAGAGCCATCAGCAAGTGAAGGGAGAAATGCTGTGCACTACAATACGACCTCCATAATGAAGTATCTGATGTTCAGTACTACTAATATATGCCTATATTCTGATATTAGTTCCGCAATGTATCGACCGTTAGATTGTCTAGCCTCGAAAAATGGCGTCTGTGTTTTGATACTGCGATCTGCATGAATGATCAAATTATGATCCTGATTTGCAATAGTAAAGCAAAAGAATCATTTGCTCATGCGGTACCATAGGCATCAAAGCGTATTGACCGCAACTATCTCAAATACTGAATTGTGATGCATCCTCAGAGAAATCATAAACATCAGCAACCGATACATGGATCTACCACCAACTACAGAAATCAGATATACTCAATGGTCACAATGCCTCCATTCGATGTGATCTGATCCACAACTAACAAACGATAAACTGTCTGAAATCCGAAATATTGACCACCAAAGGATATAGAACGCTAAACCATCGGACTTCCGAAATGTGGTAGATGTGGTATGCAACTGTTAACGACTGAATGGTCAGCCATCAGAAAGGCTATATGCTCATCAAATGCACATGGTTCCTACTACGGTAATAGTGAGAATGTTTCGACCGCTACACTCCATCGAATTCCCAAATAGCGATAGATGTTTGTAAAGGTACCAGCGCTCGCTAGCGTTTAGTACTGCGCATACCAGATGCGATATGGAATTCTTTCTTTCTGGTTGGTTAAAATCAGCGATTCTCACATTACATCATTTTACTATGTGATTCACACAGTACTGTGCAATAGCTCAACTGGTGTAGATGTACGGGGATACGAATAGTGGTCCGAGCCTAGGGAGGGGAAAGATGCTTCGACATGAGTAGAGCAAGGTCATGTGCGAGAATGGCTCTTTTCCCCTCCCAAGGCTTATGCTCAAGGTGAGCGGTGCTTATCAGTTCTTCACGTGTTTACACCCTCCCGGTGGTGTTTCTTAGTTTTTTACGTGCTTACAAGTAACAGTGTTCCGCTATCATTCAGTCACTGGACGTGAAGTCACTTCTCGGCGCTCATGTACCATGGGGGTGGCACTCAAAAACTCATTTGAAACTACAATAGAGAATTAATTCCATTACAAATCTTCAAAACATGCAATATCAACGTGTCCGATTGTCATTACGCCGTTTTACTTTTGAAATGTCGAAATTAAATAGAGAAACAAAATCCTGCCTCCGTTGATGATCTTCCGTGTGTGAAGTGCCCTCCCCCTTAAGGCTTAGGCTAAATGATTGGTCCTTGTTATTTCATTGTCTTTTTTTTTTGTTCTTTGCGTTTTTATGCGTGTCTGTTCTAGTACTATGTTTTTAATGTGTTGGAAGGTACAGATATCAGTGCAAACCGGGGAATGTGGTTTTTGCCTAAGCCTTGAGGGGGAAGGAGCCTCGCAATGAGTGAATATTTTTTAGTGTAGCAAATATTTTTTTTCATCCTTTTTTGGTTGAGGACACTCCTCGGAGCTCATTCTCAACCTCTCAGGGTGAGGAAAGAATTTCCACTTCCTAGAAACTGTTATTGAGTGCCACCCCCATAGTACATGAGCGCCCACTTCTCCCTCAACCTATATCAACACTTAACGGATTTACTCACGAATCGTAGCCGTGGTGGCTGCCGTCTTTTTGGATGTGATAGTAGTCGTAGCTGTGGACGTGTTCATTGATGTCGTGGTGAGCGCAAGTGTAGTCGCCTGTTTCACGGTGGTGGGCAACTGGTTGCGACTATATGCATCCACATGCGCTAAGACCATCACGAAAACAGTGAAGAAGGTAGCCATGTCTTGTGGACGTTCCTGAATTGAATGCAAACCACAGCTCAACACTTTTATATGATCTCTTATCAGGCTCCTATCTGCCCTTATTTCTTATCTACTCGCGTTGTAATCGTTCATACTGGATCACGTTTTAGAAGCTGGTGCTGGTGGAAGCATCCATATCACACCGTGAAGGCGAATTCTAGCTTTATTTCCATCAAATTTGGCTTCTCAAGAGATGGGGCTCGTATTCGATCGGTCGTTTTCTCAGAGCGCTCTAATGAAGCTCGCTCGCGCTTGGAAGGAGCTTTGTGAATGCACTATACTTTTTCAAATGCATACGGGGGTCTAATGTCTCTAGAGACATTCGCACTAATAAAATCCTTCCCTCAACTCGTACTATGTACCACCAAGTGAAATAGGTGAGTTTGAATGGCTAAAAAAAGGAGAAGCAATTATCATTGCTGCAGAATGTTCTATTCCCTATCAAGTTATTACCAACAAGTTAAGCACAGTACTGCGCGGATCAATCAGCGAAATTCTGTACTGTGGAAACAGCCGATCTGGTAACCGATATCTGTGGAGTCCATATCGCATAATTCCATACTGTGATAGGCGCAGTACTAAGCGCTAGCTGGACTGATCTCGATAAGCAGCCATCAATTTTCAAAATATCACGCATTTTGGCAATTGAACATTCCTACTGATATCGGAGTACTAACCACGTTTACTTGCTGAGCATTTAAAGGCAGTGTTAGAGGTGATTCGACTGCTTCATTCCTTCCAATCTTAGATACTGACCGGTGGACGAGTCCACCACGAAAGCTTACACTTCAAAAGCCCCACGTCATTTCGAACAATACGGCTTCAATACGATACGATAACTTTCATTCAGGTGTTATCCGTTGCGCCGTTTCTACAGCTTGGATGCGCACTTTTCATCGGAAATCCTCACGGATAGTCTTCTCAATTACCGCATTACCTGTAATGCTGTATTTGAGTGCCTAATCCATTGACGACCGCGTGACACGACGTCGTGTCACACCCTGTTGGCCGCGTGGGACCGTGTGACACGATGTCGTGTCACAGTCTTGTAACTTATATTTTAAGCTTCTTTTCAAACTTTTGTTTGATCTTTTTTTTTAATTATGTATACCTCAGATATGAAGGTTCTCTTAACAGAGCATTGTCCAAGAAAATAACTTTTGGTCGTTGAATTATTGAGCTTTTTAACAGGGGGTAGATAACCATCAGTTATTTTGAAAACAAACAAAACACAAATAGTGTCTGCATCTGCTGCAACGGGTACAGACTTTTTTGGCATGAGATGCAGCGTGCCCTTGAATTTTGCACATTTCTTCATAACAGCTGGCGCATCGCCTGCGATATTTCGCCTAAAAGCTTAATATAAAGCTTAATACAAGAAAGCTTAATTTAAATGTGGTATATATAATTATATATGCAGCTGGGAACCTAAATACAATGTAAAATGGTAAAAAATGGCTTCTCGAAAAAGGTGTCCTGTGGGACCGTGCGACACGAAGTCGTGTCAAACGCGGAGTGTGGGAAAATCCCGCGCGGTCCCACGCGCCAGACAAGCAAAAATGCAGCGGTCGTCAATGGCACACAATGGCATGGTTATAGGCACACCTCGCGATAAATTGTGGGAGTTATCGCACGTATACAGGAAGTGGAGGCCTGGTTTACTTACCAGTTGAGAAATATGAATCAAAACTCCTTACAACCACCAAAAATAAAGCGCCTTGTCCTCAGTCCTCGTACTAGTATTGGAGGGTAGAATCTAGTTTTTGTTCGATGATATCGCGCAAAATGCTAAGATATTACCTGTTCTTCCCTGTTCAAGCTGCCTTCACTATTGTAATCGCTGCCTTATCTTGTCTTATCACAAGCTTCCTTCTTCACGTGAGAGCCACGTTGGAAACCTGCTCGTCCAAGGCTGGGTGTGATTCGCTTCTGTAGGCGCGGCTTGGTTGGAGTAGAGCGCACATATCGCCGCGAAGACGCACTTTGAAGCCGCAGCAAGGATGCAGCCTGAGCAGTTATCCAAGGGCCTACTTTCCCCAAGAAAGTAATCCACTAATGTGATTATCGCGAGGGGTGCCTTTGAGCTGTAGTGGTCATTACTTAAAAGTTGAGACAGTTAGCGTCCGACATGTCTGGATTCGACCACATGGTTTGGTGGCGATTTGTCAAATCAAAGCGCGTCTATTTCTTATATATCGGTAGTAGATCCACGTTCCAGTTAATTCATGCTTATCATTTTCTGAACATGCACCACTATTTAGAGTCTCACGTAGCCTAGCGGTCGTTGACCCTTGTTGCTCTTAGCACCGTATCAGATATGATTCACTCGCTTTGCAACAATGACAGATCCAGATCGAATCTCGATTATTCAAGTAGATCGCATTATTAAAAGATAGACGTCCTTATTTGAAAGGCTAGGTAGCTTAGCGGTTAATACAACGCTACAACTGACATTAGATCAAGCGAAATGTGCTCACCCACTAGCAGGGTACCATACACATATGTAGTGGTTACAGTGTAGTAGTAGACGGTTTATAGGAGTTTCCATCAAGTTGCCTTAGGCTCTTACCCACACCTTAGTCATTCTTCGGCTAAGTCGACCCTAGGAGGCAGGGTCGGTCATCCAAAGTGTCAGGAGTTATCCGTTGCGCCGTTTCTACTGCTGGGAAGCACTTTTTCACCGGGATCCGCCAGAGATGGCCTTCTTAAACCTATGGTTTTCATGTGAGTGACTTCCTCAGAGGGTTCTCAATGACCACATTACCCCGTATGCTGTCTTTGAAGCCAAGCAAGTGAATATACTTCGTACTCTTATACTAGTAGCAGCGGCATGTTTCGATCTCTAAACTGCGAGAAATTCCGAATAATGATAGGCATTTTACAGGGTTCGCGATCCAAAAGATAGGGCGGGAAGGACAACATATGTATCCATTAGGTAAATGATACGACAGAATCGCGCGAATCGCTAGCTATGAACATGCCAATGGTGTTTGTTGAGAAACCAGCTCAGTCAGTGCACAGTTCCACTCCCATCATAGTTTGGAGTTATGCGAATATGGACTCCTTCGTTATCATTTAATCAGTATCGGCCATTTCCACATCATTACACGATTCCACTTATTCGAGCACTACTGATGATAGCCCATCTTGTTTTGAGATACGCGACTATGAGATGTAGTGGAGAGTCCCATTTCTTACAACTACTCCACACTAGAATGTCTGGATCTGGATTCAACCTACAAGGTCTTCCCGATCCCAAGGAAGTAGATGTACGATTCCTTCGATTGTATCTGAAGCGTTGTAACATTATTAGTGAATAAGTTCGCCTAGATATGAAAGTTATGTATTTCAGTTTGGAAGCGCTGAACCATCACCGGTAAGTAAGCACCCAATTGTCATAGAGCGATAAGCAGCAGGGTCGAGCTTACAGCATGGCTCTAGAAACGTTTCCCGAAGGGCAATCGAAATCAGTGAAATAAAATGCTGCTGTACTATTTTTTTGCGTTCACCACCATCATCATCCTATTTTAGGTCCACGCAAGTCCTGGAAGGAAGGTTCGTTGCGATCTTCGTTTTGAATACTGATTAAAAGTAATGTCGTTCGCTATCAGTCTCTGCTCTGCAAAAACTAGATGCTCATCCTTTCAAGCACTCTCGAAGGTTTTGTATGATTGACATGCACCGTTTTCAAAGAGCGCTGCATAATCTGGGAGGAAGGGGCATGGGCACCAGCATACTCGAGATGGGCCAGTTCACGGGAGCGGCTGGCTCGAGACCGTCCCTTAGCCAGGAGTCAACGGGACCGGTAGAGTGTCCATCGCGTTCAGCAATGCAATTTGCGTAACCACATGGAATTTCGTGACGTCCATCTCAATATGGTGGTGGTAGCTGTGATTGCAGTGTGACTCAACATGACTGAGGCAGTGCTCAGAAGCCGCTATTTAGGAGATGGCGCTATTCAGGCGGAAAGGTGAAGATAAATGTCGATTAAGTGACTCAGACGACTGCGTGACTCGGAAGGAAAGGTTACGCCTGAATCGCGCGATCGCCTGGATCGCGAATTTTGAACCTGCCTCACGTGCCAATAGCGCTGTCGTGTGTCAGGCGCGGGTAAATTTTGGGCAGTTTTTGTAACTGCAAGCACGTCGCGTTTTCCCAATGTAGGTTCGTCCGTCTGCGATGTTACCGCTTCGTAGAGTCGTTTTGATTGTACTGAATAAGTGTCTCACATTATAGTGAGACAGGATGTGCTTTAAACAGATGCTTTATGATACTGATACAACAATATCGATTGATTGAATGATTCACCAGGTACTGCATGATTCAGGAGCGGTAGGAGGCAGGGTCAAGAGCTGAGTTGAGAATATTTTTGAAAATAAGCCCCTTCTGAAATCTACTATAACAACCCTCCCTTCTAGCACCGCAATTAATTTTTAGGCAGCGCAAAGGATTGCTTGTGACAATTATAGTAGTACCACATCTAGAGCACAGTATGTTTATTTTCACAACCACGACTTTTCTTACATGGAACCGCGAGGTAAATGAGGATTCTCAAGGGATCCCTTACGGTGATACGCCTTTTTCCTACCCAGAAATACGGCCTCTTTAAAGGATTACAAGTATGCTCAAAGACCGTGATAGGGGTAATGTGGGTGATAAGCAACCCTCAAGAGAAGATATCCACTTGAATACTAGGGGTCAAGGAAACCTAGCTATCACATATCATTTGTGAGTGCAAAAGCATACTGTCAACCACAAAAGCGCAACAAATTCAATAGCACTGCCATTCGACACTCCTATCAGCCCTTTTCATATGATCAGTTCGTATCGACCACCATTCTTACTGCACCCCCCCCCCCCCTCCCCCTAGAGTACTTATGTAGTCGCTGCACAAATCATTCCATTTCCTCATGGAAGTAGCTTCAAAAACGGCGACCGAATAGTGAGAAGTAGCGCAGGATTTGCGCTTCAAGATGCTCAAAATGGACTTGGCTTAAAATACAGGAGATCTGCAGGGAAGGGTGCTGCAGCAACACGCTGCGGAGAAGTACCGAAATTCCGCAAAATTCCGTAAACCCGAAATATTTGGGTCAAAACTAACAAATAACCAATGCAGCGATGTCAGCAGCAGACACGTACATCCCCAGATAATACATCACCTCGGATCCACTTGGGATGACTTCCCGCATGACGCAGCACCAACTTAAAAGGCGTCAGCAGTGGTGCAAGGACGGCCTCCACGACTTCACCTCTTTGCAGCAATTACCAACAAACAGCATGAACCTAAACCGTCTCGACATTCCTTCTGGAGTACCTTGGAGGGCGAAGCCTGCACTACGCCCACATTTTGCCTGACCCTCTGAGTTTATTTTTACGAAAGTTTTGTATGATTCGCACAACGGTCATCTGTGTACGACGACATACGCTCTCCCTTGCCGTCAGGGCGTAAGGGCCAGAGGCGAACTTGTCAAATGCTGTCAAAGGGACAAATTATGAAATGCCAGTTGATCATCTATGCTTTGGACAAAATCCAAGTTCACCACTCCTCTCTAGTTGAAATAGTCACACTTTGTCAAGCGGTCAATACTTTTACCGCACCCACCGCACCCTGTACGTAGTAGAGTGCGAGAATATGCTGAATTTGCACTGTTTATTCTCAATTCTTCGATGCTTCATCACCCCCCCCCCCCCCACCGCAAACTGTCGCCAGTGCTGCAACTGTTGACCATAAGTGTTGGAGGTAAAAAAATTTTTTTCTGAAAAAAGGAGCTTTCGACACCTATACATCGGCTAGACAGCAGCTCGATAGAGCAATGCTCCGGGGTAGGGCTACCTCTAGCAAAACCCTTTCCTTGCGTGACAAAATTGCTTTGCCCACCAAGTGGAGCTCCATCCCTGGGCTTAGAACGCCTAACTACTGCCTCCCTTTCCGACTCATACAGCAGCAAGCTTTTTAAAGGTACCGAAAGGGGTAAGGAGAGAATGAGAACTGGGAAGACATGTTCTGAAAACAAACCGTCCTGAAAACTGAAAACAAACCGGTGATGGGTAGCGGAAGTCGCATTGAAAAGCGCGTCTTGGGATGTTGTCACGATGCAGCACGGCATGTCGTTCTGCAGTTCATCAGCCGGTGAGTTGCCGGCTTATTTAGGCCATACGCTCGTCTGCAGTCTGCCTCCAGCTAGATACGGAAAGGCGCGGTAGAGACGTGGGCTTTCCAGGCTCCTATTCCCGGTTTTTCGCCGTTTGACTTCTTCCTTTCTCTACTGTTACACTGCTAAGCATCCCTACTCTCATATTACCTTCCGATCTCTTTAACACATATTTCAGCCATCACGAAGGAGGAAAGTAAGCACTGACGGAGAGGTTGCAGATGGATTCGAAGCTGTGAAACAAGAATTCATGTAGGTTTTCAACCTCTTCTCCATTCTGGCATAATAAGCCTTGATTCGTTGGGATCATCACTGCCTACGTCGTGCCTACTCAAACGAATTTCATTCCATGAAAAGCGAGAAGGCACGCAGTCGTGTGGAGTGACGATAGGCATTGGGATGTAGGCCACGACACCAAATCAGGTCACCGGTCCAAGTAAAAATGTATCACCGCGCACGATTAGTGCCTTGCTCATGCCGTTTTGCACTGGCCAAGTGCGTAAAGGCGTGAGCGCCACTCCGGCGGCCTAGTCCAATGCAGGTGTCTTGCGCGCCCTCAGAAGACAAAACCTTGGGTTGAAGAACCGCATTTGCTAAGCAATCGCTGACAAAGGTTTGTTGAATTTAAAGACACCGGTAGGGGTAAATTTGGCAATTGGGTGATTACGAAAGTAGAGGTGCTCAGCAAGTAGAGAAAGAACGACATAAAACGGCGAAAAAACCGAGAAATAGGAACCTGAAATTCCCCCCTCCCCTCTCGTCCTCTGCGTCGCCAGCCGGATTGGATTGAAGACAGGCCAGAGTCTGAACCAGCCTGCCGCGATTGTTGTCCCGCGTCTCCAGGACGACTCCTCCGGCCGCATAACCGCATAACGACATGCCGACATAAGACCCCAAGTCGCGTTTTTTCAGTGCGATTTTCGCAGCATATGACCTCTTCTAGAGCAGAAGGTTCGTTTTCAGAGAACATGTACTCCCAGATCTCAGTTTTCCCTTACTCCTACTGATGCCTTAAAGGGTTTTGGTCTCGAACAATTTGAGCGAAGTTACAAACTTCCAAAATTAGACTAGCAGTACGGTGGATACCTTTTGACCGACCTATTGAAGTTAGTCCGTTGAGCAATATGTAGAACGCGTGAGTACTGAGCAAAGAATGAATTCCAGAGACAACTTTACACGACGATCAGAACGTGAAGGTGCCGCACTGGCCGTCTATTACAAAGGATCGTTGGTGGCGGACTTGTGGGGTGGTTTTGCTGATCGCAAGACTGGTAGCCAATGGCATCGGGATACGTTGGCTAGCATTTTTTGCTGTACCAAGGTGAAGTCTGGGTGGTTTTTATGACTTTCTGATGAAACCACCCACAAAATATGTAAAATTACAGAGTGTGGCAGCAATATGTGTAGCAATGAAGGTTGATCAGGGAGAATGCAGTTACTCGGACAAAGTGGTGAAGTTCTGGCCAGAATTCAAACATAATAACAAGCAGGATATCACTATCGAAATGATTCTTACCCATCGTGTAAGTGCCAATTGCGCTTGTTAGTTGTGATTTTTCAAAGCTCCAAAAGTTAATTATTTCTATACATTCATACATTATTTATATTACTATTTATACGTTTATATGCTATTACCCATTTATTTATACTTGTATATTTACTTGAGATACATTGAAAGCCTTGTCAAGTAGAGAGACAACAACAGCAAGGTGCGATCCTACATTTCTGTGAATAACCTAAAGTGAAGAAAGCAGTTGTGAAGGTGATATAATCCTAGAAATTGCTGACTTTATAAAGCTGTAAGATGGCACCTCGAGTTGGAACCAGTTGAGTATATCGAAACTCTAAAGTGTCGCCCACCTATGTTCGGCTGCCAGTGAAACGAATGAATGAGGTGCGAAGCGTGAAGAAGGTTGTATAGGCAAGGTGAGCGAAGTTACAGTTCACTAATGGTGAATTTTTGGGAATATGATCCATACACATATTTGTATAAGTGCTTGATAACCATGATATCGGATCATGGCAAGTTGGTGCCACCAGTTTTCTATGGAGGCCAGCCAATCACTAATCACTGATGGTACGAGATGTGGTGGAAGTACTCATACGGTTGTTTTTTGAAAGGGTTTGAGATTTCTGTTTGCGCCTCAAAGTAAAAAATCACTTGTATCAACGGTGGTCGCGTTCTTTATCGAGGGTCTCCAGCAGATGGCAGCTAGGCCTCCACTCATCCCTTTCGAGAGCCAGAGTAGTCCAGTGAACCCACCAAAGATTCCACGAGAAGAAGCAGCTGTGTTCCAATGTTAGTGGTCATCGTTGCGATCCGTGACAGCGTGAATTTGTCTTTTGTTGAAATGCGAGCTCATTCGATATACATACAGAATTTTTTTTTGCGGTATCTTAGCATTGCATGATCACACTGAGGCTGTCAGTTCACGACTTCAAATTAATCCTTGTTTTCGATGTTATCGCAACACCCTTCATTAGATAAGGCTCTGTAATTGTAGTTCAAAGCTAGAATCAGTGGAGGAAACCTCGGAGGACGAGTCATTTCTGACCCTTTGGGATGGGTGGGGAATAATTTTCCAATCGAAGAGAGCGAGTAGAGGAGATACTGATCCTGAGTACAGGTAACCTGGCAGCTATACAGACTTGGCGATAACATACGATGTGCTCAGCTGGCGTTTGAAAGCACTACAAGGTTTTTCTGCCGTGGTATTAGCTTAAACATCGTGGACCAGGACTTCTGTTGCCCGGGTGGGGGTCGATAGGTCGAAGTTCCGCACGACCGCCCGCAGCGAGTACGAGTCGTTTGTAATTCCGCTCAAGACGCAATGGACTGGTACCGTAAACGAACTCAAAGTTTGCAAGTTGGAAGCTCCAACCTTTAAAGGTCCCTCACGGTACTAGCCCAATGCGTCTTCAGCGGAATCCTAAGCAACTCGTACTGCCCTGTTGACCTGCCAGAAACTGAACGTTCGATGAGTGTGAACTTGCGAGGCACAAGTCAGTGGATGTCGTTTGCCGCGCGCGACGATTGCGCTGAAATGAACACGCATCGAAACGATACGATAGGGTAGCAGTGCGTGGCGTTTTGTGATTACCGCTTGGTTCTTCTGGCGTGCTGTTGAGAAAGGCAGTCAGGTACTGATAGATAATGTAAAATATGTAGCTGTAGATAAAGGTATTCAGTATGCCAACACACGTCGGCACAATATCAGTTCAACTGGATTCTCTACGAAATAAGTGATTTCACTCCGCTAAAAAGACAGCCAACAACTCATTTGACTGCTCAACCGCTTGAATGCTCATTTTTATTCGTTCAGAAGATTTTTCAGTAATGGCAGGCAACCATGCAGCTACGGAAGGTTTCGAAATTATTTCCGTTGGGTTGACAGCCTCCCCATTCAAACTCTACGCATCTTTTCAGCGTTTTATCGTAAGCATATCTGTAACGAAAGTGGATCACCTAATATTAACATTATGGCACGTCAAATGCTCGCAGTGTTATAGTAACAACTGAGGTTCTGTCAGGGTTCTGTAATTCTAAATGGATACTCATCCAAGAGGAAATGAGCTCACGTTACATCCCAAACAATAACAGCAATCCTACTATCTATAATCCGCTAAGTAGGTCTGTCCGTGTGTGTGTTTGTTTGTCACGAAATTTATATCTCGCGTCGCAGTAGAGCTGGAACCCTGAATTTTGCAAATGATGTAGGGGGTGGTGAAGGGACCCTACTGGTTGTGGATCGAAAGTGATAGCAGCTGACAAGGGCTGATAAGGAGCCTCGAAAGGCGAATGTCGTCAAATGTTTCGCCTTCGAATTGATCTCAGAGCGCCGATACTCATAAATGTTTTGAAGGGTGGGACGGGAACATTATTTGCGAGTAATACAAGTTGATAACAGTTGATAAAATTCGATAAGGAGAGTCAAAAGGCAAGTGTCGCCAAATTTAAGGGGAGCCGGAAGGCAGAATTCACCAAGACCGTTTCGCTTTTTGGCTGACAGTTTCACATCTGCAGGTATTGTAGGGTGCGGGAACATTAATGGTGACTAATCGAAATTGTTAACGGAACACATAGGAGCTAATAAGGCCCATCAGGGAGTGGATTGAATGAAATCCGGCACACCGCTTACTTCTACTATACGACCGCTATAGTAAAAGTGTCTGATGGTCAGTGCCATTGGGTGAACAAATCTTGTTGAATTCTGATATCAGTGGCCGATGTATCTACCGCTGAATTGCCTTGCGTTTCAAAAGATGGGGCACATCTCTTTGATACTGCGTTCTACATGGATGATCAAGATACGATCTCGATTTGTGATAGCGAAGCAAGTGATTAATTTCCTTGTGTCAGTAATGGTGTTAAAGGCAGTGTTAGGGGAAATTCGAACGAAGAGTGAAAAAAGCAGTGAATATGAAAGTCGAGATGTCTAGTCATAGTACAGTGAAGAAGAAATGGATGGAAATGGCTAAAGACCCGACAAATAGGACCCTTCCCCACTGTTGGTTCTCGATGTGGAGCCTTCCCGTGAAGAGGCGGGTAGTTCGGACGAGCTTTTTACTGACGCGTTGCCATGTCGTAAACACGAAAGAAGGTTTGGAAATGAGAAAGCATCCTTTTTCTGGAGTGAGCTTCAAGCTAAAACTACGAAAGCGGGCCGCGACACCTTCTATTCCCATCCCAGCCAATCAGTTTCTAGGGGGCGGACCGAGCCAAGAAAGGCGGCTGGAGCTGAAAAAGCCGCCTCTGCCATAGCTCAGAGGCGCGCCTTTTGCGGGGGATTTCACCGCAGACCCCTAGTTTTTAAGTAATAACTCCTTCTAGCGATCTCTTACCACTCACATTACCCCTAACACTATTTTAAGTGTCAATAATGGCGTATTGACCGCTAGACTATGTGAAATATCATATCATGGTGCATTTTTACAAAAAGGATAAGCATCGATAAATGACATATAGATCTACCACCAGCATGTTGGTATTAGATGCTCAGCGAGTGGACAAATTTCTACTAATGAATGAAGTTGAAGGCAACTCCATCGACCCCTAAACAATCTGAACACGCAGTAGTGACCACTCCAGCCAAAGTGATTATCGTGAATAAACATATTTCATCCCTGCTCCATTTCTTTAATCATTGTGACAAGAGATATCGACCGCAATCGTCTGGACCGTCTAAATGTAGTGGCCTTCTTCAGTCGAATGATATTTAGTAGTAATTGACTAGATTATCGACACCCAATGGTTTAAGCACTAAGTGCTCAGCGACTGAATATACTCTGTATCCGAACTTCTTGTTAGTAGGATATTTCGACTGCTAAACTACGTGGAATTCGGGAAAGTGACAGGTTCCTTTTACACCTCACCTCACCTGCTTTTTTCAATTTGAAAGCTATGCAGAGCATAGGAAATCTCCACTCAATGCCACACACATCAATGATCGTATCGATCGAACCTCTCTTGCACAAAATCGCCATGAGTCGTGCGCAGTAGTGTGCGCCGTTCAAATGACCCTGTTTGCGTGTGACAACAAGTTGTAGCGGCTATTACTCTCTTGATTTCGTTACATTATGGACCGCTCAAGTATACGGTCCCCCAAAGAATAGTAGTTCAAGCTGTTCGCAAGGATATGATGAACTATTCAAATGGCTAATTTATCAACGACCAATATAGCGAAGTATTCATGCTCAGTAAATGAATCAATTCCCTACTCCGACATCAGAATCAGTAAAATGAGTCGATCGCTTGATTATTTACAATTTCGAATAGTGGTGGCTGCTTGCAGAGTTATGATAAGCATTGCAAAAAGATTACCGTATCATTATTCCAAAATTATCTTTCATCTAAAATTGGTCAGTACTGCTGGTACTGAAGTTGAAGCATAGCCGGACCTGGCGGGTTGTTAACATTTCCATTTTGATTATAGAAGTATTCGTGTCAAGGACAGGCACAGAACAGCATCTAACTGTGACAGAAAGTAAGTCGAAAATTTGAAGTGTGCGATAGCAAGTTGCAAGAGGTAAAGAGCAATACAAACGTGGTAGGGTCTAGCATAATGCAACGGAAAGGTATATAAAGTTATTACAGGGAATATTCACCTACTCCTTGATTGTTTGTCCTATAGGGGTGGATATATCGAGCGCAGTGGAAACATTCATAGTGAAAACAGCTACACCAAGCGATAAATGTACCCATTGTAATAGCAAACAGCGCTGATTATGATAATATCATTTGGCTGGCGCACACTACAGGGGGTGCCAAAAAAAAGTAATTTTGCCCACGGCTCACATCTCCCAATTATACAAAACATAGGGATACGAAAGAAATGAAAGTATTGGGGCAAAATATTCCCGAAATGTTCCTCTAAAAGCAGGAGCAAGCTGAGACTCACTACTTTCATTTCCATAAAAATATAGAACCTTCAAGCGGCGTAGTCGGGCTTCGGAGCACCCACGGTATCAAGGTCCCCTTAAAACAGTGGAGCCGGGGTCCACGGTAGGCCTTTTGTGGGAAGCTTCCTGAGGATTGACCCTTCGGTTCATGGAAGTCACAGAGCCCCTGCTGCTTGGACAAGGCTGCTATGTTCCGAAGTATCATTTTCATGCCCAAATCCGCCTCCGGAGGGGTTTCAGTGGTAAGTGCACGTTTTGGCTCTTGGAAACGAAGGGCGTTGGGAACCCGGAAAAAGCGGGATCCTAAAGAACACCACCCAGTATAAATCCCCTTAGGTACCCAGAGTGAACGGACCTCAGCAAGGTTGTGAACGAGGGCGACGAAATTTCGGATTTTGCCCAGTTGAGGTGACACATCTTGTTCACTATTTCCTCGCTCTCGTTTCTGCTCGTGCAGAAGGCTGCCACGAAGTATAGTGATAGAGTGAGGTCTGCTCTTGAATCTGGGGATGTGAATACCTCAACAGAATTTGCTGTAGTTCGGCTAAAGTGGGGTGAAAGTGGACGAGACAAAAATTACTTTTTTTTGGCACCCCCTGTACTGTGCGCGATTCATGTCGATGACGTGCAAATGGCGTCGATGAAAAGCGACTTATCCTTATTACTACCAAAATGCTTTTTTGAAACGTAACTTCTCCTGCTTTTTTTGCAATTTGAAAGCTCAGCTGAAAGCAGAGGGAAGAAAGCTTCTCTTCTATTCCTTGCACAACGGTAGTCATGTCGATCAAGCCCATTTTGCACAACATCGCCATGAATCGCACGCAGTGGTGTGCGCCAGCCAACTGGTATCTCATATGTGCTGATAGATTAGAATCAATCGAATGAACACTGATCGCCTTGAATTCGTAAACTTTGAGAAATCGGTCAAGCAGTGGTTGCAAAAGCTTTCTCACCTTTTGAACAATGCCATACATGGTCCAGGTTGAATTTCTTCAAAGCAGCGACTCTCCTTCGAGAAGGCTAAATAATGTAGAATATTCATAAAAGCTTTCGAATGGTACCTCATCTGTAGGGTATTTGATTAGGCGGCAGAAGATTCGTTCACGGAGATTTAACCTTTTTCGTTACTCACATAGTCATGTTATTTTGCTTGCTAGGGACCACATTGATAGTTTTACAAGATAAATTCGAAAAATCTTCTGAAATACAGGGCTGTGAGAGTTCGAGTGCTTCTACAGAGACGGGGCTGGTGTTGAACGATGGGTTTCAAGGGATCAGATAATACAATGAAGCAATCGCGTGATCGAAAACGCAGAGTGAGAAGCAAATCACACTGGGCGCGGAAGTTGGGGCAGTGAGTACGTAGGGCTCTCAGAGCCCTAGCAGAACGGCGTCTGGTGCTAGTCCCGCCATCGTGGACAGTACTTTGAAGAGATGTATCTCAGCCGGATTTCAGTTTTTTCGCGTAACGTTTTGATGTGGCCCGTAGTGAGCAAACACAGCATAACTGTATGGGAAACAGAAGTCAAATTACCGTAGACGATTCCTCTGAATAAATTCAAAGCTGAGAGATACGGAAGCCGAAATACTCACCAATTCCTATGAAAACAATGAGTAAGACCACGATGAATTTCATTGGGATGCCGAAACAGTGTTCCAGTTTTCTGTAAGAGAAGCTTTTGGAATGAATACCAGAAACCTAATCACCCCTTTATGCCTGTTCCCTGAACGATCAACGAGGTCGCACTACAGCAGTCTCTCATAGAATAGAATGACAAGAGTGATTCCTTACTCGTGAGAGTCGCACGATTGTGCGATCGCATGTGTCGTCGTGAGTACTCTCATTTGAGCGTGCGCGTTTTCCATCGCAACGCATTGCTGAATGGTGAGCGACCAGCGTTGCGGAAGAAAATTAGTCCGCTCAAGTGAAGATGCGCACCGTTCACATAACAGTTTCGCAAGATATAACTGCAGCTTAGGCATCGCGCTGCGGCTATCTGCCCGCGTTGCTTTGCAGGAGGTCCTCAGACAGAAAGCCGTGGAAATGGCCAAGTAATTGAAGACGGGAAAGGAGGATTGCTTAGCAATAAGCTGAATTTGCGAGGTAGAAAACGCTTTCCTCCCTAGATTTGGGTCCGGCGACTTATTTTTCTGGGTGTGAGATTGGGAAGGTTTAGCCGCATTCCACTTTCTACTTTGTCCACCGATCTGCAAAATGATGTGCCCCACGGCGCAACTCTGATGACGCGCTCTGTTCACGAAAGGTTCGACCTAATCATACTACAGTATGATGGTGGCGAGAGCCCACGAATTCGAGTCCGTAGTTCGAATAGTTTAGCATTATGCCAAAACTCGAATTCGAATCAGTGGGCTCACGCTACGATCACTATGCTGTTGTGTGGTTAAGTCAAGCGTTGCCAAACGGAGCGCGTCACCAGAGTGCCACCAGCGGGCACATAATTTTGCCGCGTCGCAGCCGAAGCCGGCCTCTAAAGTATGAACACGGCCCTACGGAGAGAAGCCATGGTTGATCTTGGAAAAAGCGAGCCACAGTCAAACACATGTGAGGAAGGAATGCTACGGCAGCCTTTTAAAGCCTTTTAAAAGAAATGGTTCCACAAGGAGAAGTCTCAAGTAGTGCCCGCCGCCGCTTTTCATCCAATGATTTGGGGTGCTCCAGGTTGTGTGAGGCAAGATCGTCGGCTGTGGGAACGAATCGAATGGCTTCGTTCGGAATATTTATACGATCCTCTTTATATACGTGCTGTGGTTTCTATCCGTGCCTATTGAAGTGTAATTCACTGAAGAAATGTTTCGGAAGTGTGTTCCGGGTTTATTATTAGCACTCGAAACGAAATGGAAGGGTCGCCTGAAATAATCTGAACAATACAGAAGTGCAAAATTCAGAATTTCCAACACTGAAATGTGCGCTCGTTTTTTTTCGGATGCGCTAATCCTGGGCAACATTTCCATGCTTTTTCAAGATATTTCTCTTTGGCCAGATTTTCACTGATGGGCTGGGGTGTAATGAAGGTTGAAGGTACACCAATATTCTGATATCAATGCTGTCGAACATTCATACGGTGTGTCCCAAAAGTACAGATACCCTATTTTTCATCTCTATCTCTAGAGCAAACCAACGATTACCTCCCAAATTTTTACCACTAGTACCTATGGCAGCCGTGATCGAACGCCCCACTAGAGTTGGGAAGAAAGAATCGCAAAAATTTTATTTGTTTTTTCACAAGTCGGGTTGTCCCAATAGTATGGATTCGCCTAGGATTTCAAACTTTTTCAACAATGAATTGATGAATTTGCAACGACAGCAGCGCTATCTGAGAACGTGTGGCCTTTCCCATCTTTCCAGTCACTTCAGTCATCCCTTTCGGCATACTATAGATAGATTGCGAGATCGTTTCCAGAGACACCCTTTCCCAGAATACTTGGAAGGCATCCTTGAACCCTGAAACGTTTGCAGCAGGAGTGAACCTCTCAAAGAGGACCCCCAGATGTTTTCGATTGGATTCAAGTTTAGCAACTTGGTTTCCCGCTCAAAGCGCTGATATTTTTCCATCCAGACCAGGCCATTGTGGAGGCACACACATGAACAGGAGCATTAACTTGTCTAAATTTGTAGCGCACGGCTAAAAATCGCTGTTCATATGGTAACCAATCATTTCAGAGAACGTCATGGTAGGCAGTGGCGCCTATGGGTTATGAGATGTTTTCCAGCCAGCTCTTACCGAAGCCGGCCCATAAAAGAAAGAGGCTCGAACCATAACACTACCACCAGCAGATCAGCGCCTTGGGAAGTAGCCTGTCTCCTTCCTAAAACTCCTTCAATAACCTGTTAATCCATCGGATTCATTCAATTTGAACGTCTTCTCATCAGCACAGATCACCTGCCACGCTAGCAGTAGCAAGCCGTGAACATACCACGTCAATAAGGTAACCTTGCAAACTACCCCATCCCGCTGATGCCTCCAGCTCACATGCTCTTTGGGCAGAAGGATTCGAACCTCTTTGTGCGCGTTCGTGATATATGGCATGGACGAAAGCCGTCTTCGCTCAGTGTGAGGAGACGATTTCAGTAGGCGGTGCATAGAAATTTTTAACACACTAGGTATCGAACCCGCTTTTCTACCTTGCTTCTCAAGGTAAAACTTGTAAAGTTAATGTGATGATGCTCTTCTTCTGAAGTTTGTTCTCCTTCTTTTTCTTTAAGTAGCGAGCCGAAAAGTGGCGTGCACTTTGCCAAGGTTACCTTATTGACGTGGTATGTTCACGGCTTGCTACTGCTAGCGTGGCAGGTGATCTGTGCTGATGAGAAGACGTTCAAATTGAATGAATCCGATGGCTTAACAGGTTATTGAAGGAGTTTTAGGAAGGAAACAGGCTACTTCCCAAGGCGCTGATCTGCTGGTGGTAGTGTTATGGTTCGAGCCTCTTTCTTTTATGGGCCGGCTTCGGTAAGAGCCGGCTAGAAAACATCTCATAACCCATAGGCTCCACTGCCTACCATGACTTTCTCTGAAATGATTGGTTACCATATAATCAGCGATTTTTAGCCGTGCGCTACAAATTTAGACAAGTTAATGCTCCTGTCAATGTGTGTGCCTCCACAAAAGCCTGGTTTGGATGGAAAAATATCAGCGCTTCGAGCGGGAAACCAGGATGCTAGACTTGAATCCAGTCGAAAACACCGTGGGGTTCCTCCTTGAGAGGTTCACTCCTGCTGCAAATGTTTCAGAGTTTGAGGACGCCTTCCAGGTAGTCTGGGAAGGGGTGTCTCTAGAAACCATCTCGCGATCTATCTATAGTACGCCGAAGCGGATGACTGAAGTGACTGGAAAGATAGGAAAGGCCACACGTTCTTAGATATTGCTGCTGTTGTTACAAATTCATTGATTCATCTTTGAGAAAGTTTGAGATTCTGGGTGAATTCATATTTCTGGGACACCCCGATTTGTGAAAAAAAACAAATAAAATTTTTGCGATTCCTTCTTCCTAGCTTTACTGAGGCGTTCGATCACGGTTGCCATAGGTACCAGTGGTAAAAATTTGGGAGGTAATCGTTGGTTTGCTCTAGAGATAGAGATGAAAAATAGGGTATCTGTACTTTTGGGACACACCGTATGAATGTTCGACAGCATTGATATCAGAATATTGGTGTACCTTCAACCTTCATTACACCCCAGGGAGAGTCGCTGCTTTGAAGAAATTCAACCTGGACCATGTATGGCATTGTTCAAAAGGTGAGAAAGCTTTTGCAACCACTGCTTGACCGATTTCTCAAAGTTTACGAATTCAAGGCGATCAGTGTTCATTCGATTGATTCTAATCTATCAGCACATATGAGATACCAGTTGGCGGGCGCACACTACTGCGCGCGATTCATGGCGATGTTGTGTAAAATAAGTTCGATCGGCACGAACACGGTTGTGTATGGAATTGAGCAGAAATTTCCTTTACTCTGCTTTCAGCTGAGCCATTGAATTGGAAAAAAGCAGAGAAGATGGCGTGATAAAAAAAAGCATTCCAGTGCTTCTGTACTTCAGTCATTTGCATCGGACCCATTTTGCGCATCGTCGACATGAATCGCGCGCAGTATTGTGCTCCAGTCAACTGGTTCAGGTGTTACTTGGGAATTCGGATAGTTTAGAGATCGATGGTTTTGTATTCGATTGCATCGATT
The DNA here is from genome assembly GCA_963978905.1 of Trichostrongylus colubriformis. Lineage (NCBI taxonomy): Eukaryota > Metazoa > Nematoda > Chromadorea > Rhabditida > Trichostrongylidae > Trichostrongylus > Trichostrongylus colubriformis. Next base: position 47,292,213 of record OZ022257.1, on the reverse strand, counting down.
GGTAGCAATTTATTCATCTGCTGAGCATCTAATTCCTACACATTGATGGCAGATCCATATCCCGATTGCCGATGTTTATTGTTTTCGTATACACGCCTCACTATTTGGATTTTGCATAGTCTAGCGGTCGATACCCAGGGTTGCTGCCAGTACGGCATTGAATCGCTTGCTTTGCTATCACAAATATAGGTTGTATCATGATTATCAATGTAGATCGCAGTATCAAGAGAAATGCACCATTTTCTGGAACGCTAGGCAGTTCAGCGGTCGATACATCGGCCAGTGATATCAGAACATAAACAGAATGTGTTCACCCAATCACAGTGAGCATCAGACGCTTTTGTAAAGGGGTCGTATATGTAGCAGTAGTAGCAAGCGATGTAAAGGATTTCATCCCATTAAATTCTTAACGGTTCTCATCAGCCTCTGTAAGCCGTTTTCAGTTTTACTGAGGCCCCTGTACCCAACAACACCATTGAGCTCCCCGTACCCCACAACACCTGCGAATGTTAACATTTCACTACTGTTAGCCGCAAAAGCGAACCGCCCTTAGTGACATTTCCCTTCTCACGCTCCTTATCGAAACTTATCAACTATTATCAGTTTGGATCACCCACCATTGATGTGTCCGTCCCACTCTGCTGAACAGTTATGAGTGTCAGCGCTCTTGGACCAACGCGAAAGGTGAAATGTATTTGACGACATATGCCTTCTCATGCTCCTTATCAAATCTTATCAACCGTTATAGATGCGAGTCACCCCCATTAATGTCCCTGTCCCAACACTCAAAACATATGAATATCGGCGCTCTGGGATCAACCCGAAAGGCGAAATGGATTAGAGGACTCTATCCTCTTTACGCTCATTGTCAAATCTTATCAACCGTTATCAAGCTGAATCACCCTCCCTTAATGGCCCATCCTCCTAAACACCCATGAGTGTCAGCGCTCTTGGATCAACACGAAAGGGGAACGAGTTTGACGACATTTATCTTCTCATGCTCCTTATCAAATCTTATCAACGTTGTTAAGCTGGATCACCCACCATCAATGTCCCTGTCCCACTTCGCAAAAAGCCTCTAAGTATGAACGCTCTAGGACCAATGCGAAAAGGGAAACGGATTCGACGACTCTAGCCTTTTTGAGCTCCATATCGAATCTTATCAACCGTTATCGATGCGAGCCACCCACCATTAATGTCCCTGGCCCACCCTACCAAACACCTATGAGTGTCAGCGCTCTTGGATCAACGCGAAAGACGAAGCAGATTTGGCGACAATTGTCTTCCGAGGCTCCTTATCAGCCGTTATCAATTGCTATCACTTTCGTTCCACCACTATTGGTGTCCCCTTGCCCCCCCCTACATCACTTGTAAAATTCATGGTCCCAGCTTTGCTGCGACGCGAGATATGAATTTCGTGACAGACGGACAAATACACACACACACAGACATACTAAGCGAATTATATATAGTAGGATAGGATCATATCCTTGCAAACAGCTAGAACTACTATTCTTTGGGAGACTGTATACTTGAGCGGTCCACAAAAATAGAGAGAGTTATAGCCGCTACAACTTGTTGTCAACGCAAACAGGGTCATTTCAACGGCGCACACTACTGCGCACGACTCATGGCGATGTTGTGCAAGAAAAGTTCGATCAATACGATCATCGATGTGTGTGGCATTGAGTGGAGATTTCCTATACACTTAGCTCTCAAATTGGAAGAAAAGCAGGGGAGGTGGGGTGTTAAAAGAAACCTGTCACTCCGAATTCCTCGTAGTTTAGCAGTCGAAGTTGCTACTAAGTTCGGATACAGAGTATATTCACTGGCTGAGCATTTCGTGCTTAAGCTATTGGGTGTCGATAATCTAGTCAATTACTACTGAATTTAACTCGACTGAAGAAGGCCACTACATTTAGACGGTCCAGACGATTGCGGTCGATATCTCTTGTCACAATGATTAAAGAAATGGAGCAGGGATGAAGTATGTTTATTCACGATAATCACTTTGGCTGGAGTGGTCACTACTGCGTGTTCAGATTATTTAGGGGTCGATGAAGTTGCCTTCAACTTCATTCATTTGTAGATATTTGTCCACTCGCTGAGCATCTAATACCAACATGCTGGCGGTAGATCTATATGCCATTTATCGATGCTTATCCTTTTTGTAAAAATGCACCATGATATGATATTTCACATAGTATAGCGGTCAATACGCCATTATTGACACTGAAAGATAGTGTTAGGGGTAATGTGAGTGGTAAGAGATCGCTAGAAGGAGTCATTACTTAAAAACTAGGGGTCTAGGAAGCATATCTGCGGTGAAATCCCCCGCAAAAGGCGCGCCTCTGAGCTATGGCAGAGGCGGCTTTTTCAGCTCCAGCCGCCTTTCTTGGCTCGGTCCGCCCCTTAGAAACTGATTGGCTGGGGTGGGAATAGAAGGTGTCGCGGCCCGCTTTCGTAGTTTTAGCCTGAAGCTCACTCCAGAAAAAGGATGCTTTCTCATTTCCAAACCTTCTTTCGTGCTTACAACATGGCACCGCGTCAGTAAAAAACTCGTCCGAACTACCCGCCTCTTCACGGGAAGGCTCCACATCGAGAACCAACAGTGGGGAAGGGTCCTATTTGTCGGGTCTTTAGCCATTTCCATCCATTTCTTCTTCACTGTACTATGACTAGACATCTCGACTTTCATATTCACTGCTTTTTTCACTCTTCGTTCGGATTTCCCCTAACACTGCCTTTAACACCATTACTGACACAAGGAAATTAATCACTTGCTTCGCTATCACAAATCGAGATCGTATCTTGATCATCCATGTAGAACGCAGTATCAAAGAGATGTGCCCCATCTTTTGAAACGCAAGGCAATTCAGCGGTAGATACATCGGCCACTGATATCAGAATTCAACAAGATTTGTTCACCCAATGGCACTGACCATCAGACACTTTTACTATAGCGGTCGTATAGTAGTAGTAAGGTTGCGTTCATACCATATCGAATGAGAGTTTTGGCGCATCCGCGCATCCGCGATTTGAGAGAATTGGCGTGCCACGTCACCCTTTTGAACGCGGCACGTGCCAACGTGCGGTTGATTTCTTTTCTTCTCTTTTCATTTCTTGATCTTTTTCTGTTATGGCAAATATCCAAAATCGCGGATGCGCCAATACTCTCATTTTTCAATCGATATGTATCCTATCCATCACGCGAATGCGCCAATTCTCTCAAATCGCGGATGCGCCGATACGCCAATGCGCCGATGCGCCGATGCGCCAATACTCTCATTTTCTAGATCGATACGTATGTCATGCATGACGCGAATGCGCCGATACGCCAATGCGCCGATGCGCCAATACTCTCATTTTCTGATCGATGCGTATCTCATGCATGACGCGAATGCGCCAAAACTCTCATTCAATTTGGTATGAACGCAGCCTAAGCGGTGTGCCGGATTTCATTCAATCCACTCCCTGATGGGCCTTATCAGTTCCTATGTGTTCCGTTAACAGTTTCGATTAGTCATCATTAATGTTCCCGCATCCTACAATACCTGTAAATGTGAAACTGTCAGCCAAAAAGCGAAACGGTCTTGGTGAATTCTGCTTTCCGGCTCCCCTTAAATTTGGCGACATTTGCCTTTTGACTCTCCTTATCGAATTTTATCAACTGTTATCAACTTGTATTACTCGCCAATAATGTTCCCGTCCCACCCTTTAAAACATTTATGAGTGTCGGCGCTCTGAGATCAATTCGAAAGGCGAAACATTTGACGACATTCGCCTTTCGAGGCTCCTTATCAGCCCTTGTCAGCTGCTATCACTTTCGGTCCACCACCACTAGGGTCCCTTTACCACCCCCTACATCACTTGTAAAATTCAGGGTTCCAGCTTCACTGCGACGCGAGATATGAATTTCGTGACAAACAAACACACGCATGGACAGATACTTACATACTTAGCGGATTACATATAGTAGGATTGCTGTTATTGTTTGGGATGTAACGTGAGCTCATTTCCTCTTGGATGAGTATCCATTTAGAATTACAGAACCCTGACAGAACCTCAGTTGTTACTATAACACTGCGAGCATTTGACGTGCCATAATGTTAATATTAGGTGATCCACTTTCGTTACAGATATGCTTACGATAAAACGCTGAAAAGATGCGTAGAGTTTGAATGGGGAGGCTGTCAACCCAACGGAAATAATTTCGAAACCTTCCGTAGCTGCATGGTTGCCTGCCATTACTGAAAAATCTTCTGAACGAATAAATATGAGCATTCAAGCGGTTGAGCAGTCAAATGAGTTGTTGGCTGTCTTTTTAGAGGAGTGAAATCACTTATTTCGTAGAGAATCCAGTTGAACTGATATTGTGCCGACGTGTGTTGGCATACTGAATACCTTTATCTACAGCTACATATTTTACATTATTTATCAGTACCTGACTGCCTTTCTCAACAGCACGCCAGAAGAACCAAGCGGTGATTACAAAACGCCACGCACTGCTACCCTATCGTATCGTTTCGATGCGTGTTCATTTTAAAGGCACAACTCACGATAATTTTCGTGCGTCGTCGCGTTCCATAAGGACTCTGGAGGTGCTGAAGAACACATAAGTGAAGAAAAGGCTGACTAATCCTTTCAAAAACCATGAAAATTAGATGCCCCTGACCTTTGGCTTCGACGAGCCTTCAGACCAGATTCAAACATTTCGACAAGTTTTTGCGTGATAATATCATCCGATAAGATTGTTGTTCCTATGGAAATTCCCCCTATCTCATCTTATCGCAGTCGATATCATGCCTCTTATACACGTATATGCCACCGCTTCCCTGCTGGCAAATCGTAAGATGGGTGTGGGTTATCTTGAGACGGTGGCCGCCATCTAATTTACGGGTTCTTTACGCGCTTAGCACTCACCCTCGCGCCGCAGTGATGGCACACATGTTGCTCTTGTAGAAGCGGCTATCTACTTGGGGATGGAATCAAGATAGTCATATTATCGTGAACTGTGCCTTTAACGCAAACGTCGCGCGCAGCAAACGACATCCACTGACTTGTGCCTCGCAAGTTCAGACTCATCGAATGCTTAGTTTCTGGCAGGTCAACAGGGCAGTACGAGTCGCTTGGGATTCCGCTGAAGACACATTGGGCTAGTACCGTGAGGGACCTTCAAAGGTTGGAGCTTCCAACTTGCAAACTTAAAGTTCGTTTACGGTACCAGCCCATTGCGTCTTGAGCGGAATTACAAACGACTCGTACTCGCCGCGGGCGGTCGTGCGGAACTTCGACCTATCGACCCCCACCCGGGCAACAGAAGTCCTGGTCCACGATGTTTAAGCTAATACCACGGCAGAAAAACCTTGTAGTGCTTTCAAACGCCAGCTGAGCACATCGTATGTTATCGCCAAGTCTGTATAGCTGCCAGGTTACCTGTACTCAGGATCAGTATCTCCTCTACTCCCTCTCTTCGATTGAAAAATTATTTCCCACCCATCCCAAAGGGTCAGAAATGACTCGTCCTCCGAGGTTTCCTCCACTGATTCTAGCTTTGAACTACGATTACAGAGCCTTATCTAATGAAGAATGTTGCGATAACATCGAAAACAAGGATTAATTTGAAGTCGTGAACTGACAGCCTCAGTGTGATCATGCAATGCTAAGATACCGCAAAAAAATTCTGTATGTATATCGAATGAGCTCGCATTTCAACAAAAGACAAATTCACGCTGTCACGGATCGCAACGATGACCGCTAACATTGGAACACAGCTGCATCGTCTCATGGAATCTTTGGTGGGTTCACTGGACTACTCTGGCTCTCGAAAGGAACGAGTGGAGGCCTAGCTGCCATCTGCTGGAGACCCTCGATAAACAACGCGACCACCATTGATACAAGTGATTTTTTACTTTGAGGCGCAAACAGAAATCTCAAACCCTTTCAAAAAACAACTGTATGAGTACTTCCACCACATCTCGTACCATCAGTGATTAATGATCGGCTGGCCTCCATAGAAAACTGGTGGCACCAACTTGCCATGATCCGATATCAGTGTTATCAAGCACTTACACAAATATGTGTATGGATCAAATTCCAAAACTTTCACCATTACTGAATTGGAACTTCGCTCACCTGGCCTATACATCCTTCTTCACGCTTCGCAAATCGCACCTCACTTACTCGTTTCACTGTCAGCCGAACATATCTGGGTAACACCATAGAGTTTCGGTATACTCAAAGTTTCAAACCATTTTTCAGGATTATTTCACCTTCACAACTTCTTTCTTGCAATTCAGAAATTGTTAAATGCCATTATTCACAGACACAATACCGTCCCTTATTTTCTGTCCATGGGTAGCGTCAGAAAAATCTGTCGCAATCTGTGTTTTCGCCATAACTATACCAGAGGTGGTCCAACTGCTAAAAAAACACACCGATGGCTCGTCAAGACGAATCTCCCTATGTAGAAAACGTTCATTTTTCTCTGTCTGATCATCTTCATTTTCGGAAAGATGGGAAATCAACTCTCCGAGGTGCGAGAGAGTATCAGCGGTCATGATGACATCGCAAACTCTCCACTTCAGCTAAAAGTTTTAGTTTGGGCGTTCTATCAAGAAATGTCAGTATATTCAACAAGAGCATCACTACGTGATCATTTTCATCCCATGCATGAATGGTTCAACATATTAGAAAGTGGAATTACAGAGAATCTTTTTTTCAATGGGCGACGTTGGCGGTGTAGTGTGCGCGCGTTGATACGGTTGTTTCACAGTAAAACTGGGCCCCTATGGGCTCCGGTGACTCACCGACGGTGCGGACACTTGGGGCCACTTAGCACTGTAATTATATAGGGTTCTGAACGGTTAAACTTGTTTTTCAGGGAGGGAAGGATCTGTCATCTGTCGAATTGAAAAAATCTTCGTCCATATGATTCACTGTCCATCTAAGTGTCGCGCCACAGTGGTGCATCTCGAAAGGGATGTGGCCATAGCCAAAGCATTCGGCCAGCTGAGATCGATTGTGAGAGGTGATTGATCATAGACTGAGCGGCAACAAAATGTAGCTGGAGACAAATCTACTGTTCACCAGCACAGTACCAAAAGCACGATACATGAATGGGAGCAAACACTGTGATATTGTGTCTCCGTCGATAAAGTACCTCACCAAATTTTATCTTTCCAAGGTTCAGGTTATTGAATTCAGTTTCGCTGAAACGACAGCTCTTAAACTATTTTTTATAAGGCTACAGTTGGGAGTTTTGAAATTTATGAGGTAATTACGGTCCTTCCAAAATCAGTTCGTTTTCGTGCAGAGACCAACATTTATACAGAAGAGACTGATCATACAAATAGCGTTTGAAAGACTCGAGACAAATGACACTCGATTCATCTACCTTCGAGGAAGTCCTACAAAGTTCCTTCGCAGTACATCAACAGCACTACTTATAGATTCAATGGCTAGTTTCTTACAAAAAATGCGTTTCTGACTAGGTGTGAAATCTTGAAAAAAGGTTGACCGTAATGCCACTTTCAAATAAGTCAAACCATTCATGCATGGGATCAAAATGTTCACATAATGGTGCTCTTGTCGAATATACAGACATTTCCTGATGTCAAATGCCTAAACTAGAACTTTCAGCTGAAGTGGAGAGTTTACGGTGCCGTCATCCCCGCAGGTACTTTCTCGCGCCCTGGAGAGTCGATTTCCCATTTTTTTCGAGAATGAAGATGATCAGATAGAGGAAATGAACGTTCTCTACATAGGGTGATTCGTTTTGACCAACCATCCGTCTGTTTTTTTGGAGCAATTAGACCACCTCTGGTATAGTTAACACTATTGCGACAGATTTTTCTGAGGCAACCCGCGGATTTACCAGAAATTAGGAACAGTATTGTGATAAACTATCAACAACACAACAACCACTTCATCATGTGCCTTTGAAAGCGCTGGCAGTCTTCTTCTAATGTTGAGGCGGTCTCCAAAGAAAAGTTCTGTTGCGAAAATGGCGTTGAAGGAAGAGCGTTAGAGCCACTTGCCTGGGTGGATTTCAAGTGTAGCGAGTACGTATATCGACGGCAGAGTAGCCGTGTAGAAGCGGGGCAACAATGGCGACACTTGTTCGAATGGGGTCTGGCCTTCTGTATCACCAAATGCAGTATGCAGAGGATGTGAAAACACGTCCTCAGTGGTTTCCATTTTCCACGTTGACCGTTTTATCCTATTTTACTTTACTGCTGCACTGCCTATTGCTAGCACCTCAGTCCTGTTCAGAAAAGCCGACCCTAATCATGGAGGTGGACCATGTTACAACCTTATACGTATACCTGGTAATAGATGGCCGGTCTCAGAGCGGTGACAGCTTTGATTTCTGTGAGCGTACGCTGATACATGATCCAGGGTGGGGGGAATTACGCAAAAATTCAGGTGGCCGCCCGCGGCGAGTCCGAGTTGGATTATATCGTTTCAGGAAACCTGCACATCTAAGATGGCTGGCTCATGGGTGGGGGGAAATACGCCAAAAAATCGCGTCAGCGGCGTCGCACTAGCGGCGCCACCAGCACGACTTGCGAATCGATTTTGCTCTTGGGAGCCCGGCAGAGCGTGGCTGCGTCACTTCTGCACTCCACCCATGCCACCCTGCCTCCTCCAGCCACGCCACCCTGCCTCCTCCACCTTTGCCACACTGTCTCGCTTGAAGGCTGCCAGCACTGCCACTGGCACTCGCACCCGCCGCGCCGCTCGCCGCGGACGGTCAAGCGATTTTTTGGCGTATTTCCCCCCACCCCTGGCTCATAATTTCATAAAATCTAGTCATTTTTGCGTGTAAAGTCATTTTTGTGTTTTGGTGTTTGTTTTTGTGTTTTGTGTTTTTGTTTTTGTGTGAAAGACGGGAGGCGCAACTTTGCGTCGACGTCGAAGCTCCTCTCACTCCCTAGGCTTAGGCTAAAATTGATATCCCCTCCTCCTGCTTGAAAAAGCATCTGTCGAAGTATGGGTTTCATCTGGTTTAGCCTAAGTTTAGGGAGGGACATAAGCTTCGACGTCGACGCAAAGTTGCGTCTCCCCGTCTTTTACACAAAAAAAAACAAAAACACAAAACACAAAAACAAACGCACAAAACAAAACACAAAAATGACTTTTACACACAAAAATGACTAGAATTTATGAAATCAGGAGCCAGCCATCTCAGATGTGCAGGTTTCCTGAAACGATATAATCCAACTCGGACTCGTCGCCCCTCTCGTCGCCGGCGGCCACGTGGATTTTGGAGTACATAATTCTCCCCACCCACATGATCCACGGATGTCTGGATATAGTGGCGGCTCCACTCATCACCACTTCAATTGTTACATATACAATACTTTGAAAGATTATGTATTGCTAACGAAAGCTTGAAAATGAAAAGGATGAAGAATAAAGTTCCCGGCGTAACTTAATCCCTTGCTGGGATGCGCCGCCCAATCTAGTTCCACTCAGAAGTGGTAGCAGCGAATGCGATTTGCCTAAAGCCTTCACAATGACTTGCGGAGCCAACCGATGTACAAGTCAGTGCTTTCATTTTCCCAGACCAACAAGTACCAAATCGCTCATCCCGAAAGGATAGAACACTTGGTTGCCGTGGGCGGATATTGATGGGGGATTTGATTCCGGCACCATGCGAGTGGAAGTGCGCGCCTTCTGGCACTATACCTCCTTCTATATAGAATACAAAAATATTCAAGAAAAAAATTCCTCGATGATTTGGACTTTCATAAAAGTTTCTTCCGATTTTGTTGTTTCAAGGCGGGGCTGCCGCATTTCGATGCCGAGTTCAACCTGAACGAAACCAACAAAGACAGCATCGCCAGAATAGTAGAGGAGGAGTCTCCCAAATATCCACCAGGTTCAAAAACTGAATATCACCCCATCACATTTGGATGGCTTATTGATCAGGTAATGCAACAAAGGATGAGTTCCAAATCTTAGTACTGACGGCGCAGGGCATACCTAGGTTTTTTGCCGCATCGACAAAAAAGGCAGGACAATTGCCGAGTTTTTCCGCGAAGAAGTTCAGGAAAAATATGGTATGTTTGATGAAATATGTGCTTTCCGAATACTTGCGGGAATATGTACATTTTCAGATGTTGAAATGTATATTGGGTGTACTGAAGAGCAAGAAAATCGTGTTGCGAAATTCCCCCCTGTGAAGAAGGGTATGGCATTACGGTAGGTAGTACATTAATGCTGAATAATTGTTGATGGTTACCTATATTGTTTAGGGTAAAGGCACACTCCACGATAACCGAGTATCTCGACTTGCCTTCTTCGGGCCCTCTACTATCCAGGTTGCTCCCTTTTTGCTTGTCCACGGTGGGCCATCACGGCGCTATACCTGATCGAACCCGCTCTGACTACATCCATTTTGCTCACTTGACCAGTAGGGGAGCTCAAGTGGGTGTGGTGATGGGTTCGAGCAGTTGCAGCGCCATTATGGCGCACGGTGGCCCCGGATAGTTACCCGAGGAGCTACTGTCCCGAAAAGGTAAGTCGACTTACCCGGTTATCGTGGAGTGTGCCTTCAAGTAGGGGGCGGATCAGTTAAAAAAAAGCGTGCCGCACATTCCACTTTTGCTCGTTCGTAGTAACATTTGAATGCGAACCAAGGAGAATTGGAAGACTTGTATGGTCTGGGCGGGATTTGATCCAAGTTTTAATACATAGACCATGAGATCAGGAACAACGCCATTCAAGAAGATAATTGTGAGCTAAATGCTGTGAATTTTGCCTAAGCCCCGTGAGGGAGGGAGTTGTGGGTGAATGGCCCTTTTCTGCCACACACCGTATTCATATAGCACCTTGTTCTGGTCAAGTAACTCATACGCAGGACCAGTTAGAGTGACTGCCAGGCACAGATTTCCTATGCAGTATCTGTTTGTGGGTACGAGTAATCCCATATTGTGCTGTCCCCCTTTCTCCTTTTCATGCTTTTTGCCACAAATAAACGGATAAATACCAGATTTCTAGCCATAGCAATGGTTAAACGCATTTTCAGAGAATACATCCACGACAGAAAAATTTTCGCAATCGGTTCACATCTTTCAAAGAGGCCAACGTTCAGTATGAGCAGAATGCAAGCCGGTAATGAGGTCGGTAATTTCGATGAGCTCCTATAAACAGTAGAATGTTAGTGGCAGTAAATGGGAGCAGGGATTTACTAAAGATTGGCATGAAGGCAATTCTTAGCATGTTTCTGAATCAATACAGGGACGTCTGATGATGTCGAGTGCAGCTCCGAATTCTCCGAGCTAAGCACATAAGAAACGGGCGATTCTATTACCAGCCCGTGTGGTTACAACGCGCGCATCGCATCAGAAACGGCGCGGCATTTCCAACCTTTACTATTAGGTTGGCTGATAAGTTCCTGGACACTTCAAAACAGTTTTATCCACAATGCGTCGATTGAATGCTCATCTTTTCATGTTCGGCCCTGTTGAACAGTGTTCTCCAATGTTCCCCCGCATAGGTATATAAGGGCCGGAGCTTGTCTAGAAGATCATTTCTGTTCAAAATGGAAAAGGTAGCTCCTCGGACGCTCTACTTGTACGAGTTCCGCCGTGGAAGTTCTACGAGGAAGGCGGCCGAAAACATGAACGCTGCGTTCGGGCCACAAACTACTTTCAAGTCCACCGTTGATGTTTGGTTCGAACGCTTTCGTTCTGGATATACGAGCCTGGCCGACCAGCAACATACTGGACGCCCTGTTGAATACGACGACTAGCGCCTCGTGCAAGCAGTTCAGGAGAACCCAACGGTCAGCACAAGACAGTTGTCTCAGATGCTTGGATGCATACACCATACAGTTGAACTGCATCTCTCTCGCTTGGGATATAGGAAAGTTCTGTCCACATGGCCACCCCACGTGCTGTCTGACAGCAACAAACAGACAAGGTTGTCCATTGAGGAATCCCTTCTCAGCCGTCCACGCAGGAAAGAATTACTGAGTAATATTCCGAATTCCCCGGACCTCGCCCCATCTGATTACCGTTTATTCTCCCTTCTCAAAACATATCTGAAGGACAAGCAGTTCGAAAAAGAGGAGGACTTCAAAATCGCGACCAACGACTTTATAGCGTCGCAGTCTGCACAGTTCTGGATGAATGGAATTGAAAGGTTGCCAGAGCGATGGCAGAAGGTTACTGATAATAATGGTGAATATCTTGTTGATTGATTATAAGTTGTTCCAAAATAAAGTTATAAAAATAAAAAACGTCTCGAAGTGTCCAGGAATTTATCAGCCAACCTAATAAATCGAAATTTGTGAAACTTCGTTAGAACCGGGAAATATTCTCCTTCAGCTATTCTGTGGCAGTGAAAGCTATGCAACGGGTGGGGGTCGATTGGTCAAATTTTCGCTTCGCGACGTCGCACTCACAACGCCCTCAGCACGACTTGCTGCAGTCGGTTGGAATTCCGCTCAGTGTGCAGTGGGCTTGTATCGTGAGGAACCTTCGAAGATTGCAGGTTAGAAGCTTCAAAAGTTCCTATACATATGTTTGGTTGTTGCTGTTTTAACGGATAAAACTACAACCGACTCGCACTCGCCGCGGGCGGCTGCGCGGAAATTCGACCAATCGACCCCCACCCCTATGCAACATAGTCATGAAAGAGAGAATAGCGTTCGTGTTTTGGGAGAACCAGTCAAGTTGGAGGCCAGCGAGAGGGTTCAATGATTTTGTATAAGATGAATGCTGTAAAACAAAAAAGTCAGAGCTACGAGAGAAATAGTTTTGAAATTTGTAATTTGAAAGCTGTCATAGAAACACTTGTGTTCGACGTTCAATGAGACGGAAGGAAAAACAGGACATTCGATCTCTCAAGTGAATTCTCAGACATTTATGAAAATTTTACGCTACGCGTCGTGACCTCACCATTCTTGCGGTAAACTCATTACGCACAAGTTTTGTTTCCACGGGGGGAGGAGCAGTGCTCAGCGGAGCGTCGAAGAAGAGCCGGCGAAAAAATCAGCCAGAAACAGTGAGAAGATGGGCGTCCATAAGCGACACAGACAAGCCGTGGCTGACGTACGGCAACGATTCATCTGAATCAGTGACAAAATTTTGTCTTTAAGTGATATAATTCAGCTTGTTGAGCTGTTCAATAACCCTGATGTACGCACAATCGGACAACCGGCAGTCAGTGGTGTAGCAACAGCTCGTGGTTTAGCAAAAACATACCAATTATTCATGGAAGGCACCCTCGTGAAACTTGATTTGATCCAGGTACTGTGTTTTGGGACTCATTGTTCGAGCTAAATCTAATGATTGTATACTTTGATCGACTCCACTGAAAGAACATTCTACGTCGCTTGTCAGCGATTAGAGGCACACCATACGATAATCAGACCAGTGGCTTACTTCCTTGGGGCAATTAGGTCATTGGATAACTGCTTAGACTGCATCTTTGTTGCGGCTGCACGGTGCACCCTCACGGTGTTGTGTCCGCATGAACACAACCAAGCCACGCCCACCTAACCAATCACACTTGTTATGGACGGACGAATTTCCAATGTGGAAACTATCTTCATCATCGAAATGGTTGTTTTAGTGAATTGTCTTCTTTTACCCTAAGTTTCCTTCCCCACTTGAGCTCCACGTTGGAATCTTGTTCGTATATGGTTAGGTGTGGTTTGGTTGGGTGGGCCTGGCTTGGTTGTGTCATGCAGACACAACACCGTAAGGATGCACCATGCAAGTGCATTAATGGTGCAGTTTGAGCGATTATCTAAGAACCTACTTGCACCAGGAAAGTGTGACAGTAATTTGGTTATTGGGTGGTGTGCCTTTAACTGCAGTTTGAGCTAAATTTTGGTGGATATGGCTACTTTGTGCCGACATACAGTAATAGGTTTTTGAAAACACCCAAAACTGACAGTTGCTATGAAGGTTCACACCTCTCTAATATGCAACTGAACGAGTTTTCCAAGCACTCTACTTCGCTTGAAGACACCAGAAGGGGTAAATTCGGCAGACTGTGGATTATGATGGTGGATGTGCTCAGCAATGTAGTAGTAGAGAAAGAACGACATAAAACCGCGAAAAAACCGAGCAATAGGAACCTGAAAATCCCCCTTCTCTCTCTCGTCCTCTGCGTCACTAGCCGGAGCGGACTGAAGACAGGCCAGAGTCTTAACCAGCCGGCCGCGATCGTTGTCCCGCCCCTCCACAGCGACTCCCCCGGCCGCGTAACCGCATAACAGCATGCCGAGCTGCAGGGTCGTTATAAGACCCCAACCCGCGCTTTTTCAATGCGATTTTCGCCACATATGATCGCCTCTGAAGTAGAAGGAGGGTCGTTTTCAGAGAACATGTACGCCCAGATCTCAGTTTTCCCTTACCCCTAATGGTGCCTTTAAGCTCATTACGGGAAATCCGCGACAGTTTATAGTGAATGAGCGTATTTCAAAGTAGGGCAGAGAGTGTAGTGACAGGGTGCGCAAACTCTCATTCCCATGGTGCGGGTATCAAATCCCGCATGAATGCCCGCCCAGGCCAAGCGAGCCTTCCATCCCTCCATGGTGGGTGTATTGCTACCGGACTCGCCTGAGAGGGTAAAAGCTCTGACTTTTACATTGGTTGCTCTCGTAAGACACTGTATAGGCCGAATCGCATTCAACAGCCACCACGATCCTGAATGGAACTAGAGTGCGCGGCACATTCCACAGAAGAGATTGATGGACGCGTAAAACTTTGTCCTTTCTCATGTATATTTTGTTCTATGAGTTTCTATCTGACAATTCAGTATAGTAGTGAGAACCGCCCATTTTTTACTGTCAGGTGCTGGGTGGGGTTTGTGATACGGGGAGGAACTTGTTAACTAGAAAACTGAGGAGTGTCACCTGAATGAAAATTAAAAGTACGTCTTTTGGCGACAAATTTTTATAGACATCCGCAGCAGGAGGGTGATTAGCTGATCTCTGCTTGACTTGAGACATTTCAAAGAAAACTGCGTTGAGTGTAAGCTTATTCTCATACAGGCAATCCTTCATCCACAGTTCCACAAAGAGTTCGATCACGCACTCGGCGTCGAAGAAAGCAAAGGCTATGGTTTCGTCTACACAAGGAGTTGCAAGGTAACGACAGATCGGATGTCCCATGGATACAAAAAGTCCTTTCGCCAAACAGACGGACGTATTACAGAACTCGTGGCAAATCGGTCATCCAGCAATCGGTGGCCAGTGTGTCTACATGGATCCTGTAAATGATGTAGTCGTGTGTTACCTGACAAACGGCGTTAAATCTTGGGTCGGAGATCATCCACTGTGCTTTCATAATCTGCAATCAAAAATCTACGAAATAATTTCCAAGCGAAGCAAAAGCTCGTCTGCTTCTGCTGAAGTCATTGATGCAGCTATAAGGGAAAAATAACAGTAGTATTGCAATATGATCATGAGTTCAGTACCGGCAGCGTAGTGGTCTACCATAATCGCTAGACGTAAAAGAAAGCGTAATGTGCCATGGCTGAACACGTTGCACTCCACCTTACGCCAAATCTCGTAATTTTTGTATCATATCTCAGTGATCAAGTGTGATGTGGTTGGCTCATCTAAGTGGACTATAAAAGAGTCACTTGAACGTAAAAATAGAAGAGAGAAAACGGTGCGATACAAAAGCTCTATGGAGAAGAAGAATGGGGGGGTTACATATCTTGGGAATTTGGCGTGAGTTGTAGCGTGATGTCTGCACTTACTGAAACAGTACACACCGCAATTCGTTTTACGGTAATACTTTATGATAGACCAGTCTTATGCTGCTACATTTATAGTCTTTGCTATCGAATAATGTGATAATGCATTGTAATTACCATTATTAAGTACTTCAAATTACAACTCAGAACAGTTCTGTTTTCTGATTCAATTATTAATATGCATTTTTGAAAATTATTCTGAGCCGTACACGTATTTTGGATGTCTCTGTCTGATTAGATATTGACTCAGTCGATTATAATGGACGAATTGCTTCTTATCACTCACCACACCCACTCTTTGATGACATTTCCCTTCCTGCGACACTCATCGCTTTTACATGAAACCCACTTTCAATTTTTCAAATAAAATCGATGTGAAGTAGTATTGGCACTTTTTCCATGTACAAGATCAAGTGCAACTGTTTCGGCTATGACAATATTCTTTAAAAAAAACCGGTAGAATACCATGATATGTATGTAGGGATTGAGGCATTGCTTGTGGATGCGCCATGCTTGACTGTTTTAAGGACATAACTCCGCATATGGAAGTGTTGCGGTTCCTCCTCTTGGATATATTACACTTCAGACCACATATTTATTGTTTTTTTACAAGCGTTCCTTATACCTATTATGCCTAAGTTCTTACGAGAAAATGATTGACTCTTTCGACCTTTGACCTTGACTTGAGTTCTAAGCCTCCTTTTTGATGACAGCTTGCTTGGCGAGTCCATCAGTCCGAGACAGATCGTGGCCGAAAGCGTCAGAAGGTACCGGCCGATATAAGTTGGCCATTATAAATTAGTTCGCCACCTGGTGTGTTTCCTCGCCTGGTAAAGGACTGATGCCGCTCAAGAAACGGTAGGCGGAGAAACTGAGGATGCATCATGAACGTGAAGTTTTGACACTGACTACGCAGTGATTCCGGTCGAGTTGACAGGTATGTCACAAAAAGTTTTGACGCTTCACATTTGTCCTCTGAAGTGGGAGCAAACAAATAATAGACTTTATATAGGAATTGATAATAATAACAACAAATAATAGGTGAATAGAATGCTAAACAAACGGATCAGTGAAGTAACAAATGTCGTTAATGAATTGGGTAATAATATAGTAGTTGGGGAGGAAGGAACGGGGAGGCACTTCACTGTGCTCGGCGTCTGGCGCAGTTTTTGCTTAGCTAAAACTTGACTGAGGGACCTCCCATCCCCTCAGACTAAGACTCAGGCAACAGCATTGGCACCACGAATTGAATACGTAAGTAAATAAATAACAAGATAGGTAATATTTAGGTAAGTGAATTCATGAATAAAAAGATAGCAAATGTACATAAGTAAGTGAATAAGTTGGTGGTTAGTCAGATAAGTGAAACATCAAGTAAATCTGTAAGCAATCAATGAACAAAAAGATGTTAGTCGTGTGAATTTATACTTTGCCTTAGCAATGGATATCGACTATAGCATGCACTGAACGCCGGCCGTGATTGAATACCCTGTGTCTGGGTCGTCCTTCGCCGTCTGGAGTCTCCCGGATTTGCCTAAGCCTTTTCAAGGGAGGAGCCTGCCTGGTGTCTGACCTCGCGGCGGGAAGCGTGTTGCCGAAGAAAAGCCAGCTGTCTTCAAGCCGGTACGCACTCACGGCCGGCGATCAGTGCGTGCTTTAATTTATACCTTAGCAGTGTGGGGCTTATTATGAGAGATTCCGTGTTTTGCGTTCCACTACACCAGTTACGCCAAATAGTACCCAAAAAAACGCTGCAACGGGTTATTCTAAAGCATATGATGATAGTAGGAACTCATTATTGAGAGAGGAGCGTGAATACACGGAACTTATCCTTAAAGGCAGCATTAGGGGTAATGCTGTAATGGAGAAATCCCTACAAGAAGTCACTCACATGGTAGTCCTGGGCCTAGGAAGGCTACCTATGGCGAAATCCCGGTGAAAAAGCGCCCCTCCGAGCTGTAGAAACCCTGCAAAACGCCGCAACCATGCAGCGGTTCGGCCTCTTGGACACAGCGGTCCCGCCTCCCGATGACGTAATTCCCGATTGACTGGGGTGGGAGCGGCCCAAGAGATGCGGCAGGATCGGAGGTTTTGCGGCGCGCTTTCGCAGTTTTAGCTTGAAACGCACTCAAAAAAATAGATGCTGTTCTATTTCCAAACATTCCCTTGTTTACTTGGCAACATGCCAATGGAAAACTAGATCAGACTACTCCCCTTTTGACGGACAGGTCGTCCGCGTTGAGAATCAACAGTGGAAAGGGGGTCCTATTTTTCGGGTTCTGCGCCATTTCCATCCGTTTTTCACCACTATCCTGTTACTAGGCATCTCGACTTTCATATGCACTATTTCTTTTACTTTTCGTCCGACTTTCCCCTAATGCTGCCTTTAACAAACTCAGTATGTAATACAAGAATGTGTTTGCCATACTCTGTGATAATAAGTAGTGTAATGGAACGCAATACACGATGTTGCGTCATCGTACGCGCTACCACTTTTACAATGACAAGGGAGGTGTGTGGCGACTGGTCGAATTTTCGCTTCACGGCACAGTCAGTACGACTGGCGCAGTCGTTTGGAATCCCGCTCAAGACGCAGTAGGCTGGTACCGTGAAGGATCTTCAAAGATTGCAGGTTGGAAGCTTCGTAAGTCCGCCTATGTAGTTTTTGCTGTTGCTGTTTCAACAGATAAAGCTGCAAACGACTCGCATTCTCCGCGGGCAGCCGCGCGAAAATTCGACCAATCGCCACACACCCTGACAATGATTGTGCATGTGATCAGCGACGACTACACAGCTGCTTAGACAGAATTTTGTGAATTGAAATTTTCACTCAAAAATGTTGGGCAATTAGGGTTTTATTATATCGTAAACTTTCTTCTGTAATCGATTGAACGTAAACGTATGTTCTCCACTGCCTGCTTTCATGGCGTTCGTAAGATAGCACAATACAAGTTCATTGCTCGGATCACATCGGATCGCCTGACCGCCAATACCCATATGACCAAACTGCCATGAGCCCTAAAGAAAGTGGAAGTTCATTCCGGTTGATCAAATTACTTCCAATTACAGGAGGAAAAGTATTCCGCTGATGAAGCTCTGTGCTCTTCGGTGATCTTTTAGAGGATATTCGACCAGTTCTGAATCTTTTTGAAAAGAATCGAAACACAGTAATCTCAAAAATCGCACCTACGAGCGCAATGTCACAGATAGCTACGCCCATTGGCACGTTGTGGACAGTCTTGGCCATCCCCCAGCCCACGATGTGCGGACTTGGCACAGGTAAATTCTAGCCGCTGTATGGAATGGATGGATTCGTAACAACCACTACGCTATTGTCTGCTCCAAACCTTCATAAGTCAAGGCACCTCTCATAGATAGCTCGACCCCGCCCACAGGTATAATGCACCCATCACCTAAGTGGGACCGTTTGTTCGCTCAGAATTACGGTAACCTACCGTTGGACTTCGGAAGTATATGAACCCATGTCCTTTGTTGTGTATTTCGCCAAATGTATGATCAAAGACTGCTGGAAAAAGAGGCTCGAAAATCGTCTGAAAGGTAAACCATCATTTTAAATAGCATATTAATATTGAAAGTAAACCAATTAGTGGTATAGGTAGTTTGAGCAGAATATAAAAAAGTTATTGAATATAAAGTGGAGGTGTGTAGTGGTACGTAGGAAGAACGGAATGAAATGGTAAAGACCCCGAGAAATTAGACCTTTTCCTCAATGTTCATTCCGATAGGAGGCGGACCACGCTGACGAAACGGGCGGACCACGTCAAAACAAGTGGCAGCTGTCAAAAAAAGATGGCTCTTACAAACCTTAGGGGCACCCACCGGGAATTCCACCGCATTTCAATTTTTTCGAACCCTAGCTTTCATTTGGGTGACTGTGGAAGTTTCCATAATAGCACTACTCCCATCACTGACTACTATCAGTAGAATTTTTCACACACCATATTATTAGGTCGGACAAAAAGTTCTCAAAATATATCACACCGCCTGCTTTGCCTTGATTTTTCAGCACTAAATTTTGCGACTTTCAGATTCTTTGTGCATTACTTTGCAGAGAAAAAGCTGCTCTTTCATTTTCTTGTGAAGTCCATACACGATTTCGGGTAAGCGCGCTCTTCCGACCGTTTTTTCAAGCCGTTAAAAAGTGCAATTGCTGGATTGTGGCACAAGATGCCTCAAAACTTCTAGGAAATACGTCGCAGTTTACTAGTAGTATAACTAGTAGTTTTGGGAGGGATGTCGCCAGTCCTGCACAGCAAGAGGGTAGCCTTACAACTTAACGTCAGAAGAGACAATGGTCCAAAACGATGCATGCTTTAGTGACCATTTTCATGCCTACCGTAAGCGCAGAATACCAAAATTCTGAGAGCGAGTTCTTTACATAGCAGTGCAATCTATCAATGAAAAACCTATCAAAGTTCACTAGAAATACGTTCTCTACCATAAAATAGATAAGATCCCAGCGCTTCACGCGATGACGCCAAAATCCCCACATACGGAGATGAGTGGTTCAAAAAACTGCACAAAACAAGGTACGGAAGTCCAGCTTTATTTCCTGTGAACCTAAGATGTGTCCAGTAGGGATCACTACTTTTTGGCACTCCGAAGCATCTCCCTCAGAGGAGACATGGTTGAAGAGGAGGATGTTTAAATCACTTCTCCTCGGTTTTCAGAGTTTGAAGAAAGAATTGAATAAGGAAGTAGGATCTGCACTGTAATTGTGAAGAAAAGAGCGCTGAATCTAATGGTTTTGTTTCAACCGATTATGTTGGAGCGGAATTATTCTGCCAAAGTTAGGCGACGCAAAACAGCGGATACTTCATGACCGACCCAATAATTATTAGAAACTTTAATATAGGTGTGAAAAAAACTCGAATAAGCTGATAAGAATTAGATAATACTTCCTATGAAAGGGCAAGGAAAAAAGAATGAAAAAGATAGCTGCAAAGAGGCAACGCATATGAAGCACTCAAGAGGCAAAAGAATAAAGTACAGGACACAGTTTTTAAAAACTTCATTTCAAAAAAAAACTATTATACCATGTGGTAAAACTGCTACCTTTCTGGCATCCTCTCCTAGAAGCGTTCCGTTCAAGATGAGCTCATAAAGAAGTGCAAATGCTCTGGCTGATGCTACACCATTCACACCTGGTTGACCAACTATACGGGTGTCAGGATTGTTGTACATGGTGAACAGCTTCAAAATAATTCAGTAAAAAATATTATTCAAAGATAGTCAGCACGCACGTTGTGGGGGGAGCGAAGTGGTGAAATGGAGCTTACCATTGGGAGCACACCACAGTCATTCCACCCACACGATGAGCGTGCCCACTGCCATTTGGCTCAATCGGGGTAGAAAAAGGGAAAGGGATGAGTGAACTTTTTTCACTCAGTTCAATGTATCAAAAGGAGTTAATTCAGTTATAGGCACATCTCTGAGAGAAATGTGAATCGCATAAGTTTGCGAGACTGACCGTGAGCCCAAATTAACGCGGGATCCCGTGAGAGAAACGCCAGAATGGGCGCGGACATCAAACTTGATATAGTTTGTTTGTCCATTACATATCTGTTTGTGATAAGAACCCGGCCTTGCGAAAAAAATTGCCTGCTCGCATGCACATGGGCGACTAGAACATGTGCTCAGGACGCTCGAATTGGGTCTCCCAGTCTCGCGAACTGGGTCGTCGTTCGACGTGAGTTGGGCGCACATTGAGGGCGCAGCCTCCACATACCGGATTTACTTGAGTGTCCTTCGAGTGTCTTGACGCACACCTGAGCTCCCGTCAGGATTACCCATTACGCGACAATAAAATGGGAAGGCAGCTGTATTATTGTAAATTTCTCAGCTACACACCGTTCTCTAGTGGACTGATTCGTCTGGATGAGTGCGCGGCAAACTGCGCGACGGTGGTGTGAAGGAAGACTCGCGCCGCCACCCGCAGATGTGACGAAAATTTGAATTTTTTCACCGGAGCACTTACGCAATTAAAGGATACGATAAGTTGTGGGGGGGAGGAGAGGGGGGGGGGTCCAGGCTACTGTTATACTTCCTTCTCGGATAAGTTTTCTTACAGGATGATGAATTTGAAAAGAAGGCTCTGAGTTTAAGCTACATGTGGTCCAGGCTACTGTTATACTTCCTTCTCGGATAAGTTTTCTTACAGGATGATGAATTTGAAAAGAAGGCTCTGAGTTAGTGGATGATGAATGGCGGATTGAAGTTAGCCCAAGCTCCCAATTGTGCATAATAACCAGCAATGACGTGAGGCACGTTCATACTCAGCGCCGTCAGGGCGTAGCTGCGTTCACAAGCAACAAAGCAGAGTGACAGAGACTAAGGGAGGTGCAGAGACACGCAGCCACGCCCTACCGCCGGCAGCGCAGAGTATGAACGCAGTGTATGCTTTGTAATGTGAGCTGAGAAAGCTGAGAAAACGAAATACCTGAAGCGTAACTGGGATCAGCTTTGCCTGCAATTTTATGATCACTGTAGTGAATGTTTGTTACGACCTGTTGATCCCTACACCTAGCGGCACTTACAATAGATCATCAAGTAAAAAGTGGGTTCAACTAGTCTAAAAACGCCGAAAGTGGTAGCAGTACGCAGTTATATTCGAACCATGCGATTTGCAGCGTAGCTTGCTGCACAAGTTGGGACGCCTCTTCTAGACGGGTGTGCGCACTTAAGACAAATTTTCGCGCGGCCGCGCGCGGCGAGCGGCGCCGCTGACTTCTTGCATGTGATTGCGTACATTGCAACACTTCCTGCAGAGTTTTACGCCTGAACCAATTATTTCTTACTCATAATGGTTACCACGTAATGCTATTGTTTCTTTTACTCGCTTTCAGTATTTTGTCTTTTTAGGGTAGAAAAGTTATAGATTTTCAGAAAATGATGGGATAAACAGCTGTTCCTCAAAGGACCTTCATGATACCAGACCCTTCCGTGCTGAGCAATTCCAACTGACCGCGGCAAGTCGCGCTGACGACGCCGCGAGTGCGACGTCGCAAAGCAAATATTTGCCATAAGTGTACACACCTCTTCCAGACAAGCCAGTTGCATTCCCAGGGTTGTGCAAACCCCCCTTCCTTGCGTCCTCCACCACCACCACGGGGTTAGACTGCAGACTAAAAAGCATACCCCGTCTCTTCGGCTTTTCCTTACTCACTTTACATTTTCCGAACTTTTATGTATGAAGTTTTTTTCACAGTTCCATTTTCCTGCACAAGCAAAGTCAACAAGCACACTTGGAGACCCCACTCCTTCATAAGAAACTGCACATGTGCAACAACACGCTATGCTGAAGAGAGCGGATATCATGGATGCGCTTAGGACAGTCCACACGACTTCCGTCGCCGCGCGCGGCAGGTGTTCTGTTGGTACAATCGTGGTATAGGAAGGGTCAGGACTCTAACCGTGCAGTACATAGCTGAAGACTCTTGACAATCGCCCAAATATTGCACAATTCTGAGCGCTCTGTCCAAACTCATGTAAATGTGACACACGACACATTGCGTCGTGATTAACACTACATCCCGTTCACTTTACATAGGATTACAGTAAGCACCTACAGATTTGCCAAATCGACGCATATTGCCAACTCCTTTTGCGAAATATCCTCGTGGATCCATTGTGCGTGCGGCTATCTTTGCAATTGCTCTGTCGTACATGATTTCCCTGAACGATATTATGGAAGTCGCCGTGGACGTGCACATTTAGCAAGATGAAATGTGAATTGTAATTGTTTATTTAAACAATTACAATAAACAATTACAATTTGAAATGTGAATGATAAAATGAAGGCGTTGCTGTTGCACCTTCAACCGTCCGTCACTTTCCAATCACCTCCTGTGATATGCTTCAATTGGTAAGCGAAATGAAACGCTTTGACAAGTTCCTCAGGATTCTGCGTGTAATAAAGAACAGGGAAGGAATAGAGAAGTTTTCTTAGCGGAAGCTTATGTGGTGGTTATTTCATAAGAGAGTAAGAAGAGCTCGACGCGGAAAAAGGTGAATGTGGACCCCTTCCATGTGGGTGAGACGACGAGACATTCGCCTCTTCACCTATTGCGATAGGCTCAAAAAACACAAATCCCGGCCGACCAGTTCAATTTACGAACCTTTTTTTAAAAATTCTCCTTTCAGTAATCTACACCTCCTGTCCAGGGTCAGAAAGTTTGAGATCGCGATTCTTATACGGTTTTTCCTTAAACGTTTCCTTTATATAGGGAATAAGCTTGTAAACCCTGAAGATGAATTAGGTGGCCTGATCTAATCACTTCTAATCACGTCAAACCAATAATGATGTGATAAGTGATATACATGCACAAATACAAGAAGTATCCATGGCGAAATTCGAACAAACAAACTTGATAGCAAGAGGCACATTGAGACCAGTGAGGCGTGCCAAACGGACCTCTTCGGTAGGACATTCCCCAATGTGAAGGTCAACGTCTAAAAGTTGAGATACAGACAACGTTTAAATTATACATGTAGTGTCACTGATTGTCATATCAGGCCTCATTAAAGGCAGCTTTCGCGAAAATCCGGATGAAAAGTTAAGGAAGTAGTGAATATGAAAGCCGAGATGTCTAGTAACAGGACGGTGGAGAAAAAACGGCTGGAAATGGCCAAAAACTCGAGAAATAAGACCTCTTCCCACCGTTGGTTCTAGGCGCGGACGACCTTTCCGTCAATAGGCGGGTACTCCGCACGGGTTTTCCATTGGCATTAACAAGACATAAACATGAAGGGATGTTCGAAAATGCGACAACATCTATTTTCATGCGGTGGCTTCAAGCTAAAAGTAAGAAAGCGCGATGCGATACTTCCAGTCCTGCCGATTTCCTTGACCAACTATGCCTTGACCACCCACTAATCACGTCGCTAGGAGGCGGGCTGCCCTT
Source organism: Trichostrongylus colubriformis (assembly GCA_963978905.1). Classification (NCBI taxonomy): domain Eukaryota; kingdom Metazoa; phylum Nematoda; class Chromadorea; order Rhabditida; family Trichostrongylidae; genus Trichostrongylus; species Trichostrongylus colubriformis. Next base: position 47,267,563 of record OZ022257.1, on the reverse strand, counting down.
GTCCAAGGCGGCTTGCCCTGACGAGGCCGCCTCCGCCACAGCTGAAGAGGGCGCCTTCTGCGGGGGATTTCGCCATAGATCGGCCTTTCAGCCCCGTAATTTTGAAGTGCATGCCTTCTTTTGGCGTTCCCTGTCACCCATATTATCGCGAACACTGTCTTTAAGGGTACGCTCCACATGTTAGGGTCACTGTTTCACCAACAAAATTCAGGGTGCTGATTAATTAGTGTTTTGGGATAGGTAGGGACCTAAAGGTATGTTTAAGGATAAGTAGCGGTCCGGTAATTAATATCATGCACCCTTGTCGCGGTACAGTTATGGTGATATTCAGGGATCAAGACAACAACCAAACGACCAAACACAAATTCCGCCCACCGTTCGACGTGTTCACTAAAAGCGGCAGCAACCAAGAGTGGTCAAACGAGAGCGAAAAAACAGCAGGAAGGAACGACGCGTAACTTACGATGTTTAGACTCGATTTCCTCCCGGAAGAAGTGCCCAATAGTCCGATGATGTGGATCGATACGGCAGAACACCTACTATGAAAAGATTAACGTGCAGTTGTTAATCACATTGTGCTGTTCTCAGTTCGGAGGAATCGTCAATGGAATCCCATAATCCTAATTACTCTTGAAAACACTCATTAGATAAAGTACATGAACAGAAGCACGAAAAGAACCAAAATTTTTTTCCTTCCAAGGTAGAGAGTGAAAGACTGGAAAAAGAGCAAGTTGTTTGAATCCCGCTGCGTAGCATCTAAGCAATCGTCGGAGGTAGAGCGCAGTTCAGATTTTCGCACCCACTGTTGATTTGCTTCCCACTCTGTGTCCCTGACCACGTGACCGTCACCTCTTTGCTTCTAGAGCTGTTGTGAGCTTCGCCCCCTTGAACGACCCATCCCGTCGGGCGTCACTGTGAGAAGTTCTATCTCAGCAGGATTCCTGCTTTCGCGTGAAACTTTTTTGAGCCCGTCGCATGCAAATAGAACATAAGTATCAGGCTGTCCCGGAAGTTCCGGAGCACTTTCGCAGACAAGAGTTTCGGGGCACCCCACAATGGATAGCCGGGGCATTACTCGATTGACTGTGAGGAACATCCAACGTTCCATGCCGTAGGTATATAAGGATTTGCGCCTATCCACAAAAGGAATAGAGCGAAACGGACAAGACTTCACTCCCAGCATCTACCTCGACGAGTTCTACAGAGGGGGTTCCATAAGGGAAGCGACCAAAAACATCAACGCAGCATATATGGGCATGAAAAGAACGCAATTTTCTCCGTGGGCGATTCCCCTAAAAGCTGGCATTCTGCTTTCGAAAATATTCATTTTGGTTGTGGCTGATTTCATACCTGATCTAGCAGCCAACCATGAGTGATTGGATGATATGCGGTTTTAGTGCCTGGCGGATACTTTGGTGCTTGCTGTTCGATAATAGTTGCCATGCGAAGTGGGTCAGTCAAGTCGGCCAACGTCATCGTTTCTTCAAAGTACGGGAGACCTGCCTGTAACGGAACGCGATCGAGAAAGCAAAATTTCAACGTCAGTAGGCGCAGTCGTTGCCGAAGTATGTGCGCCAGGAGATTCGAATTGAATCACGGGGCACGCAAATCGCGTCATCGCGCGCGATAGGTGTTTCTCATTAAGCGCTACCCGTTTTTAGCGAGTCATCGCGAACAAGAGCAGCCATAACGAACCTTGTGAGAAAGAATCATTTCGATAGTGATGTCTCCTTTGCCATTCTGCCCAAATTCCGGCCAATACTGTGTAACTTTGTCGTTGTAGTTGCACAAGCCCCGCTCCACCAACATCGCCACACATATCGCAGCCACACTCTGTAAAATTAAATTGTCTCCAACGTCAGCTCCATCGATTGATGTCTTTGAAAAAATTCCGTTCAGGGTACGATTTTGTATGAAAGTAGTGTTTATACTTCGCAATAAGAGTGCCTATGGCATGAAACTCAACTGCCGGTTCATGTTACGCATAATCTATCTCTCACTTTCACAATCGGCATAATTTTCAGATTTCATCTCGGCGCTTTCGTTTGAATGTGCGACAGGACATTCGAATGGAATCAGCGCGCCACACTAATTGCGTCGTGCGGGCAAGTGTCTCAATGGTCCGGTTGTTGATGGCAGCAAACAAGGCGATTCCCGCGCACGGCTGCGTTCATACTTTGCGCACCGGCGGCGACGACGTCGGTGCGCAAAGTATGAACGCGGTCTAACGCTGACCTCACAAATTCAGGTGTCTTGTCGCACATCCGTTTCGCTTGGACACGATACCTGCATTTCGCGCGAAACTCACGTTTAGTGCGGAATGTGATTGCGGCCTAAAAGATAACGCTTTTGTGGGACACGCAAACCAAATGTTAGGTGTGATATAGTGTAAAGAAATCATAATTTTATTGCTATAAATCAACAAATTAAGAACTGAAATGAATCGTTAACGAGGTAATCAAAGAAATACGGAAAAGAAGTTATGGCGTACCTTTGTGCAACTGAACAATACAGTAATTGTGTCCTCGTTCCACAGTCGATTACATGATTTGTCGGCATATCCACCCCACAAGTCGACAACTAATTTGCCTTTGTGATAGACCGCAAATGCTGCACCGCCTTTTTCCCATCCTTCTGAGAAATTTCGTCTGAAATATTAGCTCTTATCAGAATGCATCATTGTACACCCTGACTGGATTCTGTTTAAAGACACTGGGAAGGCAGGCTTACGGTATGGACATAGTGGCCTGGAGCTCGTTACATTGCACACACTACGTCTTACCAAGACGTCGAGTGTGAAATCCTTTAGTTTTTTTTCATACTGATGCACTTTTTCTCACTCTTTCGCTTATTCTTGCTTTCACTGTTGCACTTGTTTGTTGCTGTGTGCTCACTCAGCTGTGTTTCACTTGTTTCAGGACGCGTTCATAGTTTGCGCCGCCAGGGCGCGGATGCGTCTACAGGCAGCGAGGCGAAGCGGCACGGAGGAGGTGCTGAGACGATGCAGACAACGGATGGCATAGGCGGAGACGCAGATGCACGCAGCCACGCCCTTCCGCCGTCACCGAGAAGTATGAACGCGGCCTAACATCATCATGAATGAAATCAAATTCGTCCTCAACGAAATCAAATGACAATGGTAGCAGCCCACCTGAAGCGTGCACTTCAAGGTGAAGCGCACTATGATCACCTCGAAAGCGCGTTTTTGAACGCCGTTTTCTCTATCTTTTCTGATTTAAATTTTCATTTACGGAGGGCAGAATTTTGAATGCGCTCTGCCAGGGGTAAGGAGAAAATTAGAGAGACATATTTAGGGTGAAGGATCATTCCCCTTCAGAAGAGATGATCTGTGGCAAAGCTCACATCGAAAGCGCGTATTGCGGTTTCTATCGCGATCCCGCAGCCTGCCAGTCACGCTGCTTCGCATTCGCCGGGCGATTCATTGCGACGACGGGGGACATTTGCAGCTGGCTTATTTGGCTCCACGCCCATTGGCATCTACTACCATCGGCTAGTGAATGGGCAAAAGGAAAGGGGCGAGAAAATGTTTTCTATTCCCTATTGCTTGGATTTTAGACATTATGCTCCGCTGTTACCCTCCTAGCCACCTCGACTTTCACATTCCACTATTATTTCACAATTTGCCAAATTTACCCCTAAAGGTGTTTTTAAACAAGTCACATAAGGTCACTAAACAAAGCTCTAATTGTTGTCTCCGTTTTCTTCAGCAATATACTGTAATAATGATGATTTATAAGGTGACGTGGAGACGTGACATGATGGGTAGATGAAAGACCCAGGCTTTATACTTCATTAATTTAACCAGTTTCCGTTATTTGGGTAGTGAAGACTCATGCTCCGCTAGAGGACACATTACAGTCTCAAATACATGATTTAGACAAAAACAACGTGAAGGACAACTCATCATTTGTGGTTGTCTCCGCACCATCACTTTCGTAGGTGGAGTCCCGATTACCAATAACGGTTATGGGGTGAGAGGCAGAAAGCTGGGTAGGTTGTGAGAATCTATCATGGCATCGCTATCATACGGGGAATGGTAAACGGACAAATGTGCGGTGGTACTCACTACCGCAACGCGTGAGCTTGCGTCGCGGTTCGTCGTCAGTGGGCACAGGTTTTCTCCCGTCTCGTCGCTCCGTCTGCGCACTCCGCGTAAGAGAGTGCACGTGGCGAGATACTCGCAGCGTGTACTACGCATGATTGGTACGGAAGCCTACGTTGATCTCATCGGATAGTCCGACGAGACGGAGGATACTGTGGAGTAGCGGCGAAGTAGAGGAGGATGATCAGTTGTCATTGCGATTGGGGTTCCACATCGCCAATTTAGTAATTGCGGAAGCCTTCGGTCCCCGTTGTTGTAGGGTCGGCGCACTATAGCGGCGAATGCAGAGTTGCTTCTGCCCCACTGTTCTCAACAACTATACACTTGAGATATACACTTGAGTATACATTCGGTGATGACAAGTGTCGCTTTCTTCTCACCGATGCCATAAACTCAACAACGATATTTGGCGACGGCCCATATTAGCCCCCACGTCGAGGCTTCCTTCCCTGCGCGCGCGATTCTTGGCTCGCCGCTTTAGCGGCAAGTCAGGAGTCACTCTTTTACACACACCTTAGTAAACGAAGATCTCATGTGCTGCTCACGAAGAGCCTTGCCCGATGAGATAAGAAGATCTAGAGCTCATAAGCATGCCAGCGCGCGCCATGATGGAGGCCGCGACGCGTGAGCTTATGCGTCGCGGCAGTGAGTACCGCCGCACATTTGTCCGTTTACCGACACTCCTATCATACCACCCCGTCGAAAACTTTTCAAAGAGACCGGAGGATTTAATTTCTAAGTTTGTGGCGAATTTGGAAGTATTAAGGTAACGGACCTCAGCATTGTAACAGTATAGAAAGAATGAAATAAAAGGCAAAAACTCGAGAAATAGAAAACCGATAATCCCTTTTCACTCATTCCATTTCGCGTCCCTCTGCATCAATAGCCGGTGCGGTAGATGCAGACAGGCCAAGGGCCAGTTGTAAGTCAACCGCCCGCGAATATTTTTCCGCCCTTGCCTGCAACTCCCTCGGCGGATCAACGGCAATACGGCTCGCAGTGCTGCGGAATCGTGATAAAACCCCAAGCAGTGCTTTTTCAAGGCGAGTTTTGCCACACGTACACTCCTCTGAACTGCAATGTTTCATTTGAAAGAACTTTCTGTCTTCCCATTCTCACATTCTCTTTAGCTCGGGCGGTGAATTCAAGTGGTGGACTATTTCATGCTTCCATGTCTTTCGATTGACAAACACAAATAGCGAAGGATATCATCAAGGCGGTGCCATCTGCTGATGGGCGGAGTTTGATTATGTACGTGGGAGGTTTATAGGTGGTGAACAAGAACCCCATTGTGACAGCACCTTGCAGGAACAATTCTTCGACAGCAACTTGAACAAATGCTTACATAACCCACTTAATGGTAGTATTTATTTGAGTGTATGTCGTTTAGCGCGGCCCTTGTAGCGAATTTTCCAGTGGGGAGCATGGACCACTGTTCACCGTTGGAGGCGTGTTCTTCGCAGTCTGGGCTCTCCCAAATTTGCCTTAGCCTTTTATGGGGAGGTGCTTCGGCAGCACCCCCATTCGAAAATTATTGGGTCATTCCATAAGTGATGTCGTTTTTTTTCAACCATAAATTTTTCCTATGAAAATAACAAGTTTTTGCAGCATGTCATATACCATTTGAAAAAAGTTTTCCTGCTCTACAAAATGACATGTTCAGTTTCTGAGTTTGTTAGAAAGTAGCCGACATTTAGGCTGAAGAAAACGTAGGTGCAGCCGACAGAAGTGGGCCAAACCGGCAATCAACTGAAACACTATATTTCACTTTGGAAAAATTAACCAGTCATGTGTCGCGTACTTAGTCCTGATCTCTTCTATAATTTCCAATATTTAGTTGATCAAGAAGTCGTGTCGTTCTTTATCCAAATTCTTTTTTTCGAGAGCACCCACACTTATTCAAAATGAAATTTTTTCCTTCAAATCCCTTGCATAGAGTTGTTTTATGAACCACTTGGGAAAACTTTTTCTGCTATATCAAAAACATCTCCCTAGTTTGTTTTGGCTGCCATTCAGATTGAGTTTTAATACCATGTGATAAGCGTCCAGTTGACATTTTTCACAATTTATTTTTTCCATGAGAAAGATAAGGAATCCGGTCAGTGGTATTTCCCTGTTCCTACCCACCACCTGCTCTTAACATTTCACCACTTTTTCAACTGATTGGTTGAAAAATTTTCTTGCCTTTGTTCGAAGAAATTGTCTAAAATCACCGAGTTGTGGCGGAAAAACTAAATGTGGGAAAAGAGCGACGTGACTTTCCAAGCAACCGACCGGTGGAACTTGCGGAAGAGGTCGGGGCTAAGTAAGGTACACATGGTTGGTTAGTTTTCCTCAAGTAAGATATAGTGTTTTAATTGATTGCCGATTTGGCCAATTTTTGTCCGTTAAACCTACCTCTTCCAGCCTATATGTCGGCGCCATTCCAACATACTCAAAAAATGAACATGTCATTTTGTAGAGCAGAAAATTTCCTTCCGAATGATATATGACATGCTGCAAAAACTTGTGGTTTTATAGCAAAAATGTTTGCTTGAAGAAAAACGACACTACTTATGGAATGACCCAATAGCTGCAAGGGCCGTGCCAAACGACCGTCTCCCGACACGCGTGAGACAAGACGCAGTACACGGCGATCGCTTCCTCCTGGCTCAAACTCATCGCGCTGCTCGCCGCGGTTCCTTACGATACACACTGTTCTAGGTGAAGTGCGACCTCGTATTCGATTTGGTAAATTTTGTGCAGCCATGTAGGACTTAGTAGTATAGCGAAAAAATGCTCTTGTAGCGATTGAAGGCAGTAGCGTTTCTGCATCAACCAGTTTCAACGGTAAGTGTTCAGCAGCGTTCTTTTCATTCAGCGACGTTCACAGATGTCTGTCATGGATGACGATTTCCATATCATTCTACATGGAACAATCCGTTCTCTCAGTGCAGTTCTGTTCAGTAGCAAGAGAATCTCTGAACTATCCATCCTGGTACACTCATAATCAATGACATTGCCAGCCGAGTACTTCCTACAGCATTTACCACAAATCGAAGTATCAGCAGAAAGAAAAAACATTGCCGCCACTAAATCAATCAAAAAGTGCGTGAGCATAGCTACAGGACCAGGTTTGATTATGGATTTTGATCATAAATATTTGAATGCCGATTTCCCATTATTGTATTCGAAAGCAGTAGAAAAAAAAATTATTGAACCAACAGCGAAGAAGAGAAAATGACCCTCTGAAATCACTGTAATGAGGGCCTTAGTGGAGAATCAGAGCAGATTTCAAGTTTAGAGAGGCAAGGATGCGAGAAGGGAGGTAGTACGTGCGGGGACGAGGACCAGACGCAAGAGGCAGAACGCAACAACAGTGATAAGGATAACACGCAAAGATGTATTTGGTGGAAAGTCAAGGCATTTCAATTATTGTAATGGCTCTGGCACCATCGTACTCGTACTTCGGTAAAGGAACGGTCACTGGTCTTTTAGGCCTTTATAACCTGCATGTTCACATCGCTTCAAGGCGGGGGAAGGTCTGGACACACGGATTTTGATCTAGGCTTGTGACCCTGTGGCTCTTTCATGACATAAATTATTCAGACAAACTGTTTATGTAAATCCTGTCCTCCTTGCACAATGCTCTACTCGCTTTTCAAAATATATGTATAGAAAGAGAGAAAACTGTTATAGACAACAAGTTTAAGGGATGTGCATAGTCACCGCGCGCCCTGGAGGGCCTACTGACCGTGTATCCAAACCGTCACCTGGGAAGTCACGAGAGCTCTAGGAGTAAAGAAGCGACGGTCATGTGGTCAGGGACGCAGGATGGAAAGTGAATCAAAATTGCGCGGGAAATGGAAACTGCGCTCTTCCCGCAGCAGCTATTCAAGTCTTGCCGAGCGAGTATTCAAACAAAATGTTCTTGCAGTTTCTCGTTTTTTACATTGGAACTGAGCAAATATTCGGCCTCTCGTATTTCTTTCCATGTACTGCATCCATCAGAGCAATTCAATCATGGTATTTCCGCGCACGATTCCATTAAGATTGAGATCAGATGCAAATCCGTGTAGGATCAAGACAATTGTATCTTTAAGAGGGACTATCTCACATACGATAATGATGATGTGAGGATAGCCATGAGTAATACATGTACGAGATAACCATCGTAAAACTTACGTGAACGATTCCCGAACTCCTTCGTATCGTTCGTCTACCGTCCCATCAACATGCACCTCTTTCATCTGAAACGGCTGGCCCACTCTTTCATATAAGGAATCGCACCTGCTGCTGCGACAAAAGTTTGTAAGGTTACAGGCAACAAAATTAAGAATTAGCAATGCAGAAAAAACCTATGAAAACCTCAGATCTGATTATTTACGCTTAAGTCACAAGTGATTGTATGGGAATGATGTGATTACATGGGGCCTTTCATATGGTGACATGCTTCCAGAGAAGAGTTTAACTTTTTTTAGCTTCCTTATCGCTTTGATAAAAGTGCAAAGAGAGTAGTTGCCAGCAGTGGAGCATCGGTAAGTCTATAAAATCAAAAAGTGTTCCCCGGTTGAACAGTGAACTAAGAGCATGAAAGTACAGATTCTACGATCACCATTATCGAAATACGAAAGATGAACGATCCGAGAGCATAAACGGACACGAATCATATTTACTTCGAAACAGTCGCAGGGAGAGCAACAAGTCATGTGTCTTCTGAATTCCAAACGAAATTTGACTTTTAACACATCCGAGAATAGACTCAGCATACCAAACTTAGAGGGACTGGGAAACATCGGTATGGTCGTCGGTCGAAAATACAGCGGTGTTAGTTGATGTGGTAGTGAAGAAATGACGCGCAGAAAAGCCCAAAATTATGAGGAGTGAGAATTATGAAATTATGAGAGGCATACTAAACCCATCGGCTTTTAAAGCAGGCATGTTTATCAGTATGCCGTACCACTTGTATATTGTTTGAAGATTGATGGGTGGCAGTAGCGGGATACACGTACATTTCGAGGTGGGGCAAAAGAGTGAGGCGCGAGGCGAAATGCGCAGATACTTTCCAGCAGCTTAACTATCACGTCTAATGGCTTTACCATTTTACATTTCATAATTGAATTGCTCAGATACAAAGCATCGCTCGCTGTTTTATCGAGTACATTAATCCGGTAAATAATAGATACCGTGCTATAATATTTTGTCAAAAAAAAACGCTACATAACCACATTAGTGCGCATCAAGGGCCGACGCGAAACCTCGCGATGCAGCCCACACTCGCACGCGAGTCTGCGGCTTGACATTCTGCAATGCTGTGTCTTCAGGTTCACGATATCGGAAAATCTTAGAATAGCAAAATTGCGAAATCGCAGAATCGTAAATGGTGAAATCGGGAAGTCTAATGTCCGCCTAAGATCGCGGTCATATTTTGCGCATTGGCGCCGGCACAGCCGGCACCGACGTCAATGCGCAAAGTATGGCCGCTGCCTGGCATGGTGACTGGGGTCTCATAGAAATGCATTCCAGGCTCAGGGTATCCTTAACCAGCAACGGTGGCACCGAATCATAACCAGTACTGACTCTGGACATGCAAAAACAACAGTAAATTTTGGTATCCAATACAACGCAGCGAAAAAGTTGTTGAAATAGCACTTATCGGCAAAAATGGAAGATAACCCTGTTTAATAACAACCCATTACGTTATCTTAGAGGTAGAAGCAGCAAAAGTACAATTGGAAGGAGGTGTCTTCAACACATTCACACCCTATGCATCAGGTCCTGCCCAGGTAAGCTAGGCTTTCCATCTTCCGGCCAAAGAGCAACGATTACCAAACCAAGTAGCAGTGTAAGCGTCTAAATGATTACTATCATTATTAGTAATATTATTGTTATTATTATAATTATTTATTATTCTTTATTATTTATTATTATTGATTATTACTGTTATTGCTATTATTTATCATCGGTTGCACATAGCAGAAAATAGCACATTATAAAACTGCAAGAAGGCATGCCGAAAAGAAAAATGAAAAAAAAATATGCAGAGATTTAGAAAGGTACATAAAATAAACTCAGACAGTGGGTGTGAGGGAGGGCTGATGACAGCAAGGTGGGGGAGCGCGGTGGTGAAGGGCAGTGGACCACCAATACTGCAATTCGCTGAGGCACCATGCTGCCCCGGATACCATACGGGAACAACGGGGATTACAAGAGCTTCGAATGTAAACACAAGGCGTGATTATAAATAAAATTAACATAAAAGAGCTAGAATTACAACGGCTAACGACAAAGAACTAATATGACACAAATTTCGCATCCGAAGTTGGAGATAGTCTTAGCTTCTGTTCTTCGTCACGTCAGTAGATCGAATGATTAGAACACGAACATACTAACACTACAGTAACTCATTTAACTGATTCTGTGACTCTGAATGGAAGTTGAAAGTGAGGAGCGTCATGAAAAAATTATCAGAAAGGGTACTGAACCCCTCCATCTCACCCACATTTCCTTCACGAATGATAGAAGTGAGTCTCGGGCTTTACTACACCTGTAAAGAATGGAAGCCAGAGTCAAGCCCAGTGTCGAGGGAAACTTTTGGAAAATATGAACCCTGTTCGAGGCTCCCTGAACTACCTGTTCCTCGACTTTAAAGGTTATCAATCCATCAATCTATAAACACGGCATCCTGGCATAATCACTTGGTAAGTACAAAGTGTGGCTATCGACTGACCACCGTTTTTTACTATACGGCTCACCGGTTTGAAACATTCTTAGAAAGGGTGATCGCTGAGGGATCCTCAAGGAAAATTTCGAAATACAACCCCCCTCCCCCACTTTTCAGCCCATAATGTGGCATTCCCGTAGGGATTCTTTTACCCATGCCTCACCCTGGGAGCCAGTGATTTCCTCCTCTTGAACCTCCCGCTGTAGAAATCGAAACCGGAAATAGAAAGAATCTCCTAGAACTGGTATGACTACCCCTTTCAGAACTTTAAGGGTTATGAAATGTTGTTCCCATAGAATTGTTGCCTATGAATCATCTATGAATGGAATTGTCCACGAAACTGTGAACATGTGAGACATGGAGAGAACGAGAAACTCTTGAACTGTGGTGAAACGCGTAAAAGGAGAATCGAAAACACGACAGCAAATAAATTCTGAAACGAGCAGTTAAACTGATATCAGGTAGTAAAATTGAATTGTGAAAAATTCAGTGCAAAGTACAGACAGAGAATTTATCCCACAGTCACCGTCGCTGGCCATGACGACCTCTTCGTATGCACCAAGGCCACCCATTCCGACGGCGACCGATGACCGCAATTTAGAGAGCAATGGATTATGTTCAGAATGGTGGGTAAGCAGGTTCGTTAAATGGTTTACTTAATCTGACAAACGACCAAAGGAGGTATGACGAATGTGCCGGCGATTGGACAAGGAATGATTCTCTGTCACGCTACGCATACGCACAATAACATAAAAACCTGTTCATGGCGGGTTCGGGATATGTGACAGAAGGTCAGTAGTGATAAAAGTCAATAATCTATCGAATAAGTGGACCTTACACAACCAAGCAAACCTAAACTCCTCATAAATGAGGAGAACAGTGTAGCACAGATCAAAGAACAGTAGGGCAGTAAGGGTTGTATTATCGGAGATCTTATCGAGAAGACATCACTATCACGCCCACATGATCAACAGATCAAATCCATTCATGCGAACTAATTTCTCCATAAACCCAAATTTCTTCAAAGTTAACAAGGATGATGACTTGCTTGAGAAAGAAGAGGTAGCGATACTAAACTCTTAACGAAGTCAGCGCTCAGTGTCGATCAGAGACGCGCGGATCTGTGATATGTCGCTATCACACACATCACAATCACTCTCATTTGTAAGGGAAGTTGGCCATAGGGTACGTGGCTTCCACATTGAGCCTGGTATGTAGAGTTTGGAAAACATCTTGTACCAGCTTGCGCCTCGACCATTGTGCTTGAAACCTCAGCTCTTCTTCGCAAACGAACTCTTTCTCTTTTTTGGAACCCATTGCTATAGTCCTGGTGCCTTTAGAGGTACCGGAACGGTGACTACAAATTCTCTTGGCCTATTAACTCGCGATAGTACCTTCGTATTTCGTACAAAAATACTAGTTCGATCGAAAGAAAGCAAATAAGCGAAAAGAACGGAAAGTACGCCAAAGTACCACGATCAATCCTATCACATTAACTCATGAATTCTGTCTTACCTACAATTTTTTAGTATTCCCACACTTGCTCATTAAACACTTGCTCATTAAAACTTCGAGTATGGCTTCTTGTCATGTAGTAGTCTCTACCGAAGCTCCCCGCCCCCCATGGGTAGGAAAGCACGAGTCATTTCGCAACGACCAAATCTTCGCGGAGTTGCACTGTTCCACGACAACGCCAGTCCACACGTTGCAAAAATGAGTAGGGAATAACTAGAAAGATTGGACTGGTTTCGCGTGCCGCACCCACGGTGTAGACCCGATACTGCATCTTCCGATTACTACCTCTTCCGGCTCCTGAAGCAACATCTGCGGCGGTAGACCTACCTCGACTATTCAAAGCTCTATGTTCTGGAGTAAAAGCAATGAGACCTTGCCCAGCAAATGGCTTAGCATAGTAAACAGTGATGATGATTATATTGATCTGACATTGAATAAAAGAATCAAATACGAAAAAATGTTATAAGTGTGCAGAAATGTAGAATAAAACAATGTAATATTAGGAATAGCGGCTCAGATGACTTTCATACTCTGCGGTACGGGCCGCAGCTATCGGCTGCGTCATGTCTGCGTTTCTGCCCATGCCACTCTGCCTTGCAGTCTGTGAACACGATTACGCCCCGCAGCCGTCACCACCATGGAGCATAAGGGCGGCGTTAGTTTGTTCCTCGATCATTCCGAAAGGTTAAAGGGAGACTCTGTCTTGACACATTACCTGTGATTCGCATGTGTTCTTCTTAAGCGATTTCTTGAGTCACCTCCTGTTTCTGACCTGATTCAAAAGTGTGATACTCGGTTTTTTTAATGTCGAAATCGATTCCCTCTGCACGAAACTTCGCGTATGTACGATATACTGCGATCACAATCGATCATTTATGGTTCTAATGGAATGATTGGCATTATCGTGGACAATTTAGTTAAATCGTACCTGCCCCGTTAAAGACATCACCTTAAACAAACTGGAAACGTTACGAGTCTGTATGAAAACGATGGGCCTGACGAATCATACGGTGACTGATTATTGATGAGCCTACTGTAGTTTTTATTCGTGTACGAGTATAGAGCTACTCTGTCAGAATTGTTCGAATGCCGAAATTTATCAGCATTCCGAATAGCCGTTTTGATACAATTCCACCAATAACCTACCAGTACTCACAGCGAGAAACTGGCATCCTGGAAAAGCGCACATCGGCGTGCGCAGCCCTAACAGCATATTTTCAATCTTAGATGGCGCTTTGAGAACTATGCGCGACACCTCATTTACGTTAGTACCTTCATACTCTGTTGCGCTGCTGGCGGCACTGACGCCGGCTGTGATTCCTTTCACACTCTTGTAGTCACGTGTGCGCAAACCGCAACGCGAACTTAGTACTCAGTATCTACTATGTTCTGACGGTGATAGGGGCGAGTATCATAGTAATATAGTGTAATATATTCCGAAAAACGCGCTTTCCTTGCAAATAGGAACTGTCATGGCTCTTACATTTAATATTTATCGCTATTGTCGTCACTCAGCTGAGGTGGTGACAGGTGACGCGCACTCTCATTCCGATGGTGCGGGGATCAAATCCCACATCAACGCCTGCCCAAACCAACTGAGCCTTCCATCACTCCAGGGTCTGTGAGTTGGTACCAGGCTCGTTTGTGAGGATAAAAGCGCTGACTTGTACATCAAGTGGCCAAAGAAATCACTCCAGGCATAGGCCAAATCGCGTTCACTGACACCACGATTCTGAGTGGAACTGGAATGCGTGGCGCATTCTACGAAAAGGATTGAATAACGCCAAAAACATTATCCTTTATCCTTCTTTATTGTCGGTATCGATGGCAATGAATGCACTGTTCAAGTCATGAAGCCACCACAAGATTAATGAGTGGATGATGGCCTCACGAGATTCAGTACACCTTCCTGGGTTTAGCAGAATTACAGCTATCGATTGCACTGTTCTCGTCGGCGGTGACACAGAACCGGATTTTGCTTTATAGCCAACTATTGAGCAGCAAACAGCAGTTTCCGGGTCACCTGCCACAAATGGCCGTTACCGATGTAGATGCGGTATGAGTGTGAATCACGAAAAATGCGATTCGCACAAAACCTCTACTGGCATTAAATAGAGGAGTCTAACAGCATTGTTTTACTCATGAATTCTTTCGAGTGCAGACGAACTTTGCATTCGTCTCTTGGCATACAGCTGCAATTCTCGATCGTATTGTCCCTTTCTTTCCAAATAGTGAAGGTCGAGGGAGAGGAAGTTGTTGAAGCTGAGCTGTAGCTCCCATATTCCAACACACTTCACAGTTCGCGATTCAGGTGGTCGTGCTACTCGCGCGATTTTGGCGGAAAGAACAAGATAATTAGGTGAATGATACGCCTGAACCGCGCTATATCATCTGAAACACCAGAACGTTGAGGATTACACTTCACTCCATCATCCTACTTCCCCTTCTGCGAATACAACCCGGTGTCGAAGTTTCCTCAGCGAACACTTCCATGCCTAAGCTGCTTCTTCTGACCTGTCTATGATCACGTCGTAATCGCATCTTACCATTCTAGTAGTCAAATTTAAAGGAGTCGTCCACGGAAAAATGAGTGTCTTTTTTACCCATATATTTACGATGTATTTGCCCAATAAGGGCCGCATACAAAGCTTCACTTGAAAAAGTGAGAATTCGGCTGAGATACAGCTCCCCGAATTCTCGGCCGGGTGGGCGGTGTCTCCGAGTAAAAGCCTCGACCCGTCGCCGGTCGGATGGGAACGGAGTATCGGTCTGTTTAGGTAACTATCTGTTGCTACAATGCGCCTCCGACCGCGGCGGACAATGGGGTGGGTATTTGCGCGGAGGCCCCCCCCCCCCACCTGGAGGAGACTTTGTGGTGCTGTATCTTATTCGGATTCACATTTTTCTTCGCGTAAAACTTTGCATGCGGCCCATATAAGGCAAATGCAACATAAATATATGGGTGAGAAAAACCTAGTTTCCGTGGACGATTCCTTTAGGTACCACAACATTCCCATCACCAATGCGACCCACCTTGTCAACAATCCATATATGATTCGCCCCTTCTGAGGATTTCTCGCTTAACGACTGATCTTGAGAATGAAGATGATGGTTAGAACACTCCAATTAAGTCACCACGGGTCGCGAGCGCCTTACTGCTTCCATGTCACATGGCCACGCGCGAAGAAGATGGCTACCTCCGGTGAGCTGGACAAATTCAAGTGTCCTAGCTTGCACACTGGGAATTCTTCAATCTCAGTAGTTTCACTCATAGGATTAGTTGATCACGAATTTAGAAGCATTTTTATCTCAGGTACCTGATTCACATGGTTTGTGGGTGGTATTCGGTGCCATAATTATGAATGACTCCTACATATTAGTCTTCGAGAAGTGGTGGAAAGAAGTTGCGATGAAAACCTGACGCTAACAGCGCGATAAATTCAAGGAAGTGATTTTTTCACGCATCGCTCTGGTTTCGCTAGTCGGAGGGCAACTGAACCGTTTGTACCCGCATGTCCCGATCATTTTGAACCAAGGCCTACCAAAGCATAAGAAGCTTTCCTTCGGAGTCAGTGACTGGTAAAGAAAAGCGTTACAGTTCATTTCACAGCGCTAGGTAGGGCGTGGCCTGCGCACCTGGGTGAAAGTGTATCATGCTCTCTTACTCCGCCATACACTCCCACTCTGGCCACTCAGGCCACGCCCTATCAACAGCTCCGAAATTGCCGTCGTGACTTTACGATTTAGCGGCGTCACATCTTCGCGCGCGATGCTACGACCTTGAGATTTCGCAGTGCCTCAACTTCACGTGTGGGGCGGCGACACCGCAAAGACGCAGAATCGCGAAATCGCAAAAAAAACCGCAAAATCGCGAAGTCTGACACCGACCTAGGTGTGTGATGGTATGTATGACTTATACATCAGCCGGGTCACCATGTCCCAAATAATATACTGCCAAATTCTGAATGGAAGCGAGATGTGTGCGGTGTCGCAAAAAAATGGGTCGATGCCGAGTACTTTGTTATTTGCACGTAAATAATTGGGGCAAACCCAGGGTATCAGCTTTTGTTGCGTTTTATGCCGCACTTCAGGTCTCGAGACGTTAGGCAATCGTGACCCCATCCAAATGTGGCGCTCCAATACCATACTCGTTTGAATTTTTTAATTTCTTCGAAATTCATACAGGGGAGTTTCCTTCGTCCTTTTAATATTTCTCCGTTAAACGGATTCTTCTTTGATTTTGATGCATAATTATAAGGTTCTGAAGTGCTGCTCATGCTCGAGAGCATTGCATTTTTCCTCATTTGAAACTGGAGTATTTGTTATAGATGGCAGTTTTTTCTTTGAATTTTGTCATTTGGGCAAACGTCATGATATTAATGATAACACTGCCTCGTCCTTGATTTTTTTAAAAATGAAAGCTCATAGCCTTTCTGTAGAATTATTTGCGAGATCTGTATGATTATGATTTTGAGAATCATTGAAATTGAGTGCAATATTATGCTTAGATAATGTGGGTCGAAATACGGCGGGCCTGTGAACTTGTACAGAATTTTGAGGAGCGTGAAAGCATAACGGAGTGTGCTGAACTGATAAGAGAAGTTGAGAAGTTCAAATGGAGGATTCAAAACATATTGAAAAACCCGGTATCGTTCAATTCTTCATAATAAATTTGACTGTTGTATTTAACACTGGTTTAAATTCATCTTCTATTCCAAAATTACTTCAAATTCAGTTTTGCAATACAGGGTAAATCTTCCATCGAGCGAGTTAAACTCAAGGCAGACGCGGAAGTCGCCATAGACGGTGTTAAAGTCTCTCTTGATCAAGCTCTTTGTGATGAGACTACGATAATCAGTGACATTTTCAATTTGAACGAAATGGATGCACTGGAGCTTGTTCTGTCAGGTAGGAGTTTTGGAATACTCAAGGTCTCCGACAGATTACTAAGGTGACCTGTTTGGAAGTCTGGTCAAGAGAAATCTGGATAGCTGTGGTTTTGCAACAGAACTTGTTATATATCGATGCGCTGTGCTGCAAGTTTTCCATCTTGCGTCGGTAGTCACATGTCAGGAAATCCTTTATGGGCTGGCTTCTACATCTCACTAGTATTCTAGGCTCCCCTATGTATTCTGAGCGCTAGGGAATGGGTGCGAATTGACATTTCTAGGATTAGTGGTGGCTCGGCGATGTGGGTTTGTAGCCATATCTGATATTTTGTAGCTTGTTGCTTTCCGGATTAAATATTGGTGGAATAGATGTTTTCTCCATTTGTTTAATAAAACCACCTGTGTCATCAGTATTTGGAATCTTTCCAAAATTGTTCCGTGGCAGCGCCATATCTGCTTAGTCTGAATTCTCTCCTATCTCGATAGCTCGACATTGGTGTCAGGCTCACAAAGCTTCTGAGAATTCTGCAAAGTCAAGGATTCTGTAGATTTCTGTGATTCTTAACTCTACTAATGCACCTACAATGATGTATTCAGGTGAAAGTCAACGAATCCACTTTGACTGCCTAAATCGCGGATTAATCGCCGTAGTTTGTTACTACGACGTGCACAGACTTCTTGCTGTACTGCTAAGAACTATGTTAGATTGGGACAAAGAGACCATGCACGAAACTCTACGAATGTTCATCGAGCAGAATTTCGTTCAACGCACTATGTTCCAACATCTTCTTCGTCAGTTTTATCTCCCTCTTGAGAGAGCTTATCAAGCTTTTTTATTTTCATTTTTTCTTTCTGGTTTTACCCTTTTTCTGTTTGAATCCATGGGGTTCGAGAACATACGGAAAAGTGTGTCCTTGAAATTCAGAAAAACCTTCATTTGTCTTTTCTTTTATGAGTAACATTCCCCATGTTCTTTTTAGAGCTTCAAGCCAGCTTCAGCGTGGCTACCGAGTTCCACATGCTATCACAACCACACGTGAATGGCCTGGGTGGTGCCAAGCACCAAACTTTGGTTTGTTGATTTATTTCTAGCTAAAACATTTGTCAGTAATCCCTCCATTTGAAGAATTTGAATTGCAGCTAAGAAATGTTATCGAAGAGATCCGAGAAAATGCTGCCGAAGCTTTGTACTCGTTATGTGAATGGGGTGCGGAACATGCGTTCGAGTTTCTACTGGACGTGTATCCTATTCTCAAGGTATCGATTCTGGGCAGTCTATGACTATATCTGGTGTTTTTTGCGGTGGGCAGTAGAGCGGTGACAAAAAAGAAACCTCTATTTGTCCTTCTCTCTTGATCTTGGCGTTATAATACTTGATATCGGCCTGTGGGCGGAACTTCCGTTCTGTTGTCGAGCTCCTGCTTCTTATTTTTTAGGTTCGTGGATTTTCCTGTGATAAGGCACGATTGCTTATGATATATTTTTAATTTAAGATTCTTCAGATTATTGGCTTATACAGGATTATGTTTAGGGCGTACCTCTGGCCGAGAAATTCCTTGCTCATCATCTGTCCGCTTGGATATGCATGGTGAAACTGACTTCTCAGAATGTTCTATCTCAAAGTGAGCTTTTTGCTTAACAAATTATCTTAGGCCTCACACAGCTATAATTGGTTAGGATTTTAGTGCAGCTTAATGATTTTTTGTTTTGGTTGTGGCTTTTGTGAAATTACCAAAAAGTCCGTCTACGGGCCTCCTGCCTCAATAAGACTGTTGGTTGATAATATCTAGAGCAACTGTTGCATTAAAAGCAGTGGGAACACATTCCATCAGTATTTCAAGGCCCTCTCGCTATCTGTGAATGTCGTCTTTTAGCAAGCACGGCAGCGACGGTGCTCTCGAATTTTGTCAAAGAAATCCGCAACGAGACGGTGTGGAGTGACCAATCTGTGTGTGGAACTGCACAACTAACATGTGCAATTGCTCTAAGATCACTTGCAGTCAGCCCCGCTGATCATTTAAGTGGGTTTCGGAATTTCTCAGCTTTTTACACCATTTCTACAGGATTCTTTTATTAACCTTAACATAGTTGATGCGAACTGCTTCCTGATTATGTTTGCTCCTTTGTGGCATCGGCGTGTTCAAGAATACTTTTACTTCGAGTTTACTGAGCTACGTTCAGTCTCTGACACGTGGCGACGTTCACACTTGTCTTGCACGTGGGACTCTGCGCTTTTTTCTCACGCTCACGACATAGTGTCATGCGGCTTCAAGAAAAAAATTTCCTCTTGAAAACACTTTATTTTTTTTGTCTCTTTTTGAGTTGTAATTGTGCATTGATATTTAGTTATAGAGATCATGATTGCGCTGAGATCTGAATAGAGATTATGATAGCGCTGTCATCTGACAACATACGACCATTAGAAATTCTTTACTACTAGAGTTATTTGATGTTATAGCTTTGTTTAGTGCCATAGTATCAGACTAATGGATTATAAGCTCGAGTCACTCGTTTGTTTGATAATAGTATAGTATAGATAGCTTTTGCATCGGTTGCTTCCAATTGTAGTTGTAAAAGTGCTCTCATCGACAATTATTCATCCATATATTTGGATATACAGTCCATTTATCAGCGCTTGATTGGTCGTGGCCTACGGATTGGGTAAGTGGCGAGAGCGAGAATGTGTGGCGGGTTGAGCGAGTTTGATGCACTCTCACCCGAGTCCGTAGGCCACGCCAATGAAGCGCTGCGAAATGGACTGTAACTGAGCAACTGAAAGCCAATTTCATAGACTATGCTTTTGCGTAACAATCTATGGGAAAGGTTACATAATGTAAAAAATCGGATCGAAAATTTGAAAAGCCAGTGTAAGGATAGCTGTGGCACGACGTCTAGTCGTGCCACAGCTATCCTTACACTGCGTGCCACACGACCTCACGCGACCAACGAAGTGTGACATGAAGTCGTGCCACGCGGTCGTCAATGTGTTAAAGAGCTTAATTCTATCCTCGTCATGTTTAGATATCACGAACGTGGAAGTAGACGTGGACAAAGTGGTTGATCGAGCTGTACGTAACATGGCAATGCTGTTCATTCGTCATGGTGTCATTGGGTATATGTTGCTGTCAATCACTCTATGTTTAGTGTTCAATTTGTTTGAGCCGTAAGGTCGTGAATCCTTACATATCATTGTAGAGGTAGATCTGACTGCAGTTTTTGAAAGCAGGATCATTGTGGTAGAGTCAGTGGAGTAACAATAGAAGCAACAACTAGAGGGGCAATTTGTAGCTAGGCTGCGATACTTTTTTCCAGAAATTTCCGAAGCTGACCCAGGTTGTCTGAATGTTTCGAATGATGTTCTCGCAGAGAGGTCGAATTTTCGTTTTACTTCCAGGTCGGACTATTTCAAGCAGTGTTGTACGCATGTGCGTGTGGTAGATGGGCTGCTGAAGCAGCTGATCGCACTTTTCCCAGCCAAAGTGAGATTTCTTTATTTCTTCAATTTTTTTTCTGGGCCTTTCCATGTCGCTTCGTCAGTTTTGATAATTTTACGATACAACTTTCACGAACTCGTAAAATTTAACTTTTCAGCTTATGGAGATCGAACGTAATTCTGAAGACGAATTGACATGGGTGGATGAGATGTCAGAAAAGGGGATGCAGGTAGTTAATGCCCTCCATTTTTTGCGACTTCTTACCTTTCGATGGTTCATTAGATTGATCATAAATCCTGATGTTTTTTTCATCTCTGATTTTTTCGTATACCTCATTTCATTCTAACTGGGCCACGGTTGAGAAAGTGCGCGGGTGCGGTGCACCGATCGACGTCTTCATGCGCGTTTCTCGGTGTTCTCTCCAGGATAACTGTCAAAAGTCTATTTCGTGTGCTTCTCTTTAAAATTTCGCAACCTGGCATCGGTATTCTTCCTGATACGCCCAAAATTCACGGTGGTCATTATGGTTGACTGAAGTATTGGTCGTCCCTGAAAGAAGATATGACAAGTTGAAAAGGTTTTGAAAGGAACCATGGTGCAGTTCAGTAGAATGAGTAGAGCGATCAGCGATAATTACTTATGAGAGGGTTGTTCGAATTCAGGCTACCCCTGCTTTGCACTACGAGAATATTCTTCGATGTATCTCGGATCTCTACCAGATTGTTGACGACCCCAAAGCCAGTGAAAATGTGAAGTCATATATCACGGAATTGAGCATAGCATTCAGTAGTTCAGGATCTGTAAGTTGTTAAGTATCACTTCTTCAATTAATGGTCCATTAGTTATTCTGAACGATTTAGATGGAATTGTGTCGTTTCATCGAACGTGCTCGCCTTCCGCATCATGTGGTTCATGCTGTGGCTTATTTGGATCTACTGTGTTCAGTATGCCGTACACGACAAGTTGCCGCGTTCATCTTTGATGTATTCGCCAGGGTACCAGCACATGATGGTTAGTTTCATTATCGGTAGTATTTGTGCATATTTTTTCAGCGAATTCCACTTCTTTAATAATTTTTCCTGCTGTTTTCTTTTTGATTAGTGCTGCCATTTTACATGACTTCTTCTTGTTTTCTTCAAAGAAATTAAGTGAGTAGACTCAAAAACTTCTAGATGGATTTATGGGATGGGATCATGTAATGTCAGCACTGCGATCGTATGAACGTCTATTTCGAGAAAGGAGTGGCGGAACATCTATGTTTGGGTAAAGTTTTAACTTATGTATTTCCTTTTAAGCCATCAATCACATATTCATTTCAGGCACACCCTATCGCAGCAACAGCCGAAGGCTGTCATACCACCTCGTGAGCTGATAGGCATGATCGCTTGGATAAATTTAGCGAGAATAGTTATTAGCTTGGTATGTTCATCCGCCGATACCGTGGAAAAGATCCTTGTTTCATCGAATGTTTCTCAGGATGAAGATGCTGCTGAAGTGTTTCTGGAAGAGCGGCAATGGGCAGTTCTAGATGCCGCCCTGGGAGTGGTGTCAGCACCTGTTCCCTTACCTCTGAAAGGAGCTTTATTAAGACTGGTGGCGGCACTAGCTAGAAGGGAAGCATCTGCGCATAGGTCAGTATTGTGAACTGATAATGTTGAACTATATTCTTATTTGTGGAGGATTAAGGATTTGGACGGCACTCGCTGCTCATCAGCTGTGCACGTTTGCGGAGAATGGAGCTCTGCTGGGTTTGCAGGTGGTGCTTTGACTTTGGTGCAACCCACTTTCGTTTTTGTATCGTCTTTCGAAGACGCGCTGTAGTCACGTTGGGTGCATATGCATGCTAGTCATCGAAATACGTATCCGAAAATGAATGTGGTTCGTTACAAAACATCAAGGCATTCAGAAAGAGCTCGAGGAGCGCGAATGTACTGAGGAGATGTTCGACACTTCTCTTGGATTCGTCAATGTCTTGCGATCACTTCTCTCGCATAAACACATGTATGACATTTTCTCCATTTTTAAGTGAATTATGAACCATTTGGGAGTTTCAGTGGTATACACTTGTATTTCTCAAAGTTCTGGAAGCGATCTAGTCTTTTACTTTTCAGACCCATTCCTGAAATCGCGGCACCGTATTTACAGTACCTCACGAAATCCATTGTGTCTCAGATGGCATCGCGATCGTACAAGGATATAGAGCAGTTTGTAAGCATTCATTTAGATTTCTATGCTCTCTGTTCTCCGCGTATCGTTTAATTTATCTTTTTTATTGTTTTCTTGTGGACGTGGTCATTTTTTCTTTTTTTTTCAAACTCGATCCCCTCCGTGATATCGGGCAGGCGGTCGCGATGCATTTGGCTAGACGAAGTAAAGTAGACCGGCACGGTTTATAAAAAATGATTTAGCGAGGGCTCTACAGGGTCAAATAGGATCTTTCTACCTAAGCTGCGTCACTAAGTGTTTTTTGTTGTTTTTAGATACGTTACTGGCAATTTTTACCAGTGCCATATTTTTATTATGAATCTATTCACTCAGTTACCTTCTTGTATTCATTCTGAAACTGTGCACGTGTTTGGAATCCAATTCACATATTGGCCGTTGCAAAGAAAAGTCATGACTTTACTGTTCACTCGTTATTGCTTAATCCAAGACAAACAACGATTATTGAAGGAGTGCCGAATTAGCTCAAGAAAGACTAGGCATCAAAGTGCCCAGGGTGGTTCTGACCGACAAACATCCGTGAGAAGTCCATCGTAATGGTGTATGGCTTGCTAAATAAGGTGTACCCAGAGACTTTGGACTCTATGCATTTCTGTTGAAGGAGCGGTCGTAGCTGTTCTCCTGCTGAGTCGCTCCATGTACTAATTAGAGCGATAGCATCCGGATCCTGGAATTGAGGAGCTATTACAACAATATCACTCCGGTGAGAGATGGGCTCACCTTCTCTAGTATTTTGGCCATGAGGGGATGAAGGACGGAGAGAGCTTCGTCGAGCCCTTCGGCATACACCGGGGAGATTTTATAAAAATGGTGGTCTGAGTTGCCCGTGGACGTCATTGAAGCAAATCCACGAACTTTCGCTGTCGAGTCAGTGAGAACTGCTCCTTCTGTGAAGTCGAGATCGAAATGAAGGCGGAGTAATTGAGATCGATCACGTCCAGAAACCTCATTCGCATAGGAAAGCATTGCTTCAAATTCTTTTCCCTTGAGCTCACTCACGAGTTTGGTCGTTGATTCCTGAAATGGTTTGCGATTTGTTGATTCCTGAAATGGTTTGCGATTTCTTTTAAACCTTTTGAACACCCTTTATGAAAATCTTTTGAACTTTCCGTTCTCTTCATTGACGTGAATAATTACCACAATTGTGGGGTTTACATTCCGTATTTCATGTATTTATTTCATGCGTCTGTTTCCTTGCGGCCCAAGTAGGAAAGAGAGAACTGGGTGATACCTATGAGTCTCTCGTGGACTCGTTTTCGAATTCCCAAATATGTATACTGTACTGTATATCTGTTAATATGGGAGCCCTGAAGAGTTGACTGTGTTTTCACAAGCATCACATCGCTTCTACGGTCAAAGGCAGACAAAAAGTAAGGATAATTTGTGGTTTCTGAAAAGGCTAGAATACCAATCGGATTATTAGCGCATTTGGTCCGGGTCTCTATCCCTGGCAAATGTCCCGTCTCTTGTCTAATCTCTTGTCGATCACCGCAGCAGAAACGATTGGAGAGAGGAAGTAGTGCCATAATTTGCCTATTATTCCTCCCATTGGGTAGCTGTTTGGGACTAATACTCTTCTTTTCAAGCATATTGAGCAGCCGCTGGACTAGCTAGGTCGCATGCCTGGATGCCAAATGACCCTCTGCCCTTCACATAGTCCTGTTTTTGGTACTATTTTGGCGTTTTTAGTATCTGTAATAGTGGCCTATACATTAAACGCACCGGTACAATGTGAGCCTTGGTGATTCCCACGAAATCAGTAACGGGAATTTTCTGATAATATGTATGCCGTCCCTCAATAGGCATGTCCATGGATTTGTAGCGGGACAGCATTTGCTCCACTGAAACATTTTTGTACACAGAAATTCAATCTGGTTAAGATCAGATGCCAGAGATTGCATGAGCTGAGAACGAACCCGATCGTAAACCCATTGTGTAGTTAGAGGGTATCCGTTCCAAGGCTCGTTTCCACAAGACCGAACCAATTCCTAGACCTCGATATTCTGGTCGAATAATGTAGAAAGCAATATAGGCTAGCCCGTCGTTTTCGCACCAAACCACTGAGCCGATATAGTTGCCATCTTAAAGACATCAAGAGTAGAAAGAGTTGTACTCACAACTTTTTAACCTCACGGGAGCATCGACCTTTTTTGGACATTTAATGGTCTGTATAACGTTAATCCCACAAGATATCGAGGCGATGCGAAGCTTATTTACAATGTGCCTTCTTTCGATGGCTAATCAGCAGAATATCGGATACTCTCAGTCTTGGACAGTGCTTTCGAAATTATCGTTACTGAGCTCCCAATTGAGGTAATATTTGTAAGAAAATAAGATCACCTATTTTGCTCCGAGCAAACACTACTTTAGCGAGTTTTGGTATAATACTGAGCACGCTATCGTCAGCGCCGTTTATCCATCCTTCAGCTCTCACTGCCTCCTTGAAATCTTTCCATAGTATGTCGTCTGGCGGGACTTTGTCAAGTATTTCGAACTCGAACTGTTTCATTCTAAACGATCAGATTCATTTTTTTTCTTCCCTGGCGTTTCGGCTGAAAAAAGTGAGTAAAAGAAAAAAATTTGAAAGATTTATTTAGACAGTGAGAAACAGATGAAGAACATTCTCGAAGACAAAATTGGAGAATGATAAGATGCGCAAAATCTGAAAGTTAGCGCATAAAAAGTCAGGCGACTGTGTAAAACAGTATCGTTAAATACTTGTCAGCGAAAAGAGCCGTGAGAACTGATAAGAAGTCACGGCTTCGTGAAATTCGAGGATATGACTCAAAAACGAGAGTAACGGTCGTAGTTGACAAATAGTGACTTTATTGACATAGACCAATCAAGCGTCATAGTGACCTGAATTGTTATGAGCTATGAACAGCCTTTGGGTATCTATAGGATTGTGGTATTCTTTGCTGAAAAGGGTCGTACCAGTACATTTCGAGGAAATGTTAGCTGACGAGAAGATTGGAGGAAGAACTTTAAAACCAATGCTTCCCTCTAGGACATGGAATATAAAGCGAGCGTCAGAATAAAGCGCTCCAACCCGTTTTATCAAGGGTTGAATAACTGCGAATGCTTCATCAGTAGAGGAGGCGTAAAGTGGTGCCAACTTAAAGAGATGGCTATGAGAATGGGAAGTAGGGCAGACGGCTGCGTATGCGATGATATTACGGTCATTGTCAATTAGAACGCTGCCTTTCGTGAACGGTAGTTCGTGAAATTGTCGAAGGAAATGTCGTCGATCACGTTTGACCACGGAATGGCAGAATTGTTCCAGTTGTTCGTATTCGGCTTTACTCAGATCACTGACCATTTTCGCTTCACGACTCTGGAAGTAAGCATATACAGGTGGAGAAGGAGGATTGAGATGAGAAACTAAGCCACAAACCTTTGATGCATGCATTTCTGCCACGTGGGAAAGCGTGTCGAGGTCCATCTCGTAAGAATGGAGTCTTGGCCCTTCAACTGGTGTGTCTTTGGATTTGTACCGTGCGACCATGTTGGGAACTTTAATAGTTTTGTTGTATTATCTATTTTTGTGTGTTTTTGTGTGCTGTTGTACTCAGGGTTTTAACTGGACTGTATACCTGCTCTCAGTGCAATCGTGTAGTGTCTCGGCATCCTATCAATCGCTCGATTCCATATGATTGATCCGAGACCTTTGCCACGATATTCAGGCAAAAGCAGATAGAATCCGATAAAAGCGATGTCATTGTATTCGTTCCAGATAACAGTTCCGATGAAGCTCTTATCTGAGGAGTTTTTGTTAAGAATGTCAAGACTTAAGCTGCAAGTACGTGTTTGCAAGCTTCAAAGCGATAAATCAGGTTCTTGGGAAGGGGTATTCACTATAAATTAACGCCAGGGGCACGTCCAAGTGTATGTGTAAGGTCCTTTCTACCGCGAAAACCCTCTCCCGTGGTGTGCAGCCTCCTACAAGCAATCCTGCCATTGGACTTCGTGTCACAGTCACGTATGATAGATGTGCGTGGCTAGCCGATGATAGCTCCACGAAACTCGTCTTCGCCGACGTCAATATGGGCTCAGTGCTCGTATTTGGTCCGCTTGTTTCATTTTTTTTCACTGTCGCTCTACATAGCATCTCTCCTATTACTTCAAGAAGGATCCAAATTAACGCTGGTGCTACATCTGAGACGGCGTTTGGAGATAGCTGACAAATGGGTTGATGCGCACCCGCCACATCCTACTATCTGCTGTATCGCCAGATACTTAAAATTGTATAGATCGAGGCCAACATGGCTATTCTGAACTCTTCCCATTTACACTCACCAGGTTACCAGTATAGCATACAAGGTACTTCCAGGTGTTGAGGAAAGTGGCCGATACAGTACGACCTCCCCCCCCCAGCAACGGGAACCCAAATACGACCCTATGTCAATATCTCCGTAACCTCTATCACTAACTATCGCCGATTGCACAGCTTTTCTGAGCAATGCTATTATTGTAATTTTTGTATTGATCACTCGAATTCAATCATATTTCCTTACATAACCTGGTCAGCTGACGACTTTCCGCTTATCATCTAGTCTGGGGTCATTGCTGACCTCTGCATTTACTACCTTCCATCCATCCAGCCCGTCAAATACGAACCTCCTGTCGGAGAATCTTCGACTCCCCGTGCACCCTGACCGCGTGCCTGAACGTGGTCCAGTAATTGATATTGATAACTTCTAATTACCGTTCCGCTTGCGTGCTAGAACTATCCGTGTTGAAGGAAGACTGGGCGTAAGAGTTAGTACGCTTAAGTCATCAGAAGTCCATCCTTCATCTTCGACGAGAGCCTTCCATTCAAACCAAGCGGGATCGTTTGGTGCAATCGAGTCCACTATTTCGAAGTCATCATCTTTCATATTGTTGGCTAAGGCTGAAGATATCTCAATGAATTTTCGGGACCTGAAAGAGTACCTCAAACGAGAATAGATTGAAAGTTAATGTTCTATCTCTGAAAAATCTATATATTCCGGAACGAAATTTTGAATAGAGGGCGGCTCGACTGTTTTCTCAAAAGTTTGAATAACGTGTATTGGGATTCCGGCCTCTAATCCTATAATTATTTGCCATGTTTGTTTAAAAATGTCCGGATTCGAATAAAATTAGCAAAAAAAAAGGGATTTGTGCAATAAGTAGACAGCAATATGACTCGAAGAATGCAAGCAATGAAAAGGCGAAAACAGAAGAGCAATGTAAACAGTGGTGCAGTGACCTAGATATTCGTTTGACTGGAGTTCTGAATTTTGGATAACCTAGGATACCCTATTTTAAAGAGTGTTTAACCTATTTAAAGTAGTAATTGTCTCAGTTCTCTATAAAAAGGAAAATTGGCGGTAAAGAGCTATGGGTTGATATCGGATCCAGTTCACTGCAAAAGGATGATTGAACAAAGGATTTACAATCCCGATGTGTCTTTTAGGAACCAGCAAGGCCACACCAGAAGTTTTCTATGTGGGATTACCCTAAAGTCTGATAGATAAGTCCGCCCGCACGCGGTGTCGCGCGCGGCACAGGCAGCCGCAGTCTTCAAAGTACCAAAGATGGGGGAAATTGAAGAAGCTGTATTAGTGGGTTGTGTTAATAACGAGTTCATATTGAACTGTATATTGTATTTTTAATATAAAAGGAGTAGCAAGTGAAGAAGGGATCGTACGAAAGGTGAACACAGAAACTTCACAGTTGGCAGAGGACCGTGAACGAGTGAGAGGACACGTTGAACAATGAGGTTGTTCAACGTGGGTTTCCATGCAACGATGGTTTTGGCGATGAATACCGGTTGAATAAGAACTTTCCCTTATGTCTGTTATGATCACAAAACTTCGCAGACATGCGTCTTCCACCATCTTTTTCCCCTGCAAAACGCGCTTCTGCCCGCCGCGTCAAATTTTTGCACCTGATGTAAGCCCTCCTTTTGGTCATCAAGCCCTTTGAAATGCCTTGACAACTTGTAATCAGCAGTACACGGGAGAAATAATAAAATTGACCCAACAGAAGCCAGATATATCAAAAGCGGCATCAGGAAAACGATGAGGTACGGAGAGATAGCTGCTTTAGTTTGCGACAGTTTCTACTCAATTTCTGAAGAGACGATTGTCAACAGCTTCATAAGGGCCTTGAACCAAGAGTTATTTTTAGATGAGATGAGTGAGAACTTTAATGTTGTGAATGTTTGTGACGATGAAATTGAGATTGCGTAGAAAGTATAAGATGAGTGATCATTGTTACACGGGTTAAACGAAAGTTTTGATGCGTGGTATTTTTAGATATTAGAGATAAAGTTGAATAAACAATTTCTACAACTCTATCGTTCTTAACAATGAAGGGTGCATTGCAATCCTGCGTTTTGAAGACTGCGCCTGCGTCCGCCGCTGCCGCGCGCGACACCGCATGAGGGCGGTCTTATCTATCAGACTTTAGGGTAGGTACAAGCTGCTTATCAAATGTTTGCAGAAAATGATGGAAACTGCGTTTGACGTTCATGGTGAGATGCCCTGCGCAAAATGGAATTTACCATTAACTTTCGCAAGCTGTGGTCGTAGACAGTAGCGTTCTATGGAGAACATAAGTAATAGGGAATTTTCACATCGTTGTTCTTAACTGTTTCCTTTCTCGATCCTTCAATAAGGTGCTTATGAAGTTTGGTGACCCAAGTGAAGCTCTGTGAAACTAAACTGCTTTCATGCGATTGCTCGATCTGAAAGTGGAAGACGAGGAACAGTGCTAAAGTACAAAAGATGTGCCTCGGGCTCTGGAATCGCCTGCGTTGATGTCTCTGAAAATGTATCCAGCTGGAGGGTTCAGAAATTGGGGAATGGAAAACTCGTAGATCCAGACATGGGAAAAGAGGTGTTATGCTTGTCCGGGCATTGCCCTTTGATGCTTCGGAAGTGATAAGATAAAAATTTCACGTGTCATATCAGAGAAATGCGCTGAAGTAGGTGCTAGAAGGATCTAATATGCAGTCTAGTTTGCCTTGACCGATATGCTCATAAAGGGCAAGAGTGAGCCAAGAAAAATTAGTGAGGAAGAGAAATGCTGTGGCCACACGGACGCTAAAAGTACAAAGGTCACCCCGGTGGTTGTCATGTGAGAGTGTAATGCGATATGCAGAGAGAGGCAGTGACGTGTATGTTGGAACTGCTATTTAACACAGGAATTTTCGCAACAATTCATTTTTATTATTTAAATCTTCCATGCCAAACATTAGGCATTATATTTTAGAAATATGTTCATTTGTGTTGATATATCGAGATACATATGGTTGTCATATGGGAGTTGAATCCGATATGCCTAAAGAGGCAATGACATGTATGTTGTAACTGCTATTTATTAGGTTGCAGAGGAATTTTTGCAACAATTTATTTTAATTGTTTGATCTACTGTGTCAAAAATTAGGCATTATTTCTATATTGATTTGTATTGATATATCGAGTAAAAAATCCAGGAAGGCGAAGTTTCAAAATGAAAGAAAAACAAAAAAAATTAAAATAAGGAAAATATTTTAGAGTAAAGAATAAAAAAAAATAAAGAAAAAAATATATTTAAAGTCAATTCATCGTATTCAAATCCTGATGAACTGTTAGATTGCAATGGGAATCCTCTCAATGAATCTCACCTGCAGAAGTTTCTGGAAGTTTCTAAAAATTGCGTGGAAACTCACGAAAATTGTCCTACAATTCTAATATAATTTACTAGTACATAATTAGTTGATATCTATATTGAGTGCTTACAAGATTGTTTATCTTCCATTTGTTCTTTCTTGTTTATCTTTTGCACAAGTTGTTTTTGGAATTCTCAATACAGATATTGGCAAGTTATCCTCAGAAAATGACTTGCGGAAAAGATTAAGAAGTTGACAAAAAGCTCTCATTTCTGAATTTTCGATCAAATGTTATTCAATAGTGACACCATCAAGCATCCGTTACTACGGATAACAGATGGACGGGAGAGCCACTTTAAGGGAAGGGGGCTCGCTGTCTATTTTTATTAAAGAGATGTCCATGTGGGGCTATTAGATAACGTTCAAGGTAAAGGTCGAAGTAGTATTGAGTAGGTCATCAATAGGACCGATAAAGTCACCTCCTGACATGTGCTTCACGTGGTTTTGACAAGGGCTAATGCTTCGGTGTTAATCTATTCTGTACAACTGAGTCATGTTGAGTGCAAGATTTGCAAAATGGAGGTTCAATGGACCCTCACAGCTCCTTAACATTTTTCGATAGATTTAAACTTTACTTAATCTCTATGGTTTATTGGTGATTTTTTCGTATGGAGCTCTGAAAAGTTTATTTTGTCTTGTTTTTTACCGATTTTACTTTGCGCTGCGCTTTTTGCTTTCAAAAGTAGTCTTTCTATCTGTAGTCTCTTTTACAATTGATTGATTTCAGTATGAACTCGAGGAGGTGTCACTGTCAGCGCTGCTGTATGTTCTCAAGCAATCCTATGTTGACACTCGCGCGGTCATTCGAAGGGAACCACATGTGGCATTATTGATACAGATTCTCAATGACACAGCAGTCTACAGAGCGGTAAGCACGATTGGTTTTTTCCGGAAATACTGAAAGTATCCCTCTGACCACCTGAATCAGTCGGCTAAAAAGGGTAGAGACTGTTGGATCAGGCGTCCATAAGAGCAGAACATCAAACCTCAAGTTGAGTGAAAGCGGTGATTAGTGTGTAAAAAGGTCTGTATAATGAAGCCAAGAATTGATAAAGAGGCGACGCAAATCGAGAATGTGTAAAAGTTGGCACAAAATTATAATATGCGGTACATAGCACTACACCGGTCCTGCAGCATCCATTGTAGTCGATCTCCTTACTTTTCTAAGCCCTCCTAGACATAGCGTACGCAAGAGCGAACCACTGGCAACACGGCACACGTCTACTAAGAAAGTCGGCATTTCATTTTGCGACTCACTTTAACATTACCATTTACGACGGCTCAAGGTACTGTGGACGCCGTATGGTGGTAATGTACCGCGTATAAGCTTACTAAGGTGACTTTGAAATTCAGTAGGCCAGCAAACTGGGTGCTTTGCTTGAGCACAGTCAGCTGGGAATGGTTATCAGTCACAATACTATTTTGATACATTTGTAACGTTTCAGATATGTGCGGTTCTTCTAGAGGATGTGAGTGTGCAAGAGATTGTGTCAACAGTTACTCGCAGAACGTCTCCTCCCGCTCTGCCAGCGATTCAGTTGATCTCAAGTGAGTGCTAATGCTCCGACCAGAGTATTTGGGAAAAGGAGGAACTAGTTCCTAGTTATTCGTCAATTCAATCATCAGTCATCCATTTCAGCTGCTGTATCGCGCCATGCAGTTCTTCGAGCGTCGATCCGAGGCACTGATTCGGATATCATGTTGGCCCCATTGCAGACTTTGCTGCTGACACCACTTCAGCCATCTGGAGTCAGCATTTTGGACATCGTGTTACTGTACATTGAACAGGTGGGTTACCTAGGTATTCGCCCTCTTACAATTGAGAAGGCTTAAGTAGATTGCTTGTTGTCCCTCCCCGCCCCTCCCCCCCCCCCCTCTATGAATGTATTAGGTTGTCCCAAAAGACTTGTCATATTTTTTCGATCATCACTTTTTATTTTTTTTTCGTCCAACAAATAATAATTAGGCGACAAAGTATTGACCATTGTTATCGGCAACCCTCTGCCACTTTATAGGAAAATCGTTGATCCCCTTCTCCCAGAACTCTGGGTTCTGAGAGTTGAAGAAGTCAGCGATCGCCTTCGCAAGCAAGTCATAATCAACAAATTTTCTCTTGGCCAGGAAGGATTCGAGAGGATGGGTAAGGTGATAGCCAGAAGGAGCAATGTCTGGAGAGTACGGTGGGTGGAGCAGCACATCCCAGCCGAGCTCCTATAACTTAGCCTGGATACTTTTCGCGAAATGGGTGCGAAATGGGAGCGGGCGTCGTAATGAAGAAGGGTGACCGCGGACTTTTCCGGCACTTTTCTCGAAAATCGACGGCGAGCTGCTGCAGTTGGTGGGTGCATACGGTAGCGGTGACTGTCTCGCCTTGTACCAGCGCCTCGCGGAAAAGCATTTCTTCCTCGTCCCAGAACCAGCAGAGTCCCAAGCGTGGTTTGTCTTTCATGTCAATCTCGCCGTTGCTGAAGCTGATGAACCAGCGGCGCACGGTCACGTAGCTCACACATCCCTTGCCCAACCAGCGCTGATGGGGTGGCAAGCTTCCGTCGTTTTGGTGCCGCAAGACCGCTCATAATAGATGACACCGCGAGTTGGGTGGGTATCGACAACGGGCATTGTAGCTCTCTCCACGGGATCTGGTGGGACAATATATATTTTCCTAGAAAGCTTAGGGAACGTTCTTCCATATTCCTGAACCGCCTGGACCTGCCTCCAAGTGAACAAGAGTAACTGATTTTTTTTGGGAAAATATGACAAGACTTTTGGGACAACCTAATATTATTTCCAGGCAGATGACTTACCATGCCACGCTCTGTACGCTGGACGAATTCTTCGTGAAATATGTGCCATTCGACCATCTCTTCAGTCTCAAATGGTCGAGCTACTTAGAGCACGCAAATCGGTGGCACGTTATGCACGTGCAATACGTAGCGTTCTTAATCCAAGCACCATACGGTACACAATTTCGGATATGGTAGCTCCAGGTATGTTAAGGGTTGCGAATCACGCGACTCTGCCTTTTTCATCTAGCCTTCACACAATCTAATCTTGCTCTGCTGAAGTAACCGGGACGTAAACTGGTACGGAAATCATCTTTATCCCTTTCTCTAGTCCTTTTCCTGGTCCCATCTCTCTTATCGGTATTTCAGGGGTCAATCTTTTGTGTGCAGCAGTATTTCCGCTCTCACATGAAGTGATAGCATCTTCCGCTTTTGCGACCACTTGCTTAACCTTCATATAACGCTATTAGCTGTTTTCCATGCTGCAACTAAAATTGTTTTCAGCCCGAGATTCACGAGCTTATGGATTTGGGTACAGGGTTGCGGCATTTCAGTTCCTTGGGAGCGCAACTATTCATTTTTTAGAGTTCGATGACAACGATCCGGTACGTATGCGAGGTGAAGCGGCTCTGGTTGTGTTGGAAGCTTTGTCTGGTAAGATCATGAATCATAATCTAATTTCATTTACATTTCGTGCAGCAAACTTGTATGCATTCCATCACGGAGCGCATTCTTTGTCCTTCAGGAATTTTCTAATCTTTCTTTTTTTCTTTTGTGCGCAACTTTTCCTGTCTTCACTTAATGCTGTTCACTTTTTCTGCAGCTTTGTAGATTATTGTTTAAGATTCTGTGGAGACTGATCCGGCTGGAAATAATCTATGCTTTTTGCTGTTTGGTTTCAAGCCGTATAATGACAGTTCTGGGCAATTGTATGGTGTAGGTGAGTAGTTTATTTCAATTTTTGTTTGAGGTGTCCTTTCAAAAACGCAAAGTATGGGCTGTCAGAAAGTCTCATGCAAAAGTTGTTTTTTAAGAGTCACAACCAACCGGCTTTCATCAAGTTCTTTCCGTGCTGGAGCAATTCGTCGGTGCTCAGGATCCTCTGCAACTTCACTTTTCCTCGCTTATTGAGCCGTCATTTCGATTATTGGTGCGTAAGTATCTTACGGGATCCCAGAATAAGAACAATTAAATTTCAAATTTTAAATTCTAAATTAATTTTCAAAAAATTTCTGAATTCGAAGTCATGTGATTCCATTCAGCAACGGTTGGTTTCAATGGATTGCGTCTATTCGCAAGCAGTGCTTCGCTTTGTTCGTTCCGTCAATCTGATTCAACAACTGGTCGCATCTCCATTTTTGTCGACCACTTTGTCACAGGTAAGGGATTGTTCAGAGTTCTCCTCTCGCGGGATTTAGGCGGAAGGAAGAAGATACATATCGACCACGTGATTCAGGAGGTCGCGCCATTTAGGCAGAAGAGAAAAGATACATATCGATCAAGCGACTCGGGCGGAAGTAAGATACGTATTGATTAGGTGAATGCCCCGCGCAATGTAAACTAAAAATTGTTAAATCCACAAGCTAAACATTTATATCAATTTTTAAAATTTTCCATTAAAGTAACCTCAACTGCAATTGGTATAAACCTGTGATTAGCCCCACAAATTTCTGAACACTGACCATAAAACACTCCTATTAAAGGAAATCTATAACACAAAGTTCTTCTTTAATTGGAATAATTTTGTAAAAGTGAGATTTCTCCAAATTGTAAAGTTGTGCTACATGGTAGACTTCAGGACGCGGCTGATGGACCAACACACCTGTCCGTGACTCGTATGGTTTCCGGCTCGATCCTGCATTTGTCTGCACTTGAAGTGTCATCATTGTTGAAGTCAGGTAAGGCCCATGTTGAACGCATGAACATGAGAACCGATGAAGGAGGGATTTCCTTATGCGTTTCAGGACATTTTACCGTCCCACATCATATGTACAGCACACTGTTAGAGAGTTCAGACACCGTTGTGAATAGTGACGAGGCGTTGGAAGGAGTGGATAACTTGCTGTTTAGGTTTGTATTGGATATGCTCAATTATGAAAGATGCGTCCCTTAGGGATCCGATGAATAAATCATCTGTGTGTAATTAGGTCGCTGTTGCTTCGCGTCATTCTGCAGGCTCTCTGCTTCTTATAACTACACGGGTATAGCATGCTAGCGCCTGATGCTGAGATGCTACCAGGAGTGGGGCTTGTTTTGATCGGTATCTTCCACAGTTTAAGCTCACGGGGCAGATGGTTGGTGCATATGCCCTTGAATGGTCCTCCAGGAATGGAAAAAAGAATTTTTCTTCATTCTTGGAGCATCATCGAATTACAGGATGAAAAGTATTATAGTTTCATTCCATTTTTTCTTGATGGGTGGTTTATAAGTTCTTGAAAGTGGGAGAGGTTTGGGAGAGACGTCAACCCAGAGCGTGACCATAGTTCTGTCGCAGTCATTTGCTTGAATGAACTTCCTGACTGATAATTCAGAAATGGATCGTAAATGATTGAAGCTTCTGTTTTGCAGCCTACTACGCCACGGCCACATCGAGCTGACCGGGGAGATTGAATATCCTCGGTTGGTGCACTTCAATGCTCATAAACTGCAAGCGGTCAGTGCTATCTTTCCTATCGTGATGCTGATTTTTCACTCCTTCCCGGATATTTTTTTCGAGCGCAAAAAATGCAACTTTGAACAACGCCGGAAAGAAACATCACTAAAGTGTACCTGAGATCATTCTTTGTCCTGCGATCAATCACTTTATGTATGAATGATCGCATGGTCATGTAATGCGTGATTCTTCATTTCAACGTAGACAAGTCATTAGGTTGTCGTTCCAAATTTGATTACTCTTTTTTTTTCGCAGTCAAAGATACCGGGGGGTAGACTTGGCAGATGGTGGCATCAGAATAAAAGGGGAGGGGGGTAAACACTGTAACGGTAGAGAAAGAACGAAACGATGAAAAGCCCGAGAGATGGGGACGCGAATTCCATCTCTCTCTCCTGGTAAGGGCTAGAGGCGGATTATCCAGTCGCGAAAGATGTCGCGCCCTTGCCGGCAACTCCCCCGGCGGAGGAAGGACAGAACACTCTGTGCTGCGGGATCGTGATAAGTCTTCTGCCGCGCTTTTTCAAAGCGAGATTCGCCACAATCAGCTCTTCTGAAGTAGAAAGCTTATTTTCATAGAACATGTATTCTTAGTTCTCACTATCTCCTTGCCTCTTCCGGTGCCTTCAGGAGACTAATCAGTACTATCCGTTTCTGTCCAAACTTGATTGCAGTGAGACAGAGAGATGAAGAATGAAATTAGTAGGCCTTGATGTGGTGATGGGAAATCTATGGGTCCATTGATATACAGATCATCACCAGATGTTCATCAATTATCTGAACAAGTATTGCTATACAATTCTACCATTTAGTGCCTTATTTGAGGTGATTTCAGCTTTTTGACACTTGTAAAACGACAACCGTCTTCAATATAGCCCAATACGACATGGAATATCTTCATGAACTCTTGACTCGTGAGATCGTAAGCACTCAAGCGGAGGATACGTCTGTTGTTACGAGAGTAAGTTTTTTATGGTTCCGATCCATTGTTTACATTTTCTTATGCGCGATTTACTCGTAATAAGGTGGCATTTTTTGCAATTTAGCAAAGTTTTAAGGAGATGGAAGCGGTGCTAACGTATGGTACTGACGTCAACGCTCAGCTGCTACAGCGTGGTGCTTCAGAACAGCTTGTGTCTGGATGTACTGCGCTGCTGAATGTCATGGCACTGTTCGCTCCAGTTCCTTTCTTTTCGATTGGTTGGTGACTTTTGCTTCCTTAGATTAGTTCAGGTGGTTCAAGCGTGATCAAAACAACTGCAAGGGATAACGCGATCTTTCGTGCAAAATGAGAATAAGGGTGCTAGGTAGTGCGACAAAGAAGTTAATGCGATTGAAATGGTAAAATACTCGGAGTAAGGGGAGTTGTTCCACCTGTTGTTTTTGGCAACCATCACATCACACACGTACCGATCAGAGCCCTGCAAATGTGTAATTTGTGCCGTTCAAACGGAACACTTCATAAAGTGGCTTCCATCGATACGTGCAGCACATGCGCACACAACAAGCGGTAAAGCGATGTGAGGTGATGTACCGCAGTTGTAGAACGTTGTTAGCTTTGTTGAGGTGCCCTATGTCCATTTCTCGATTCGTCAATCATAGAACACCTGGCATGAAAATGGTTTTTTTAAAGAATCGCAGCTTGAGATGCTGACGGATGCGGCCTTCTTGTTGGTGGAATACGTGAGCGGATGTGGAGCTGAAGAACAAGTAGCTGTCTGTGCAACATTGTTACGATTATGCAAATCTATTTGCAACTTATCAAAACAGGAGTATACTGAGGTACCATCTAGCTGTTTTGATATTGATTCTTCTATATTCATTTATTTGTTTACTATGATTTTTCATTTTTGCTTTTATTTATTACCTCCTGCTCCCTTGTTTCCTAATATTGACTATCTTGTATATAATCGACTGTGTGACTATATTTATTCGGTATGCAAACACTATCAATTGACATGATTTCTTAGATCTTCTTGGCAGCTTGACCACCACGGAATCCTCTGGCGGGGCAGTGGCAATACTCGGCATCTCTCCCAGGTCTTCCTGGATTACCTTCGAAACCAGGTGGACCTTCCAGACCTTGTGGTCCTGCCACTCCGGCTGCTCCAGGTGGTCCAGCTGGTCCTGGTTCTCCAGTAGGAGCAGGCTCACCAGGTGAACCCTGTGGTCCGGTGTCTCCTGCTGGACCACGCTGGCCCTTTGGTCCGGGACGTCCAATAGGTTTGCGACCATCCGCTCCTTTCTCACCAGGGCGTCCATCTGGGCCTGGGCGTCCTTGTGATCCATGTGCTCCCATCTCTCCAGGATATCCAGGGTTACCATCTTTACCGGGCTGTCCAACTACTCCATCAACTCCCTTCATTCCGCGTGCTCCAGGTCGGCCAATTGGTCCTGGTGAGCCTGGTGGTCCGGGTGGGCAGTAGAAGCAGATACCGGTATCTTGAGATTGAGGAGAAACATCCTCAGAGTCGAATCCTGGCTTGCCGTCAAGACCAGGGACGCCGTTAGGTCCAGGAACACCAGGAGCTCCTGAAAACGGTATTTATAGTATGGTTCAGCATCACTCATTCTCGTAGTATTACCTTTTGGTCCGACAGGTCCGTGACGACACTTGTTATGTTCGGGACTTCTGCACTGGCAGCCAGCACTAGTAGGTCCTGGACCACCTGGAGCCAGGCCAAATGAATGTGCGGGTGCGCCTGCGGAGGAAGATCCGGGAGCGCATGGGCCGCAGTTTGGTCCAACACAACCTGGGCCGCAGCTCGGACCCTGGCCGCCGCTCGGACCCTGACCGCCGACGCCGACGCCTCCTGACGGACCAGTCGTGTACACCTCACGCTTACGCCGAGTGATGCCGATATGTACCAGATCCTTCCAAAGTTCGTCGGTTTGAGTCTGAAGAAAGAATTATTCTCAACTTACGCTGATTGTGCTCGAGTTGATGTCGTGCACTTACTCGGATAGCGCTCATCTCCATGTCGAGCTCAGTCCAGAAATCTTGAACGTTGCTGTAGATCTGACCAATGGCCAAAAGAGAGCAAAGCAGTGCAATGCCGCTGAGCGAACTCGCTATAAAAGTCACCGTGTAGACTTTCATACCTGAAAGGTGATAAATTAAAGATTCTCGGCTGAGAGCAAGCTGGAACGATTACTGGTAGAGGCTAAGAGATAACTTGGAGAAGCTCGCGAATTCTCCTTATATAGGTTGGAAATCCCGGAACTCGACGAGATCAACTGGTTCGCAGGGTTGATGTCCGATAACCGGTAATTGCCGCGATAAGGTTTTCGCTTTCATTATCTATGACTGGAAGTCCCACCCACCCGCGATCAAAAGAAGGAATGCGGTGGTAAGTGAATTTAGAAAAGTGCTAAATTAAGACTGATTCTTGATTCAAAGTCGTTGAATTCAAGGGACTCTTTGGGTGACCTTGTATCGATTGTAGGTAATTGGCCATCGTTGGGAATTGTTGCGATTTTCTGAAGATTTTCTTTGAAAATGGAGCCGGAAGGTTTTCGTTAGGGGACGGTAATAAGTCTAATTAGAAAACATCGAGGTTTGATGTGTAGATATTAAATGACAACTAAACAGTAACAATCCCCATTTGTCGATTTTATCTTCTCCTGGGCATTTTAGTAATCAGTGGTGAGACTCACTTACTGGTATTACTTTGGCTTGGTATCAGAGACCAAGCTTTATGGACAAATATTTGTCGAAAATTATAGCTCGGACCCGTGGTGGAGCATAACTTGAGGTTCAGCCTAGCACTTGTCATGGCCAAGGAAGGAACCGTCGAAAGTCGCAACTCGTACACATGATTTTGGTGCGAATGGTATGACGAGTGGCGGCACTTCCATTTCATTCATGGCCATCTTGGAACAACGAATGTGTAATCTAGGAAGAACGAATGCACATGCCAACTATCATTCAAATCTGATTCCTCTGGGGTCGAAGTATTGTTGGTGAACTCGTTCGGTGAAAACTCATTTGTGTATTGGTTGGCTCGCTGCGAGAAGTCCTGGGGATACATCGCTTTTGGAGGCTTTTGCAATTCAATTGAATTTTGCTATTCGTTTTGTTCTTTGAGTCTTCATATTATGAAATAGGAATAGAAATAGAAACTTCAACTCGGTCACCACGCTGTTATTCTGTTTTTTATATAATGTTGACTTCTGTAGATATCTGATCTGCGTGCTGCTCTGGCCAATCTCATGAATCCTTTATTGGAACTGTTGGTTCAATCAGGAGAGCGTACTTTGCAAGCTAAGGTTAGTTTTGGGTAGAGGTTCAGCTCTACTCTTCGTATTAATGCTCTAGTTATAAGTCCCATATTTTTAGTTTTTGTGTTTTTTGTAGATTTCCATCTATGGAAGTGTTCGATTGTGCCTGCGTGACGCCTATGTGAAAGTTGAAGAAAAGGTTTTTTTCTCCCGTCACTTTCTGTTAGCTATTAAGTTTTTTTTGCAGTGCTTTTATTTTTACTTATTTTTAATGGTTTACGTTGAAATGGAGGTCTACCAGATCTTCCTCATCCAAACCGATCTGAAATTGTTTTTTATGTTTAGAACCCGAGAGATAAGGGTGATGACTGGTTGACCAACGGTGATGGAACTGGAGGTGTGTCTGCTAGTGGCGATCCGATAGCAGAGATATTGAGCACGATGGGTTATGAGCTGAGTCAGTGCATCTCTAGAGACATTGTGGATTTACCCTTACAGCATAAGGTACGACCTTTTACTTTTTCTGAAGCATCTAAAGCATCTCCAAGCATCTAAAGATGTATGTAGATCGACAGGTTTATAATATATTTATTTTCCTGGATAGCCGATTTGCCGTGGCGGTTTCACACCATACGTTTCAACGATAAGCGAATTGACGTCTTCATGAGAGGTGCGAGGGTACGGTAGCAGGACGGTTGTAGGACTGGGTGGTGAAGTTGGGGCTTGGTATCCATGTGGTTCCTAAACAATAAGATAGCAATTTTCTAGACGTTTTGCATCAAAACTAGGCTCATACCGTCTTTTCGGTTTGTGTGTTCGCATCTACATAAGCGAAATCTCGTCGACTTACTCCAAGTAAGGGACATTTGTCCTAAATGGACGAGTTATTCGGTGGAGTATCTGCACTAAATCTAAGGCATACGTCTGCTTGTAAAATGCCGAGAGTAGCGAAGTGATTCAGTGGGCAGTCACTGCTGATGCCCAGCTCCTCGTAACTGTCGAAACTGGCTACCGTGTGAGGGCCACCGAGTTGATTCTGTCTGAAGAAAGGTTTCGAAGATCAGATCTTCTCTTGTGGCATCTGAAATAGACTAACCGCAAAGGCATGTACATGCGCCCCGGTAACCAGTAAGCTCTGCTGAATTTTGTGTGCAGGAGGTTAATAAATAAGGAAACAATAGATAGTCCCATGAGTAAATAAATGAAGAGCAAAAGAAGAACGATTGGTTGTCCTGAAATGGTAAGAGGTATAAACGAGTCAATGTGAGTCATTCCTGTTAAAATGATTCTCCACTTTCTGGTGTGAGTGCTCCATCATGTTTATGTTAGTCTCGTGAGGGAAAAAAGTGGTTGAATAACCAAGAGAATCGTTGTCCCATGAGGCTACGAACTCTTGAAAAAGGATGAGTTCCATGATAATTTTGGTCTACTTACCAGATATGGTCGTTTCTATTATTATATTTTGATGTCAGTCAATAACATTTGAAGGCAGCATTAGGGGAAAGTCGGACGAAAAGTAAAAGAAGTAGTGAATATGAAATCGAGATGCCTAGTAACAGGGCAGTGAAGAAAAAACGGATGGAGTCGGCCAAAAACCCGAGAAATAGGACCCCCTTCCCAACATTTGTTCTTGACCCGGACGACCTTCCCGTCAAGAGACGGGTAGTCCAGACTATTCTTCCATTGGCATGTTTCCAAATGAGCGCAAGGGAATGTTTGGAAATACGACTGCATCTATTTCTTGGAGTGAACTTCAAGCTAAAATGGCGATAGCGCGCCGTAACACCTTCAATCTTGCTGCATCTCCTTGGCCGCTCCCACCTCAGCCAGTCGGGAATTACGTTACTCGGAGGTGGGGTCGCCTTATCAAGAGGCGGAACAGATGGGCGGTTGCGGCGTTTTGTGGCGTTTCTACAGCTCGGAGGAGCGCTTTTTCACCGGGATTTCGCCACAGACAGCCTTTTTAGGCCCAGGACTACCATGTGAGTGACTCCTTGTGGGGATTTCTCATTACCGCATTACCCCTAATGCAGACCTCTAACAACTGCATCGTAGCTATACCTCGAGACCAAATTGAGATGCATTGCAGATCGATTTCTTGAGCTATAAATTGACTGGCGAATGTCGATCGCTAATTGCGCTACGCATACATCGCGCGAGGTTAGGCTGCAGATAGCGGCATAAAGAAAAAGGTGCAAAGGAAAAGGGAGGAGATAAAACGCTCAAATGAGAGAGTACGGGATGGCAATGGACGGTATCGTCTAAACCGCTCTCGTGACAGTAGCGATTGCGAATTATAACTGGGGTCTTACGTAGCCATTTTTTGATATTCAAAATATTAGAAAGGGCGACTTTCTTCCCGGTTCGATATCACCAACACCGATGGTGGCTAATGAGTTGAAAACGAAATAGAAAGTGGCAGTAGTGTCGTGGTTAGGCATGTAGAAGTGTACAACCAAACATCCCACACAAATCCATCCGATCACAGCCATCATGGCGACCGTTACCTGAAGATGCATTTCGGTAGTGGGACATGGAAGAGTGCACATCTCACAATACAGAAATTTGGAAATCTAAACTTTTGGTCCACCGATTCAGGTAGTTGCCGTTATGTCCAGCAAGGCCGCGTTCTACTTTGCGCCGGCAGGGAGTGGCTGTGCTCACAGGTAATGTGAGGCACAGGCTAGGGACAGAGATGATGCAGGCAACAAGACAAGGTGGCTCAGGCGTAGACACAGAGACACAGAGCCACACCCTGCTGCAGTCACAGCGAAATATGAGCGTGGCTAAAGGATTGGGTTGTGCGTCTATCGGGGTGTATGTCATTAGAAAAGGAAGTTCGCGTGGTCGCATTTAGCGCACGACGTGGTGGTGTGGGCTATGGGCGCCTCACTGGTTGGGTCCTGAAGCGATTACACCTGAAATGAGGCGCAGAGCATTCTTCGCCTCAGGACCTATCCAGGATGGCGCACATAGCTCGCACCGTCGCGTTGCACACCGAACGTCGCAAAGCGAATTTTTTGTCGCAATGTTATACATGTGCCATTGAGGCAGGATTTTGCACTGCGACGTCGTGTACACTACACCTTTAGCGCAAATTGGCATTCCGCCTCTAGCGCAAGTTGCCGCCGCCGGTTGGGATCTGGACGCCATAGGCCAGTGTGCTGAAGCTCAAAGGAACAGATCATAACAACAGTAAAAATAGAAATAGGGGAATGTTCGCAATCAATTGCGAAAAAACAACTCGCACTCGCTGAGACGTTTGTCGCGTGCGGCCGCGCGAAATCCTGACCTTACGATATACACCCTCGTCAGCCGTAGGGTCTTGAGCAAGGGGAAGGGGCAACTTAGAAGTAAGAGAAATTCGCAAAAT
Source organism: Trichostrongylus colubriformis (assembly GCA_963978905.1). Lineage (NCBI taxonomy): Eukaryota > Metazoa > Nematoda > Chromadorea > Rhabditida > Trichostrongylidae > Trichostrongylus > Trichostrongylus colubriformis. The sequence continues at coordinate 47,223,971 of OZ022257.1, read as the reverse complement.
GTCTCCATGAATCGAATTTTGCTGAAATAGGGAACCTGAGTAGCTGATCTCTGTACAACAAAATAAAACTAACAGGTACAGCTAACAGACGCTCTACGTTGTGCAATCGGTAGTCTTTGCGTTCGCCATGTCCACCTTGAAGCTTCGTGGTGAGCTCATCTTCATTAACAGGTCGTAGGGTACAGAATCGAAACGCTGCCCAACACTTTTCTGGAAGCACTTTCTACAGAGAATGCCTTTTTGGGCGTTAATTGTTTTGTAGTCATCTACTCACCTAACAAATCACATGGATAGTTCATCAACTTTGCAATAAGATAGGCTAGGTCCTTGATGACAATCATGGTGAATGGTATCCCGATAAGGCTGATGATGATAGAAAGAATTTGTCCAGCTTTAGTGACAGGATAAATGTATCCATAGCCGATGGTTGTGATAGTGGAGAACACCTTAAATAAGTAAATTGATCGGTAAAGTGTTTTGGGAAGGCTACAGGCATTTGTTCTGATGCATCTCTGCGGGGCTGATGTGTGAAATCGAGTCCCTTTGAAGCAAACAGTTCCACATTCTCCACAAGTAATCGGTACCATAACTGTGTGAGTGGGAAAAAATGTTGACCGAAGGACCAGGTGGCTCCAGATCTGTACAACTTTGAGCTTATCCACGGCGCGAAGTTGTGAAGCAATGCAGCAGACTTCACAAGCTTGACTTGCTCGGGGTGTGTGGCTGATATCTGCGACTGTTGAGTTGGTCACAGCTTTACTGAAAGTCACCTAAGCTGTGACTACTGCACAATGTGTTCGGTCACATCATCTGAAGTAATACGTATTGAAGAAATCGTCCACGGAAAAATGATTTTGTGTTACCCATATCTTTTTGTTGTGGGCCTCATGCAAAATTCCACGCGAAAAAATGTGAATCTGGCTGAGATACAGCACCGCAAAGTACGTCCGGGTGGGCAGGGCCTCCGAGTAAAAGCCTCGTCCAGTCGTCCGCCGTGGTCTAAGACGCATCGTAGGAACAGAAAGTTACGTAAACATTCCCACTCTCCGTTCTCAACGGCGGCGGACGACGGGACGAGGCTTTTACTCGGAGGCCCCGCCCAGCCAGTCGTACTTTGTGGTGCTGTATCTTAGCCGAATTCACGTTTTTTCGCGTGAAACTTTGCATGAGGCCCACGTTGGGCACCTACAACATAAACATATGGGTAACACAAAAACTCATTTTCCGGGGACGATTCCTTTAAGTGAAAAGGGAGGCTCGTGCATTGGCAATGTTCCTGGAGAGTTCTTCAACATTTGTGAGTGGACCTTTGGCCTACTAGGAATTCGAGTGCTCATTCTGATCTATATGTACCAAATCATATGAAGCGGAATTGATCCACCATTTCAGTCGCGCCTACCAGGGGCGTGTTCCCTGGTGTGGGTGAGTTTCGGAGTGTTATAGCCGTTTTAAGGAGTTAGGCTCAGCAAAGGGATCTGGATATCGGGGACTGTTCACTTTTCTGTTGGTACTCATTATCTGTCTTAGATTTTCCATCGAAGATTTCACACTTCGTAAAGGTTCACCTCATGAGAGTGCAGTGATTGTTCCCGCCACACCTCTCAGCGTGCAGAAGGGTGGGACGTTACGCCTCTACGTTTTTTCTACCATTGACGATCCGGGTCATGCTGTCCCTTGAGCGGACATGCAATGTGCTTTAAAATGAATACAGACTTTTAAATGGAAAAAAAATTGAAAATGGGATTGAGGTTATGCCTTTTGCTAATTTTTTAGCCTTACGAATAGTAAGGGAACTTCTTGTCATATCTTTGAGCTGTCGTAGCTATGCAGTCCCTTGAGGCACATTTTTTTCCGGCTGTGCTTTCAATGCTGTTCGGTCTTGACTAATGCATTCGGAAGAGTGTCAATTGTTCCGAAAGTCAAAAGCAGATGTATCAGTCAGAAATAAACGGCCAGAAATCAACTCACGAACAGTAGAGAGTTGGGAAAAGTGCATGGCAATGAAGGCATCGGTGGACGTAATTGTAATCGCTTCTCGTAAACAGCTAGGCGTTCATTCATAATTGATGTGAGATATTGTGATTTTTGATCATGAATATACAAAAGCAATTTTGTATTGTTGAAAATCTCTGGTAGTAGTTCTTTCACAACGAATCTGAAAATATCTTTTTGAATTTCGAGATTCCTGGTTTTCTCCTTGCTTAGGAATCGTCCATGGAAAATTGCATCTTTTTGTGGCCCATATATCTATGCTGCTTTTGCATACAAAGGCTGCATGCAAAGTTTCATGCAAAATAAAATTTGGCTGATATAGCACTCTTCAAAGTGACGGCCAGCAGGTGAAGCGTCCGAGTGGGTTAGGTCGCTAGAGAGCTGAGGAGCAAAGAGGCGTCGGTCGCGTGTACAGGGACGCAGAGTGGGAAGCAAATCAACATTGTACGCGAAAACTGGAACTGCGTTTTGGCCGCTGACGGCTTCAAATGTTTAGTAGGGAAATGTGGTGGGAACCCTTAAGTTGCTGTTTTTCTCGTTTTGGACGGAGGGGTTTTTCGGTTTTTTTTTGTGTCTCTAGTCATGTACTTTATCTAGTTGAATGATTTTATGAGGAATTGGAATCATGGATTTCCTGGACGATTCCTTCGAAGTCTTTGGAAAACAGAACGAATGGAGAATGGGGCTTTAAAAAACGATATAAATCAGGAGAAAGCAATCTTACAAACTGCGGTCGCTTGCGAGCCGCCGTTGCCATTGACGTCGAAATCTGTCTGAGTTGAATGATTCGATCACGAAAAACGCGGCGGCTGATACCACCATGAAAGACAAATAGGATGAAAGAAGTAGAAAGTGACTGAGGCTAAAATGACGCTGGAAACTTGTGAGAATTCACATTTTGTTGCGAATGACAACGACTTACTTGTATTTATGGTAAATACGTTTGACGAAGAGCACGAAACGAAAGGCCTGTGCATTGCTCAAGCACATTATTTGACCAATTACTGTTGCTGGAGTTCTGTAGCAGCTCGAGTAGTCTGAATGGCGCAACCTCCACTACTGATGGCAATGCGAAACATTGATCTGAAAATTTTTTCTAATTCTTTCACGCGGCTTTTTTTATTTCATATGGTCACGAGATTGAATTCCCTGCCTCTTCTCTGGACACTAATTTTTCACATTCTCAGTCATTGCTAATGGATATCTTGATGTCGATTGAAAACCAATAGTATCGCGCCACATCTTGGTTCAAACATAATCCAAAGGATTCTTGATGCTGTGTGGGTATAAGTTGAGTCCAAAAACGATCGATGAAACGGCGAATCAAGAAGCAGTGGGGTGAACATATTGTCTAAGAAAATTCCGCCGAATATCGAGAAGCAGTCGGGATTTGGTCCGCGTACAAAATCCTAGTGCTGGCTAAAGGCCGAAAGCTATTGTGGACATTTGGATAGGCTCGAGTGTGTACTCTTACGCCAGGTTTAGCATCGCGGTGAGAGACGTGCAATGTCTTTCGTGCGAAATAGGGGAGAGGCATATCCAGTTGAGACCCGAATAGGTTACCATGTTCTATGGCTAAGTAATGACATCCCTATGGATCCCAAGTGGATATGGCGCCCATAGCTAGCACAATCATACATTTTATATAATGTGTCGTATTGTGTCGACGCCGCTTGCATCCTGGCGAGAAGATACACACACGGGGTCTTCAATAATGGCGCACGTGATTATCCATGATCCCCACCCTAAACGTTGGTTGTCGAAATTCGCGAATGTTTGAGTGCTCTCTTATGGCACCAAATTTATCAACAAGTAATGGACGAGAATTCCAAAAGGCACTAGTGGAAAAACGGCTGAAAATTTCTGCCTAAAGTCATTCTATGTATCCGTAAGATGTTCAGCGAGTATTGGGGGTCCCTTACACCTCTACGGTGAGAGCTTAGAAGTCTCACCCTCTCCTTCTAACGACCTCCCACCGATAACAGTGGAGCGTGAAAAACGGCTGGAAATTTCTGCCTATGACTCGTCCCATATTCGCCGTATGATGTTCAGCGAGTGATTGGGGTTCGCTACCGCCTTTTTTTCACAGCGAGAGCTCAGAAGGATCTCCCTCCACCTTTAACGACCTACCACCGATAACGATGGAGGGAGCTTATGTTAAGGTGAAAGTGAAATGTGCTCTCTCCTGTATGAGTCTCGAAGATATAATAACAGATGTGGGTTTGCGGTCAAGCAATGTAATACACACGTCGTGATATAATGTAAATATATTTCTCCGTGTATTGAGACATAAGAACAGATATGCAATATACGTATACGTATATGTAATATACAATATACAAGAACTACAGTACACGGTTATTTTTGAATGTTTTCGTGTTCTTGAAAAGTTTGCGACAGATGGGTTATATGAAACGGGATCAAAGACTTATTTTTGTAGTTTAAACAAAGTATGGTAGTAATATGTAGTTAGTGCGGTTGAATCACTTGCGTTGTTCAAGCCGATGACTCTTTTTTGGGATATGCCGCGTTCTCTACTTCCAAGCGGAATCAGGGTGGCATTTCGATTCGACTTGTTCCATACAGTAATTCGCGGTCTCAGCCAAGTAATATAAGAGTGTCTAATTCTCCTAGACGACTCTGGTACAAATCCGTCCAACACGGTGGAACGGAAGGTATGAATGATCTGGGAAACCAATGATCCAGTTCCTATCTCCGGATTGTGCTTGTGGGATAAGAAATGTGATGGTTTCAAATTGGGGAAAGTGGCGATACGGGAGGAAAGCGATGCATCATGGAAGTATAATAGAACAATTGAAGTGAGGCGAAGATAATCTCTTTCTGATTCTGCCAAAATAACCATCCTATGGAATCAGATACATACTTAGCCATGGGGGAGCCAGCAATGCGGGAATCCCGCTGTCCAGCTCCAGGTTCAGGAAGGACACGAACTGCTTCATTGAGATGCATGGGCGTTCGTTCCAAAAAAAAACCAACGGATGAATGGCTTTCTGCTTAGCTCCTCCTACTTATACGATTACCCGCCGAGTAATTCTAGAAATCGTTTTGTAAATGAGATCAGATAAGGGCCGATTGACGCGGCAGCAAAAGCAGTACTATGGGTGCCTGGTGTCGCATTCGGCGATAACTGGGGTTGTCAAAGCTCGCGAGGCTGGCTGTGTCTTCTAGACGCTGAGCGCAACTCATCCCCAGGGGCCACTCGATGTCCTTCAACCTATTGGACGCCTTCAATTCTTTTCTTTTTGACAATGATCGAATTTATCGCACTTTAGTGGGCACTGTGATAGCTTAAAGGCAGCATTAGGGGAAAGTCGGACGAAAAGTAAAAGAAACAGTGCATATGAAAGTCGAGATGCCTAGTAACAGGATAGTGGAGAAAAAACGGATGGATATGGCGAAAAACCCGAGAAATAGGACCCCCTTCTCATCGTTGATTCGCGACCCGGACGACCTTCCCGTCAAGAGGGGAGTAGTCTGATCTAGTTTTCCATTGGCATGTTGCCAAGTAAACCCATGGGAATATTCGGAAATACGACAACATCTATTTTTTTGAGTGAGTTTCAAGCTAAAACTGCGGAAGCGCGCCGCAAAACCTTGGATCTTGCTGCATCTCCTGACCGCTCCCACCCCAGTCAATCGGGAATTACGTCATCGGGAGGCGGCACCGCTGTGTCCGAGAGGCGGAACCGCTGCATGAATGCGGCGTTTTGCAGGGTTTCTACAGCTCGGAGGGGCGCTTTTTCACTGGGATTTCGCCACAGATAGCTTTCTTAGGCCCAGGACTACCATGTAAGTGACTTCTTGTAGGGATTTCTCCATTACCGCATTACCCTAATGATGTCTTTAAAGGCAGAGATAGGGGTAATGTGAATAATGAGAACTTCCCAAAATAAGTCATCCAAATGAAAATAGCCCCATTTCCTTGTGCGCACATCCTAGTGGGTGTTTGAGTTTTCTCAGGAAATGTCTGAAAGAAAACCTGCTGATTTGTCTCCATCTCTTTGTAAGCTTGTTTTCACATGTGCGGACCACTGCTACATTTACGCATGACGCGCATCCATAACGAAGATTTATTGCTCAAGTCTCTATGGCCCAAAAGACTAAAGTGAATTTCATTCTTAGTAGTCGCGAAATGGGCCTCGACTGTATGTGCAAAAGAAAGCGAGATAGACGTTGGCACCGCAGTTCATTTTGTCAAAATATCCTACTATATATCTTCGGCTAAGTGTGTCTGTTGGCGTGTGTGTGTGCGTGTGTGTCTGTGTGCTTGACCGAAAATTGATATCTCGCGTCGCAGCAAAGCTGGGACTCTGAATATTTTCAGAGTGATATGGGGGAGGGGTGGTAAGGTGACATTAATTGTGAGGGAACGGAAGTGATAGCAACTGATAACGGCTGATAAGGGGCTTCCAAAGGTGAATGGCGGGAAATTGATATCTTGCGTCGCAGCAAAGACGGATTCATGAATTTTTTATATGGCTTTAGACCCAACAACGCGGCGCCTTCAGCTCGTCCGCATAACTTCACTTGCAACATGCTGCCGTGCGAAATTATGACACAATGGTAGACACATCACGAGACAATTTGCTATAGAAGCGACAAAATTAACATTCTAATGAGACTGAAACTTTATATCACGGACTGCTACCTTTCCTATAGGTGTTATCTGCTGGTAACTGTGCCCTTTCGGAAGGTGTAACAACTCAATTATTTATGTTACATACGTCGAATTTTGAAACTATTTATATAATACTTTATAACTTTGTAACACTTTTTACATGACACTTTATAACAAAATTATAAAGTTACGTAGCCATAATCTTGGTATCAGTAGTGAACCAATCCCGCTCATGGGTGACCTGTGGATGGGTGTAACTAATCACTGGAGCTCTTGGCATACGCAAAGTACCTATTGGAAATGAGGGAAGCGACATTGCGTGGTAAAGAAAGTGCCGCTTTTTTGTTAAAAATGTTTTGAGAACATCTTATATTTTCTAATTTATCTGCTATGCATCTGTAGTTTTTGTATGCTTCTAATGATTCGAATCTTTCCTGACTCCGAACACATACCACATTTCAGTGTACCCCGCTGCTACTGCTTGGTGATGTATTATACGAGGACAAGAGAACGGTAGGGTTCTTGAGTTGTTTGAGATTGATTTTGGCTGGCTTGATGGTTCATATTAGCATTAGGTTTTCCACGTGAACCTTTCAGTTACCGTGTACTTACTCTTCAGTTTCCCGGAATGCTGTCGAAAACCGGTGTGGCAAGGTATATGACAGACCTGTTGGCATCAATTGACATTGACTGGGTGGCACTGTCACGACGAGAGCCGGACGTTGAGAACAACCACGTTTTGTTTAGTAGTCTAATGGTGAGTCTTCATTGCTAACGGTTCAGATTATAACTTCATGATGTCAGGTTGGTATACAGTAGCAAGTAGCAAGCCGATTTAAGGGGCGTACATTGAAATGTATTTTCACTTTGTCTTACCCCTTCTTGTTTTGCAAGGCGTAGTACGCTTATCGTGAGCAATATGGAATACCTCTTCAAAACCATCAAGGATTGCAGTCTTCTTTTTGCGGTCTGCAAAAATTGTTTGTGATATATCATCCTCACATCCTGAACTTATGATTTTGTGATGATCTTATTGCTGTTCGATATAGTACCACTTCGAACGCTATCATGATATAATAATACTGAAATAACCTTTGACCCATAGTAACCCTTTCTATTAAAACAATGTCTTTAGATCTGCTGCTCAGGAGTTCATTTTTATGAGCTCATTACCAGTATCAAGGGATTCAGTTCATAATTGTCTACTCATCAGGAGTGGTTGTTAACCGGAATTCTTTCATAAGACGAATGTTCGACTTGTTCGCTTGCAGATTTCCCTGAAAACCATGATTTCTTTGGTGAACCTCACTATTTGTAGAACTTTGTGTGGAATCTTTTTTGATTACTTCAAAGAGTGGCTGGGACGGCGACGCGGTGTTTTTTGCGGGTTCTCAAATTCCCAATACAATTCTCTAATCTCCAATTCTGAGGTGTCACATGACGGGCTCTCGCATTCATGTAGTTACGCTCATAGCAACCTCATTTACATGGAGATGGTTACCCTTTTTGGTCTCCATATCTTTGATCCGCTTTGGTTACCCCTCTCAAAGAATTCTGTTTATTCTTGGCTTTTCTTGGTAGCTATATAACATCTTGTAATTCAGGTCGCTCTTACTCGTCTAGCTCTCACTGATAGTGGCTGGGATGCACTTGCTCAACTTGCCTTGCCCGAGGTGTGTCAGTTTTTGGTTTTTTCTCTCATCCTACTTAATTCGATTCGATTCTTCAAATTTTTACTCTTTCTTGTTTTCGTGTTGTAGTAAGTGTAGTAGGTGAAGACAGTGTGAGTGGGTGATGCTGTGAAGGGGGGTGTGAATGCTTACGCCTTCATTCGTCTGATTATCATGTAACATTTCTAGTTTTGTTACCATTTGGGTGAACTGGAAAAGGAATGTTGGTTCAGAATGAACGGAGTTTTGGCTTGGTATGGACTCATGCATTGCCGAGTTCTATTGAATTGAGATTTGTGTCATTGTCCTCTCACCAAAGCATGGGCAATCTCCTGCAGATAGAAGAATTAGTTGGTCCGGGGTTGATCCCAAGGTAGCTCCTAGAAGAAATCTCGTCTCTTTCATCTGGGCTTCAACCATGTTCAAGGAGTACAGTCGTAAGCCACCCATTAATTACTGGCACCGTCATCAAACACCTTCTCATATCAGTCGTGACCGTATTCCACGAAACATTTATAAGTATGGAACAATATTTAGGTACTCGCTCAGTTGCAAATGTTCGCTGAACCACCCAAGCAAATGTTCCTGCAACCGACCAGTATCAAAGAGTGCGTTTGTACAAATTATATTAAAATGGCTACCTATAAAGACGTGAACTTGACCACTATGGAAACTTGGATTGCTCAGTACTAATCGTTTTCAGAAAAGGATCCCCGGCAGAGCTTTACGTGTCATCTTTTGACGCTGTAATTCAGTTGTGTAGTGCGATTTGTGCGAAACCGAAGTGGAAACGATTGTCATTCAAGGTTGATGTTTCAATGGATTTTTCATTGGCTTAGGCTTCAGTTTGTTTGGTGTAATTTGGTGTTTTGGTGCACATTTTTGTAAGTTTTGCTTTTAGATTTTGGACGTGGTACACTCGCAGACAGAATTACTTAGCCAGTTGATGCGAGCAGAGGTGGAATGTCGAATGATGAGTGCGACAGCTCTCTTGGTTCAGTACATATATGACAACGGTACAGTATTTGCTCTGTTCTTAGTAATTCCGTCTCCTCTCAGAATATTTTCTTTTGTTGGAATTTTTGAACATCCCAATTTATTATGTTGGTTTTCATTTTTTTTATTGGCTTGGAACTTCACCACTGATTATTTTACGGGGTCCGGAGGCTCTATGCCATTGAAATGCCTCCTGTTCCTGATTTTTGAGCTCTCTTCTTTAGTCTCAGTTTGTGATAGCATTCGGGTTTGTGATTCTGCTTGAGCATGAATGCAGGTGGCGCTTAATCTGAGCGCTTCCCATTCCTCTGAATATTAGCCCAGGACTGCTTAAGAAAAATCATCTAGCTCCCTGTGTCCCTGCGTTGTTATGTTTGTTTTTATTTCGACATAATTTCTTTCCACCAAAAAATATCATTCGGTACAATGGGGCTATTACAGCCTGAGAGTCTGCCAGGCGGGTTAAAATGAAATCCGCTCGGTTTCCTTCGTTGTTTATGTTGGTTTTTGGAGTCCCCTACCACGATTATGACTTCCAGCACCAATTAGCGCCAGCTCGTAATCGCCTAGATTACTCCCTCATGAAAATTTCATATGAAAATCGTCGTTACGGTTCGCACTTATAGCGACAAGTTTGCATGATCGGCTCGCTGAATATCCTCAGACGGTTTGAGACAATGAAATTTGTTCAGCTGAGGGTTTCTCGGGCTGTAGTAGTCACATAATTCCTGTTTATTCTACCATTTGATTGATTTCAGATGACGCCACGCGACCGGTGATCGAATGCAATTCAATGCTTACTCAACTGCGGACACGCTCTAATCCGGATGAAGCGTGTCAGAAAGTGCTGAAAAAACCGTATTCTTTTGTGATTCCGAGCCATCTATCTCCTCAACTTGTTCGGTGAAAATGTGTCAGGTTCTCAGCAGGAGTCAAAAGGGTTATTAATGCCAGGTGGCTGTTCTACGAAGGTATAAGATGGCCGTCTGCACTTATGAGATCTCTGCTTATTTTGAATCTTGCGGTTGTCAGTTGTTAATCACTTCAAATTTTGTTATGTTGTTTCGAACTCGTTTTGATTATTTACCTACGTCGAGAATTTTTTGTGGCGGGTATTGTAATCTCTAATGAAAATAAAAATGTGCGAAAGTTGTTACACTATGAGGGGTTTGGTGTGAGGTGCAATCAGTGCATGGAAAACTTTGACTGTTGCTTGGTACATGTATAGTTAATTTCTTTCCATTTTGTATCGGTCCCCTGGCGTTGTACCGTAAAGTGGGGTTAACCGGCTCTGCGATCGTCTATACTTCACGGAATGGCACCTGGCGCATCGTCAGCCGCTGCGGAAGGACGGGGGGTCACGTAGGATAACGGGAAAATTCTAAAAATTTGCCTTCAAACGAAAGGATAGCCTTGATTTATACTTCAGAAAGCTTTTCCACCGATAGAGTCGAAAACTGACATCGACTGCGGACCAATGGGATATCTTGATAATTTTTTGGTGTCTTCACTTTGTATACGGATGCTTACTTCAAAACTAACAGTGAAATTAGCAGCACGATTTCAAATGAAAGTAAAGTTGCCCGCAGAATTAATAATGATTACACAGAACATTAATCAATCGACAAGATGAAAAAAATAAAAATAGCTATAAAATTCTCGCTGCTGTTATGGCTGACAGCAATAGACTATTGTAAGGTGCGGGAAGCAGTCCAATCTTCAGCTACAGAATCTCATAGAAAAAGAATTATTGTGAACCCACTCCACATTTTTTTGCCATAATGATATCATGATAATACTTTGGGTTTACAATTTTTTTTGTTATTTTCACTTTTTTTGTGTTTTCTTTACAGTCAACTAAAGAAGCCCTTTACTCCATGCAACTTCTTCTTTATGTGTAAAAATAAATATTCTGATCATTACTCAAATTCCTATCGTTTTTTTTTATTATTTGCAAGTGAGCATAAAAGTACAGAGTGATGGTCCCACCGTCAAGCACGTATTGGATCGGTTTTAGTTTATAATCATTAATGATATGAACCAGATTTATGTCGTGAATGCAATTCCCCATCACCAATTCTCTGAATCCTCAGGGTCGTATTTCGGGTTGCATGGTAGGAGTAGTAGTTCCAAATTTTCCTCGAGTTTTCTTCTATGACCACCCCTTTTAAGCAATTTTTGAATCGAAGGGGTGATCTTTGGAAGACAAAAAATGTCCTCGGTCGATAACCATTCTTTGTGCTGGGTAGAAAAGCTATGGTTACTTGTCAGTTGACGTTCTTTTTTTCAACACAACCCATTCAGCATAGGAACAGGAAGTTGGAAGAGTCCATTGGGAGGGTTTATTGCCCAAGTATTCCCTAAACACCAAACTTGACCCTGCTCTGTGTCAACAAAGTCTTGAATAAATTTGAAATTACCAAAACATAAGCAGTGATAAAAGTTGGCGAATAGCTTCCGTGGACAAAATGGGTCCCATGGCGTAGCGGCTAGAGGCGCGACTTTACAGGAACGGCAGTGGCTCAAGTTTCAATGTTTTGATGTGAGACAACCGATCATTCGATGACAATACCAAATCCAAATGCGGAGCTCTGTGCAAATACTCAGAGCTAATATGGGTCCGAGCGAATAAGCGTCAAAGATAGCTGCTCTGGAGATGATCTCACTGCATTCAGCTGATCATATTCGGTAGTCTTTGCAGTTGTGATCAGTTTACGAACGCGCGGCGCATACTGAACCGATTGGGCCTTGTGAGGAGCTCTTCTGGCTCGCACTTTGTTCATCTGGAGGGTCAAGAAGTGGCTTTTAACTATACAAAAACTTCTGTATTTGCCAGCAAAATGCCACCTCCTTATGCATTATACCATTTATAGGCACGTCTGGACGAAGAGATGGACCACACAAAGAACTTCTGTCACTGAACGTTCTGTTTCAGAAGATGCCTGCATCAGGAAATCCGACGTCGACGACGTCGCCGACATCATCGGAGCCCCGCCCGACCGCCACTCGATCGATTTCGAAGGCGGGGCAAGCTCATGCCACCGCCGCTACCGCCGCGCCCGTCGCCGCGTGCGCCTCCGGGTCGACTCGCGACGCTCTCGCGACATTTGGTCTCAGATGACGTCACCGCCTCCTTCTGAAGGTAGTTGTCGTTGACGGCTGTACTCCATCTGGAGGGTATGATGGATTGCCCATCCCGGCTCATATTGTTCCGATTTTCGGGAATTAACTGTCGTGAGGTTATAGCTTCAAAATCGTTTCTGCCTTCTTTTTTCAAAGATTTTATGTAGAAATTTGTTTTATTTCCGAAAGTATAACATGGAAAAGGATTCTAGACTTTTGTTTTTTGTTCGATATCTAATATCCGAGTGATGAGCACTCGTTTACCTTCATATTATTTTGTTGATTTCTATGACTTACAGTTGTAAGTTTTTAAACCACATTTCTTTAAATAATTCCTTCTTTTGAGCGATTGGTCGCTTGTGTAATACTCTTAAGTTTTTTAATCAAATTATAAATCAAAGAAAAGTCGGAAACATCTTTGAAATTGAGAAGTTCACTCGATCAGAGAAATATGGAATGATATCGTAACACTTATGATTCTAGCAATTAGCTTTGATTTTATTCCTCATATTACCACTTGTTTGAAGCTGATCCCATACATGCTTTGTTTTTTCCCATGATTTTTCATCGAGTAACTCTGTTTACATGTTGTCATGCGAGCTTGTATAACTTTTTTATGATTTCTGGTTTTAGAATTCGGTCCTACATGGCCGATGAAGAGCATTCTCGCACCGCTTCGTCGTATGACGGTGATGATGACTTTGTAGAAGGAGAAGATAACGGAGAAGACTTTGAAGGTGCGTATTTATTGAGTGTACAATTACAATTTTTTTACTTTCTCAATCTTACGTATTTTCTGTGTGCTTTTTGTGTGATAAGTTATCGTTTTGGTTTAGTACTTATTCGACTTATCAATTTGATCTCGAAGAATATAGCCATTCCACCGATAGTAATTACTATTGTGGTGAAAGAAATTAGCGAAAATAATCCCACGATACTATTATATTCAGCTCGATTTTTTCAGTAGTGGTGAATGTTTGTCTAAGTTATATAAGGTATTTTCGATAGTTACCTGTGAGAGATACTAGGGTTACCCTCATTTCGCTCAGAATAATGGTACATACCATACAAATAGGCTTGCATAAATTGGGATAGGATCCTGTGAATCAGCTGCGGAATCGGTGAACCGTGCTGCAGCAAAATTGTATTTGTAAATTTTTGAAAATGATAGCATACTTTTGGGCGAACCTGCGCAACTTGACTGAATATTTTATTCTGATGAAACACTATGGGCAGATTGGCTTCCAACCATTCGCTTGTTTGTCTATTTTTTTGAATTGGTTACTGTGTAGTTGTTTGGTATTTTTTCCACCTGAGTTTATATCCTCTCATTGGAAATCTTGCTTTGCGCTGCTTGT